>OX422219.1:2510183-3085183 GCA_949130495.1 Sambucus nigra | reverse complement strand
TAATGCTGCGGACGTTTAAGGCTGCAGGTGGCCTTTCTGCTCTGTTAGATGGACCAGCAGGTGTGTCCCTGGCCTCAGAAGGCCCAAAATTCGCGGCATCCAGGTCCATAGGGTTATTAATTGAGTGAGTTTTTTCTTCCATTGCCTCAATATCTTTCCTATAAGTGGAATCCGCAGAGTTAGAGTCTAAAATGACACAATTTGGGAAATCTTTGAGCAGGCAAGGCCCAAATGCCTTTAAAGGACGCACAAAAGGGAGTTAAGGGGGAGAGACTCCAAAATGTTTGTTCCCGAAATCCTTCAGAAATTTGTCAGGATCCCAACTCATATGGTTGCAGCAAAACCTAAAAAGTATAAATAGTCCACGGTCAGGTGCCACAACCAATATGGTCAGATAGGCCTCTTAGAGGCCGCCGTAGGAACAACATAATAAAAATATTGAAAACTAAATATAAGTTTCAGCAATTATGGCTAACTACACCAAGTGTTGGGGTCTGTAAACCTAGAAATCAAATTATGTTCACAGCATATTATTTTTGGGAAGGAGATATTAGATATGTTCTTACATGTCGCAGTTCTTGAGTTTATTGGCAAAAGGATGTGTACACTAGCCTAAGGCTAAACCCTAAGATAAAAAGGAATTATTTATCATAGAAATATTGACATGAGGCAGCAGCCAAATAACTTAACCAGGATATGCTACCTATCGTGTCCAAACTTCTTAAATAGGTTGGCAACGAAGGTGACCAATTCAAAAGATTGAAGCCCTAGAATGTGAAAGGTTTACTCAATAACATCAAGAACAGAATGATGTGTTTCAATACTTGTACTACTCTAAATCCAGTAAATTTGATCCTACATAAGTTCAAAACCCTAAAAACCTAAGCCTAAGTCAGCAAGTTTCATTTATTGAGCCAACATAAAGGTTAACAGTTCATTTCATCGATTGAAGATTGATTCACAAATAAACCAATTACCTATTATGATCTAGTCAAATCAATGGGCTCAAATGAGTTCATTTCAGGAACCATCATGCCAAGAAAGATTGTGGTCTTGCCAATCAATTGATTACCTTAGCCTTACGATAATCAGACGATTGTGAACCACTCGATGCTTCAATTAAAAGGACTTGTGCTTCCCTAAAGGAAAACTTTACTGTGAATTCTATATATTTTACTTAAACTAGATATCAAGAATAAGATATAAATTGCATAAATGAAGATAAAAGAAATTTCGAATTATATAAAACAACAAAGTAAGATAAATGATGTAAAAGTAAACCGTTACACTAAGAGATGTAACATGAGTTAAACTAAGAATTATAAAGAAAGTTAAATGTAAAGACAAGGGAATTTTTTTGTAAAATATAAAGAATTACAATCTACCTTACAAACTATTTCAACGAAAGAAAAACTTGTAAATAAGTGAAAAACTGAAATAAATGGAAAAATAAGTAAAATGATAAATGTAAATTTTTTGTTAAGGGAGACTTATTTTTTCTTAATGAATGGTCGAATTTATAGTTGTTTGTAATGACTAACTCTTTTTCGCTCTAAGTAACTTTCAGTTTGAATATTGGCTTTAAGTAACATCCGATTTCAATATGAATTAATTATCGACAATAATCAAACATACTTTCCTCTAAATAACCTATTATTTTACCAACTACTTTCACAAAATATTTCTGCATTAACCACCATATAAACGTCACTAATTTCCCTCGTCATCTAACCATGTGCCAAAAATATCACGAGATTATCTATATAATACTTATAAACAAAAGACTGTATTTAGTGTTTTCAACAACTCTACCACTACACGTAGCACTCTATAATCATCCTTTCTCTGTACTCATTTTCCCTAAATATTTTGTGATATGCCTAAAGTGCACCCTCTTACTCAGAGCGATTAACCTCAGCCAATCTTGCAGCCAAGGTGACCAGAAGCCTATGACAACCATCAGTGACATCATCTCTCTTAAGTTCGGCCATAGCCGACATTGCTTCTACTACATACATCACCCTCGGTTGGGTATTAGCCGAGGTCAGCAAGGAATTATTGGTTCAACCACCCTTCAACACTAGATTCGGCCCCAGCCGACATTGTAGTCATCAGCCGAGATTAGTAATGTTACAATGGATCAATCATCTGGAAACATCATCATCGGCCCAAGACGATGTTACAACTCATCCTACCTAACCTCAGCCAGCCTACCTGGCCGAGGTTATCATGAATAACCTTAGACAAAGCAATAGTCGGACTTCACCAACCTCGTACTCTTCCAGGCCGAGGTTGCACCAGTCAAGGACAAGGCCGAGCATTTATAAGCATATGCAAGGTTAGGAATGCATGGAGAAAATCAGTTGTAACCAAATCAATCCCCTCACGTGGGAGAATATTTCATCATGATTCTCTACATGTGACAGTGATAGATGTCTTCACTAGATTGTCTAGATCATCACACACATGCTCATTGCATGCTTGGGGGGTACATTACCTCCCCCCCCCCCCCCCCCCCAAACACTATATATACTTGTATTCTCCTACCTTGAAAGAGATCCATAAATATAAGCCAAAACTATGTTGCATTTACAGTAGAGAGAGAAAGTGGAGTGATTGTATTTCTAAGGCCATTAGAACCTCATTTGATAGTGATATTTACACTCACCTGCAAAGTGGACGTAGTCATTTTCCAAACCACTTATATTGTTATGTTCATCCCCTTCTCCTCACATCCTACTATATATATATATATATATATATATATATATATATATATATATATATATATATATATATATATATATATATATATATATATATATATATATATATATATATATATATATATATACTCTTGTGCTGCCATTGTTATCACTTGCTTGAGCTTGTTAACAACTTATCTGGTGGTGTTGTTTCTAGCATCATTATTTTGGCACCGTCTGTTGGAAGGAGAAGATTCATCTCTTCCTTTTCGTAGATTAACCTCACCGGACACTCTGGTGGTGAACCAGGCCTCACCCTTCGTATGAAGCTGTTTCACCATTGAAATAGGTCCTTTAAGGTATTTAAGCTCTTTAATATTTTCATCGCAAGCTATTCAGTCGTAACATATGGCACCTAATTTACCACAACCTCCCCCACCATATGGTTTTAGAGGACCCAGTTCCATCCAAGCACCACCCCAGTCCGAGATGGCTCAGGTGGCAGCATCCTTGAGGTTATTGGCTGCAACCCAGCAAGCAATGAAGGAGCAGTTTGCCCTGCTAAGCCAAAATATGATGAGGCCACCTGGGGTCCCACCAGAAATGATTACTCTGGTGGCTGTTTGACCATATCCAGAGGCCAGGGGACCAACCCAAGCACTGTGAAAGGACCAACCTACACCTCAATGGAGGAGGGACGTTTCTGACCCTAGGCATTTGCATTTGGGGAGGCAAGGAAACCCTTACCCCGAGGATAGGTATGATGACATTGAAGCAGAGGATGCTCCAGCAGACTGCTGGGAGCCATATGAGGTTTCAGACAACACAGTACGTCCTATACTATAGAGTCGAGGTTGCAGAGCAAAAAGGGTCGAGGTTGGTGATGCCCAGCCAATAGGATCAGCTTTTGATCGCTTGAGTAGAGGGCCATCCTTTGAAAGGCTCGGCCCAATTAATGATCTGAGGAAAAGGTTATCCAGGTTGAGAAGTGAAGCTGGATCTTAGAGGGAAGATGGTGAACGTCAGCCTCACCATAGTCGACCCCTACATGGCCGAGACTGTGGCTAAGAGGTCAACAACCGACATTGTGCAACAGCTGGGGAACCCTCAGTTCACCCCTTAGAGGTGGTTGGGTCTCCATTCAATGACTGGAAGAGAAGATAGGGAACCTCATAAAAGGCCGAGACCCACTACAAAGGGGATTCTCAGAGGGCTCCCCATTTGTGGCAAGAATTGTGAACTTTCCAACCCCTGCCAAATTCAAACCACCAATGGTGTCTCCCAAGTATGATGGAAGTACCAACCCGGTAGATCATATTGAGATGTATCAGTCTACAACAGATATTTATTCAATCCCTGATGAGATGAGGTGCCGAGCTTTTTCAAGCACTTTGACGGGAGCTGCGCATATTTGATTCACTTACCTTCCTAAAAATTCGGTGGAGAACTTTAAAGGTTTGGCTGAGCAGTTCATACACAGCTTATGTTTTGGGGTAAGACCTCAGAAGAAAACGTCCCATCTACTCTATGTAAAACAAGGCAAGAATGAGAGCCTCAGAGACTACATTACAAGATTCAACAAGGAAAAGTTAGAGGTTGAAGATTACGAAGAGAATATAGCCATGACAGCCCTTATAGGAGCACTACAGAAGGGGAAGTTGCTTTGGAAGCTTGCTGAAGACCCTCCAAAATCTATGGTTGAGCTGTTAGCAGCGGTTGGTAGGGTTATGAATGTTGAAGAAGCAATGGCCGCAAAGTATGAGGATGAGAACGGGAGTAGCAGTGGAAAATTCTAAAGGAAGAAGAATGGAAAGAAGAGGGTTGCATGCGATAAGTTTGCACACTGTACTCCTCTAACTGTGAGCTGCGAACACATCCTCAATGAAATAAAAAATGATAGGTCCCTGAGATGGCCAGAGAAGCTTAAGGCTCCTTCGCATAAGAGGAACAAAAACCTATGGTACGAGTTTCACCAAGACCACGGTTATTTGACTGACAAGTGCTTTGCCTTGAAGGATGAGATTGAGAAGATGTTGAAGTCTGGAAAGCTCAGGAAGTATGTGGATGGTAGAGCTTCTAAGGGAGGAAGAGACAACCCTAAAAAGATGAGAAATGATAGGTGTCGGGAAGATTCCCCAACCAGAAGAGCTGAGGAATCAGATGATGATGATGATGATGATGACCCTGACCTCCCACCAAAAGATGATAATATCCCAGTGAAGAGGGTTGGTATGATATCCTTTGGTGCTAACACCATCTGTGGAGGACTAGCAGGGGGTGGATCAGAGGTAGCCGATCACAAAGCTCATGTGGTAGAGGCTAAGTCAGTGACCAAAGTAGAGGTTGTGAATTTAGCGTCTTCAGAGGTAAAACATGAGAAGAAAAAGAAGGTAGATATGTATACTCTCATAGTTGGATTCTACTGACTTAATTTCAAAGGTATCTTAGCTCTGCACGATGACCCTCTGGTAATCACCACAAGGGTGCACGGATGTGAGGTGCAGAGAATCCTCGTAGATGAGGGAAGTTCAGCAAATGTAATTTCTAGCCTTGTTTTAAGAGCCTGAACCTCAGCAGAGCTAGGATTATCCCTTACCATCACCCTTTGATTGGTTTCAGTGGAGAAAAGGTTCATCCATTGGGCATGTATGTGTTGGATGTAAGAATGGGAGATGAGTGGCCTAACAGGTTGACCAGAAAAATTAATTTCTTTGTAATGGATGAGAACGTCTTCTCAGCTTACAACCTCATCATAGGAAGAGTTGCCCTCAAGGAATTTGAGGCCATGCCTTCAACGGTCCACCAAATGCTAAAATTACTGACTCCTTATGGGGTAGGGGAAGTGCAAGGTGACCAAACATCGGTGCATGAATGATACTTCAACTCCACAGAAGAGAGAGAGGCTCATAAGAAGGCAACAACCACTTTCAACATCGACACACTTGATCCTAGAGATGAAATAAAGCTCAAGAAGGGAGAGGACACAAAAGTGGTAGAATCCATCATCCTCAATGAGGACGAGCCGGAAAAAACCGTCCAAATTGGCAAAGACTTAAGACCTAAGATCAAGGAAGAGTTGGTGAAGTTTTTGAGGAAGAGACAAATAATTTTAGCCTGGAGCCACACAGACATGCCAGGTATTGATCGTAAAGTCATGTACCACAAACTCAATGTTATGGAAGACACTAAGATCATCAACCAAATGAGGAGAGTATACTCAAGAGAGAAATATGATGTCATCAGAGAAAAGGTCAAAAAGCTTGAAGAAGACAAGTTCATCAGGGAGGTCATATACCCCGAGTGGTTGTCCAACGCAGTCATAGTGCCAAAGGCAAATGGGAAATGGAGGATGTGCATAGACTTCACTAATTTGAACAAGTCTTGTCCAAAAGACAGTTTCCCCTACCTCGTATTGATCAGATGGTGGATGCCACAGCTAGACATGACCTCATGAGCTTCATGGATGCCTATTTCGAGTATAACCAGATCTTCAAGAACCCAAAAGACTTCGAGAAAACATCCTTCATCACAAATAAAGGTACCTATTGCTACAAGTTCATGCCCTTAGAGATGAAGAATGCAGGGGATACTTACCAACGTATTATAAATAAGATGTTTGAGGATAAAATAGCAAGTCCATGGAAGTGTATGTGGACGACATGCTAATGAAGAGCCTGAAGGCCGACACTCACGTGGTCGACCTTAAAAAAACCTTTGACACCATGGACAGATACAGGATGAAACTCAACCGATCCAAGTGTGTCTTCGAGGTAGGAGCAGAAAAGTTTCTGGGGTTCATCGTCAATCAGAGGGGGATAGAGGCTAACCCTGAGAAGATCAAGGCCCTGCTAGAAATAAAGACACCCAGACCATCAAAGACGTTCAGAGGTTAACCGAAAGAGTTATTACCCTTAACAGGTTCGTCTCAAGAGCCACAAACAAATGTCTTACTTTTTTTAAAGTACTTAGAAAAGCCTTTGAATGGGATGAAGAGTGTGACAAAGCTTTTAAGGAGATCAAGTCCTACCTCAATTCTCCCTTACTCCTGTCTCGGTCCATTCTGGGGAAGAGGTTTTATGTATATCTAGCTGTTTCAGAATCATCCATTAGTGCAACCATAGTAAGAGAAGATGATGGAGTGCAAAGGCCAGTATACTTTAATAGTAAATCTCTTCAAAGGTCTGAAAAAAAGTACCTTCCAATGGAAAAATTAAATTATGCTCTGATACACGCTTCTAGGAAGATGAAGCCATACTTCCAAGCCCACTATATGGTTGTCCTCACTGATTCCCCCCTCAGATAGGTCCTCCATAAGCCTAAAAAATTAGGTAGTTTGATGACCTGGTCCATCGAGTTGGGGGAGTATGACATTATTTATCAACCCAGGGTTGCCATCAAAGGGAAGGCACTTACAGACTTTGTAGAAAAGTTTACTTGGGAAAAGGTTGAGATTAAAATTAGTCAGAGGACTACAGATGAACCAAACAGAAACATCTTCCAAGATCCGGATGAGGTTGGGTCAAGCAGGTCCGAAAAAAGTGTAGTTGATAATGAGGAAGACATGTACCTCTTCAAGCAAGGGACCTGGCAGAGGGAAACTTCTCTTCAAATGAAGATGTTTGGAACCTCTTCGTTGATGGGTCATCTTATGAAAGAAGAAGCAGAGCAGGGCTGATAGTGTTAGCACCAGATGGTACAGACATTGAATATGCATTGAGGTTTAACTTCAAGGCTTCTAATGATGAGTCAGAGGAGGAGGCATTAATCACAGGTCTCTCCTTGGCAAAAGCCCTTAGTCTTGGCCGACTGCTAATCCACAGTGACTCAAGGTTACTTGTCAACCAAATCCTGGGGGTATATGAGGCCAAAGATGAAAGGATGGAAAAATACCTGAAGAGGGTGAGAATGATGATAGAAAGCTTCAAGGAGGTGAAAATGAAGAGGATACCTCGGAAAAATAACAGTTGGTCCAATGCACTCGCTAGGTTGGCCTCAGCAATAAGGACAGATATAAGAAGAACAGTACCAATTGAAATCTTGCTCAAGCCAACCATTGAATAAAAAGAGGTTGCTAGAACTTGCCTCAATCTGAATATGGGAAACTCATGGATGGACCCACTAATCAGATACATTATACAGGGAGAGCTTCCATAATCAAAGTTGGAAGGGAGAAAGCTGAGGTTCAGAGCTTCCAAGTTCTCAATTGTAGGAGATGTCTTGTATAAGAAGGGGTTCCTACTCCCTCTCTTTAGATGAGTCCACCCTTAAGAGGTTCCTCACATCTTGCAAGATGTACATAAGGGCTCTTGTTCAACTCACATAGGAGTTAGCCCTCTAGCTAAGAGGATAATTACTCAAGGGTACTGGTGGCCGACCTTGGCCAAAGATGCAGCTGCTTATGTGAAGAGATACGATAAGTGTCAGAGATTCTCCACTATCCCTCACCAACATCATCAGCCTATGACGTTAATTAGATCACCTTGGCCATTTTCATTATGGGGTATTGACTTGGTAGGAACCTTGCCAAGAGCCATAAACAACTATCGATTCTTAGTGGTGGCAATTAATTACTTCTCCAAGTGGGTAGAGGCTGAGTCGATGATCATGATTACAGAATGGAAGACCTTCCAGTTCATCTGGAAGAACATCATATGCAGATATGGTCTTCAAAACACCCTCATCTCAGGTAATGGAACCCAGTTCAAGAATGTTTCCTTAGAAAAATACTGTGAAAGAGGGGGATCAAGAAGTTCTTCTCCTCTCCTGGTCAACCCCAAGAAAATGGACAGACGGAGGTCACGAACTGAACAATCCTTGAAGGGATAAAGAAGAGGTTTGAAGAGGCCAAAGAGACGTGGACAGAGGAGGTATACGCTGTGTTATGGGCCTACAAAATGACAGCAAGGACACCGATGAGAGAGACTCATTTTATGCTAGCACACGGTTCAGAAGCTATCATCCCTACAGAAGTAGGACTCCCCACTCATAGAGTTCAGACATATGATCCTAAGAGGAATGGAGAAGATAGAAGACTTGACGTCGATTTGATTGAAGAAATAAGTGAAGATGCGGAGATTAGACAAGTATCCTACCAGCAAAGAACTGCGAGATTCTACAACCAAAGGGTGAAATCAAGGCCTATAGCTGGGGGAGACCTAGTCCTAAAGAAGATGTTGCAGAAGGCAAATAAACTCCACCCAAACTGGCATGGTCCTTATAGAGTAGTTGACCAGGTTGTGCCTGGTACCTACCGAAAAGAAAATCTCAGAGGGGAACCTTTCTCCAATCCTTGGAATGCAGACCATTTGAAGAAATATTACATATGATGTTACAGTTGATTCTTTGTAATACATGTATCATTTAATGAAGAGGATTTTAATGAGAAGAGAAATGTTGTGCCGATACTTTTGATTCTATGCTTAAAACATCATTAATTTGGTGAAAATTATGAGGGTCAACATCATTATATGGTGACCTCAGACCTTAGACATCATTAATTTGGTGAAACATATGAGGGTGATTATCATTATATCGTGACCTCAGACCTTAAACATCATTAATTTGGTGAAACATATAAGGGTGAACATCATTATATGGTGACCTCAGACCTTAAACGTCATTAATTTGGTGAAATTATGAGGGTAAACATCATTATATGGTGATCTCAGACCTTAAACACCATTAATTTGGTGAAAATTATGAGGGTGGGCATCATTATATGGTGACTTCGGACCTTAAACATCATTAATTTGGTGAAAATTATGAGGGTGAACATTATTATATGGTGACCTCGGACCTTAAATATCATTAATTTGGTGAAATATATGAGGGTAAACATCACTATATGGTGACCTCAGACCTTAAACATCATTAATTTGGTGAAATATATGAGGGTGAACATCATTATATGGTGACCTCGGACCTTAAACATCATTAATTTGGTGAAAATTATGAGGGTAAACATCATTATATGGTGACCTAAGACCTTAAACATCGTTAATTTGGTGAAAATTATGAGGGTGAAAATCATTATATGGTGACCTCAGACCTTAAACCATTAATTTAGTGAAAATTATGGGGGTGAACATCATTATATGGTGACCCCGGACCTTAAACATCATTAATTTGGTGAAACATATGAGGGTGAACATCATTATATGGTGACCTCAGACCTTAAACATCATTAATTTGGTGAAACATATGAGGGTGAACATCATTATATGGTGACCTCATACCATAAACATCATTAATTTGGTGAAAATTATGAGGGTGAACATCATTATCTTAAACATCATTAATTTTGTGAAAATTATGGGGGTGAAAATCATTATATGGTGACCTCAAACCATAAACATCATTAATTTGGTGAAAATTATGAGGGTGAACATCATTACATGGTGACCTCAGACCTTAAACCATTAATTTAGTGAAAATTATGAGGGTGAATTGTGACAACCCGAATATAATTATGATAAATTATATTTAAATCATGATTAGCGTGTGTGATATGGATAATATGCTATTAGTATATATAATGTTAATTCATTATGTTTAGTCTAATCCTACCTTCATAAAACATGAAATATCGAATTAGTTACAAATGTGAAATTTTGAAGTTTTCGGTAGGAATGTTCATGTTTAAGACTAGTTTTGACCTTTATGACATAACAATTGACTTGAGGTGAAAATATATGTTTGTAGATATATGAGTTAGGATTGTAACACAATAAACGGTTCATCGAACGGACATCCGAGTAGGAAGATATTTTCTTTTTACGAACAGAGGGTAAAGTAGTCATTTAGCCTTAAATGATATTTTGTTTTATACGATGCCACATGTTATAAATTGATTGGTTGGAGGTGGAGGTTGGTTTGGCCGAATTAAACCATTAAGATATCCCCCTTTCTTCATCAAACTCAGTTTGAGAGAGTTTTAAGTTGAGGAAGAATAATTGTGAGGGTTAGGAAGAAGAAAGTGAGGAGAAACATTAAAAAAAAATTCATAGAAAATTACGTAAAAGCCCCTAAGGTAATTCCAACCATGAATCTTGTTATTTTTCTTGAAATTATGATTTATATGACATAAATCCTTGATTTTTTATTGAACTTTCATGCTTGGGTGAATAGGTATGGATATATGCAAGTTTAAGTTAAGTTGAATGTACAAACACTAAAATTGCTTTGTTTAGAAACTTTGTTTATTCAAACTTCCATATATTTTTGTATACTTACTGGAATTGATTGATTCCAATTGTAGATTAACCTGGACTCATATATGTATGACTTATCCAAAAATCATATGAAAATACCAAGAAATGAGTCTTTGGTGAGAGTTTGAAGTTTGGGTATGAAATCTGCCCTAAGCATGAAAGTATGCCCGCCATGTGTTCGATATTTTGCTTGACATAGCAAACGAACCTTAAAAATTATGAAACTTTAATTTTGTATTGTTCAATATGTTTAATTATGTTGGGTAAAATATCATAGAAATTTATGATGTATGAAAATTATGCAAATTCCTGGAAGTTGAATGAACGATAAAAGAGCCTATAGGGCAGATTTGTTATGTGGTAAAGAAATGGGCATATCTTGCTCTAGGAGACTTGAAATGATGTAATGTCTTTTGTATTGGAATACTAATATGATAAGGATTGAATTACCAAGAATAAATGAATTTATATTTAGTCTATGATTTGGATATGTTAAATATATTAACACGGATTTTGATGGAACTTCACTTGTGATAAATGATTTGAATGGAATCATGTGATGCTTATGGATTGAATTATGTTTAAATCATTCTTTGGATTATTGATATTATTATGATGATACTAATATTGTAAGAATGATAGGAAGGGAAGAAGAGCTGATTGAATAAATACCGGATAAAGGCAAGGGAAAAGCCAGTTAAACTATCAAGGTGAGTGTACTTATGATTTGTTTCATATATAAATATGAATATAGCTCTAAGAGCAGGATTTATTTGAATACTTCGGTATTCAGGATTTGTTTGGATATTAAAATATCCAGGATTTGTTTGGGTCTTTTGATCCAGGATTGGAATTGGACAAAGATCCAATGATTTGTTGGAACTAATGTTCCAGGATTTGTTATTGCCAATGGGCAGAATTATTTGGATCTTATGATCCAGGAATTGTTATTGCCAATGGGCAGGATTGTTCGGATTTTATATCCACATATTCGATATAGAATTGTTATTTCATTGTAGGGAAGGAGTACCCACTAAGCTTAATGCTTACGATTTATATTTTAACAATTTCAGGTTTGTATGCTGCCAGCTAGAATACCATATGACCGGTATCTTTGAGTTTGCACCGTTGGAAAGAGCTGGGGTTTAAATATGGGGATTTTATCATTGTCACACTGAAGATTTTAATATACTCACACATTGTATATATTGCGTTAGTATTGATTGAGTTGATGATTGTGAAATTTTATCATAGTTAATCATAGTATTGTATGTCCGGTTAATTATAACTTTGATATTGATTTCATTATGGTATAATAATAATATTATGTTCATTGTACACAGTGTGTAGAAAAATATTGATAAATGAGGTATATTTTTCAATGGGCTCAAGATTATGATCCAATTATTCCAATAACAAATGATTAGTATGGATATTGGGTTTGGGGTGTGACAGTGAACATCATTATATGGTGACCTTAGACCTTAAACATCATTAATTTGGTGAAAATTATGAGGGTGAACATCAATATATGGTGACCTCAGACCTTTAACGATTAATTTGGTGAAAATTATGAGGTAAATATTATAAGAGGGTAGTCTCAGACCTTAAGAAACATTCTAGAGGTAAGGCATTCAAGGATACGTTGAAAAAAAAAACAATACAATCTGCAGAAGACGAGATTAATGATCAATTAAAGAACAACATTCAATAGTTACAAATCAAATGTGCCAAAAGGCCATCAAAGTTCACAAAAGCTAAGGGGTACAGAAGGGAAACCAAAATTACAACTCTTAAAGCTTCACAAGAAAAAAGGTTTAATCCTCTGGAAGTACAGTCGTGTCATCATGGCTGACATTGGTCACCTCGGCTGTGTCATCCTGAGGATTAGCATCTTCGGTCTCAATAAATTCCAAGGGAGCAGTCTCAGCAAGATCACCATCAGCCTCCTCAACCTCTTCCAAGGCTTGAGCAAATTGGGGGTCACCAAAGCCCAGACCTTCAAAATCTGAGGCAATAAGACTCACTGACTCCTTTTCCTTAGAGTCCTCCCATTAGCTAGTTGCTTTGATAACTCTTTCAAGGTATTCAAAGCTGAAGCTAACAAATTCATCAGAGACTTTATAGTCTTCGATGACCTTCTCTGAAGCATCCTCTAAAGCAGTCTTAACTACAACAACACCTTAGCCTACAAAGAATCATCGTTAGCCTTCAGAGCTAAATCATGGTCCTTCCTGAGCTTGGCCATGTCGTTATCTCTCTATTGAACAACTTCCTTCAGCTTATCACCCTCCTTCAGCTCTTCCTTCAGACATTTAACCTCTGCTTTCAAAGAGGCTTAGACCCTCTCAGCCTCTTGACCTTTCTCTATCAGGGGCATCTTCTTCAGGTTTCAGTTAATAAAATGGTGCATGGATAAGATACCCTGTAGTGGAAAGGTCAGATGCATGAATGTGACCTATACCTTATAAAACAACCGAGGGTACACTTAGAATAGCAAATGAACAAAAACTAGTACCTGAATTAATCTCTGGAGGGTAAACTCGGACAACAGAGGGACGTCTCAAGAGCGTAGGAAACGCTTATCATCTTCAATCATCATAGATCCGATAGCATCAGCGGCCTTCATACTATGACCAATGAGACTATCGTTGATCTTTAACTGAGAAAGACGAGCATCCAGGGCCTCGTCTATAGAGATGGGAATGGCAAGATCCCCTCTCTTCATCTTGCCAGACCTCTGATGCTCCGAGTATCTTGTAGACATCCTCTTCTTAGTAACATCGACCTTGGATGTGCCGACGTTCTACTGGGTGGTATCCGGTGGCATATTTTTACCATCTTTCTTATTCATCAACCTTACAAGAATGGGAGCATACATTTCCCAAAGGTCATCCGATACACCTTCAGCGCGCTCTGCAAAAGACATATCTGAGTTAGAAAGTCAAAAATATAAAAAGTAAGAGGTACAGCTTGTGAAAAACGAGACTTACGAAGCTCTGTCAAAGAACCACCCCCCAGGCCTGTCTGAGAGAGGTAGTAGGAGGTCATCATATATTCATATTTTCCTAGAAGACCCTGCTCCCCCTGATCACAAAAATCCTCAACTTTTTAAAGATTATCCTGGCTAAGACTAGGGTCGACTTTAGCAGCAAGTGAGACCTTCCCCCATCTCAGAGGGTTCCTTGGAACCGACGTTCCAGCAGCCTCATTGGGACCAAATTCCCATGCCCTAGAGGCAAAGAAATACTAAGGTTTCTATTTATGGTTTGAAGTCTGGGTAACCAACAACATTTTCTTCTATGACTTCCTAGATAAGAAGTGGTAATAGCTAGGGTGGTTTTTGGTAGAGTAAGGGACGTAACAACTTGTGAATACCCTAACTGGAAGGTCTGAGTGGTGGACAGCCCTTCAAAGGACGATGGCCCAAATCATAACCCTCTAGGATTTAGGGGATAATTATGAAGGGGCTATATTTATGTGGGATAATATGGATCTAATGGAAGGGCGGATAGGAAGACAAAAACCCAACTTGAACATCTGCTCGTAGATGCAGATCTCTCCATCTCGACCGTTAAAGGCCCTATCTCCCCTCAGAGGTCTCCTAAGGTTAATGGAATAGTCGATCGAATAGAGGTTCCTAAGCTAGGGGATTCACCCACATCGTGCAACCTCCCTTAATAGAACTAGAGTATATAAATTAAATAAATATCTGGTCACTGATATTTAATATCCCACACAATTTATACACGTATATATATACTATCACAACACCGTATATATATACAATAAAATCCTTAGCTTTACCGTGTACTCAAAATCCCGTACACTAGCCTGTAATTTCCTGAGTCTATGGCCCGACTCAACTTAATTACTTCTCTCACTTAATAATTTATCATCTTCCCGAGTCTATGGTCCGACTCTAATATATTTAATTCACACTTCAATTAATATAATACTTTCCCCGAGTCTATGGTCCGACTCTAATTAAAATAATTAACACACCTATTAATTTAATACCTTCCCGAATCTATCGTCCGACTCTAATTAAATTAATTAACACACCTATTAATTTAATACCTCCCCGAGTCTATCGTTCGACTCTAATTAAATTAATTAACACACCTATTAATTTAATACCTCCCCGAGTCTATCACCCGACTCTAATTAAATTAATTAACAGAGTTATTAATTTAATACCTACCCGAGTCTACAATCCGACTCTAATTAAATTAATTATCACACCTATTAATTTGATTACTTGGCATTTCCCAACCATCCTACCTGGACTCGCTCAGTTGGCCCATAACTTAATATTTCCCGAGTCTATGTTCCGACTCCAAATTAATTTACTCTCTCAATAATTAATTTAATACTTTGGTGTCACTTAACCAACATACCCGTACTCGCTCACTTGGTCCATATTTACATCTCAGAATTTCATTCCCACATATTCGCCCATAATGTGTCACACATTTATCTCCATCAAATTTCCCAATTATATTTACCCATAATTATCAACATACCCGGACTCGCCCACTTGGTCCATAATTAAATTGAATATGTTTCACCCAAAGTTCTCACTCTAGCTATTTACTTCTCTATAACTTTTCACCAATTAAACTTATACCCAAAATAATAGAAACCAAGGCAAAGCATTAAACTGCCCGACCTGCCAAGGTTTTCCCATCGTCGATCGATCGATGGCCCCCGATCGATCGATCGATCCTTTCGTAGCAGTTCTTCTTCCTCCCTGAATTCCACCATTAACGAAATTCAAGGTTTGTAAACCTTAATTTCAACCTCTAATCAATTCATCCCACCACATAAACATATTGGACTTTGATGTTATACATCATATACACTTTCTAGTATATGAATTTCTCAACTTATCACACAATTTCTGAAATGGGTTTTTCCATAAATTTCTATTAACTTTGTTCAAAAATTCCAAATTCCAGATTCAAAATCCACTATTTTATATTCAGGTTTCTCATTCAAATCAGATATCTATATTCAGAAATATACAACACAACTAATTCTTACTTTGAATCTCATTCAATAGTTCCATGAACAAAAACCCCATTTTTGTACCCATTTATCCCCAAAACGAATTTTTATTTACACATCACTATGATATAAATTGATTATCATCAATTTAGAAATCACAACAGTTAACCACTTGCCTGAAATAGTTCATAGGGTCTGATTCCATTGGTGTAGAGAATGGTTGATGAAGAACACCCCAAATTAGCCGTTTAATTTGGCTCCAAAAGATCCCCCAATTGACTTCTTGATTAGCTTCCATTAATCCTCTCCCAAACCCTAGGTTTAGGATTTTCTATCTGCCGTTCCTAGTCCCTCAATTAGGTTGAAAATACTAAATCCCATTTTTCGCCATGTGGGCCTAATGAAAAAGCCCCAACTCACCTCGTGTGGGCCCGGTTATGCCCAAAAATACCCCGAGACCCAATTACCACCCCCGGGTACTCTTTTTTTACTATCTCGACCCATCCGGACTCAACCGCGCACTCAGAATTTCAATCCGAAATACTTTTTGACATATCCAAATTTCGACCACAAAATGCGACACACATTAATTCGGACAATTAAACTTAAAGTCGCCAATTATAAATAATTCAGCTCACTCAAATAAATTTTCCAACTCATTAATTTAAGTTTCCCCAATTTAAATATTTTTATAGCTCCCAAAAATAATTAAATATTAAATCCTCCAAATTACGAGGTGTTACATACTCCCCCCCTTACAAAGGAATTTTGTCCTCGAAATTAAGATGAGCCTAATGTTCCAAGATTCGCATATCACTCTCTACTCATGTGACTCTAAGCCCGCTATATCTATCCCATCCGTTTCTAACCATAAGTTACATAAGTATGCATTTAAATTAACCAGGGTGCCCATACACCCTATACACGTGCTTAACCGCACAAAATTTTCCTTAATTAACCCGGATTCTCATACACCCTATCCCCGTGCTTTACCACACGAAAGTTACCCGACTATAATAGTCGTAACCCGTAATATAACTTTGAACCCAAAGTCATATCACACACACACACACACACATACACACACACACACACACACACACACACACACACACACACATATATATATATATATATATATATATATATATATATATCTACTGCCCGTAGTACCCAACCCGTGGACTAACGACCAAACATCTCCCCACTTTCCAACATTGGGCTAAGTCTCATGCGTGGGACGTCTCGCAAAGCCAAAACCAAACAAGGACCCCCCCCCCAATACACTACTACCTAACATTATCGGTCGTCGAGATCCGTTAGACCCTCAGTCCATAGCACGTACCCCTAAATACTTGTCTCTTAACATAAAAGTATATACGCTTACCCTTATGCTACCAAAGACAACATAAAATACAACGCCCTTACTATCACTAGTCCTTGTGCAAAATAAACCCCGAGTTATCTCTATTTGCTCGAAAATAAATCTAACCACCCTGATTCACTTCAGTAAACATCCCTACTTACTGGGATAAAAATGTGAGAACACAAGACCTCACTTTGTGTCTATCGCACCACACAATATAACATATATACACACATATATGCAGGCTATACGCCCTCTCAGGTGATACTCGGTACCAAACATATCCCGGTGTAGTGAACACCAAAACTTAACACCACTATCCACAATAGTTAAATTCCATCGCTATCAAGCCGATATTTAGAGAATATTATCAACCCTACTCCCAAAATTCTCGAAAGTAGTGACTCCTCGCATAATTCAAACCTTCACTCAGTGTACACCTCCATTCTCCCGTGAAGAACACCAAAGCAACTCCGCTACCCCAAGGAAAGTTTATCCACATACTATGGCTGCTCCAGCCAACGGACCCACTAAATTCGACTCACCTGTGAAATCTAGTGAAGAATAAGTCTTATATTGTGACATCCTCTTTGTCACTCAAAAATATACCCCACTCCCATAGGGTAAAATAATTACCTCCATACTCCAGCTGCAACGGCTGATCCTCGGTTTCCGGAGCATCTCCTCCCTGTCCGAATGCCCCCATGACATGCTTTAGTGGTTGTACATCCAGGGCCTCATTCTGTAGTTGACCCCTACCTCGTTTAAGACAATCTCTCTTCATGTGTTTCTCTTTCCCCACAAATGAAACACCTTTTACTATATTCACCCTGGCATTGGTCCCTTCCATGCCGACCTTGTTGGAATTTTTGGTCATCCTACCGATAGCCTCCAGTTCTAAATCATTTGGCATGATTTACCTATCGGAAACGCTGCCCCTGATCTCCCCCGGTCTGCTGCTGGGATACCCCACTGGTATTGTTCTCTCCTGCCCTATCCGAATGGCTAGTTCCCACTCCCCTCCCACTTCCTTTCACGTGGAAGCGATATTCCTGACAGTGCCGGAGTGTTGTGTTAACGACATCAGTATAATCTACTAATGCGGAATTACCAATTAAATGTTGTCTGATTCTCCAGACTAACCCATCCACAAACCTTACTTTCTTTAACTCTTTATCACTTACCTCATCCGGTACAAAATTTGCCAACGAGTAAATTCTTCCTCGTAATCGACCAGCGAACGGTCTCCCCAATTTATCTCACTAAATTTTCTCCTCATTTCGGTCTCAACCGCTGGAGGAAAATACTTGCGATCGAACCGCGCCCAAAACTTTGCAATAGCTAGTGTATCCCTTCCGCAACTGTGGTGATTGACTCGCACCACTGTAGCGTTGCTCCCACTAAACTAAAAGTGGCTAGCATTTGCTCCTGTACCTCATCGCAACCTCCCATGCGTAGGTGACGCTGGATATCTCTCTTGCTTGACACACTAGCACTACACCTAAACCCCCTCGTAGTTCTAGTGGATGCCCACTCTTGAAAAACCTCTCGCACTGGCTGCCTCCCTAACGGCCCCTTGTGAGCCTGAATATCTGGTGCCATTAACACTTGTGACTGATTCCGTGAAAATTACTCGGCCATTGCGACCACCATCACTTCAACTGCCTGTGCCACTATTTCAGTTACCCGTGCTGCCAAAATCATCTCTGGGCGTTGCTGCGGTAACTCTTGCTCCTGATGAGCCTCCCTAGTCTCATCTCCCCTTGCTTCCCTAGCTGCTCCCTCTCCTGGGCAGTGTCTGGAATGAGAATCGAATCGTATGAGTTCACCCTCAATTTAACTTTGGCAGAAGAACGTATATGCGCATACGTATGAGAATACAACAATCCTATAAGAGGGCTCTATATCAAAGATTGCTAAGCTGAAATGTGAAAAGCCGCACAGATCCTAAGGACACTAGAACTTGATGCTCTGATACCATCTGTGACACCCCGCCTAATAAAATACCGGGTGATCAGTCCTATACCAAATTAAAACATGAATCCCAGTTGGTTCATCCTTAGCAAAACTTTTTCAAACTTACTAACCACCTAGTATTCCAAAAGCTGGTGCCAAATTTTAACTTTTTAATTTACAAACCAGTACATGCGAAAATACATATAAACCATTCACACAACTGAATAAAACTCAACAGAATAAATAATTAAACAATTTGCCGAATAAACCACCGGCCACCAAAGTGAAATAATCCAATACCATTATCCAACACCGGAAAAAATAAATCTGAAAACTGAACTGAAAGTCTGGGCGACATGCCCTAAGTAAAATTGAAACTGATAAATGATTCCTACTCCAGGAATGAATAAATGATGTGTCTAATCCAAACTCCCGCTAGCATCCACATATGCCGCAGCTCCGTGTCCCTGGAATAGAATATCAATCCTGGCGTCCCTGTGGCTGGACACCTAAAAGGTTTTGAAAATAGTTTTATAGCAAGGGTTAGAACCCAAAACATTTTAAAAATATTTAGCAAGTGAATTAACTGCAGTAATTTAAAATTCATGAATGCGCTTCATATTTAAGTTAGTGTCGCACTCCCTTGTGGACATTCTCATCCCTCCACTATTGTACACACCTAACGGTTACCTTGACCCCCACCTAGTTGTACTACCCCGTCCAACTACTCCTGGTATAACCTCCCCTTCCCATACTACTCTAACCCGAGTATAATGATTCCTGAATATTATAAGTTATCTCAGCATTAACTTAATTAATTCCTTCTTAAATAGTAGCATATAACCATGTCACAAGTTATATAAAGTAAATACATCACACACTGTATTATTACACGCATATAATATTGAATACCATTATATACGTACCTATACTAAAACATCCACACATATAACATACGTATATCCATCCCTCCGAGTATACCCTCACCAGATGATTCCCTCTAAAGTGCTATCCCACTATGTGTGCTCACATAACCTAGTTACCCAAGTTGGATTCGCTCACCAACCTGGCCTAAAACATAAACAAAGTGGAGGTGGTTATATTCCTTCCCTGAAAGTGAGATAATCCCCTCACCCATATACGGGACGCTATGACGTGGGGATATACTCGCCCTACTCCTCAAGCTAGGGGATTCACCCACATCGCGCAACCTCCCTTGATAGCACTAGAGTATATAAATTAAATAAATATCTAGTCACTGATATTTAATATCACACACAATTTATGCACGTATATATATACCATCACTACACTATATATATATATAATAAAACCCCCGGCTTTACCGTGTACTCAAAATCCCGTACACTAGCCTGTAATTTTCTGAGTCTGTGTCCCGACTCAACTTAATTACTTTTGTCACTTAATAATTTATCATCTTCCCGAGTCTATGGTCCGACTCTAATATATTTAATTCACACTTCAATTAATATAATACTTTCCCCGAGTCTATGGTTCAACTCTAATTAAATTAATTAACACACCTATTAATTTAATACCTCCCCGAGTCTATCGTCCGACTCTAATTAAATTAATTAACACACCTATTAATTTAATACCTCTCCGAGTCTATCGTCTGACTCTAATTAAATTAATTAACACACATATTAATTTTAAACCTCTCCGAGTCTATCGTCCGACTCTAATTAAATTAATTAACACAATTATTAATTTAATACCTACCCGAGTCTACAATCCGACTCTAATTAAATTAATTATCACACCTATAAATTTGATTACTTGGCATCGCCCAAACATCCTACCCGGACTCCCTCACTTGGCCCATAACTTAATATTTCCCGAGTCTATGTTTCGACTCCAAATTAATTTACTCTCTCAATAATTAGTTTAATACTTTGGTGTCACTTAACCAACATACCCGGACTCGCTCACTTGGTCCATTTTTACATCTCAGAATTTCATTCCCACATATTCGCCCATAATGTGTCACACATTTATCTCCATCAAATTTCCCAATTATATTTACCTATAATTACCAACATACCCGGACTCGCCCACTTGGTCCATAATTAAATTGAATATGTTTCACCCAAAGTTCTCACTCTAGCTATTTACTTCTCTATAATTTTTCACCAATTAAACTTATACCCAAAATAAGAAGAAACCAAGGCAAAGCATTAAACTGCCCGACCTGCCAAGGTTTTCCCATCGTCGGTCGATCGATGGCCCTCGATCGATCGATCGATCCTTTCATGGCAGATCTTCTTCCCCCCCTGAATTCCACCATTAACGAAAATTCAAGGTTTGTAAACCTTAATTTCAACCTCTAATTAATTCATCCCACCACATAAACATATTGGACTTTGATCTTATACATCATATACACTTTCTAGTATATGAATTTCTCAACTTATCACACAATTTCTGAAATGGGTTTTTCCATAAATTTCTATTAACTTTGTTCTAAAATTCCAAATTCTAAATTGAAAATCCACCATTTTATATTCCGGTTTCTTATTCAAATCATATATCTGTACTCAGAGATATACAACACAACTAATTCTTACTTGGAATCTCATTCAATAGTTCCATGAACAAAAACCCCATTTTTGTACCCATTTATCCCCAAACGAATTTTGATTTACACATCACTATGATATGAATTGATTATCATCAATTTAGAAATCACAACAGTTAACCACTTGCCTGAAATCGTTCGTAGGGTCTGATTCCGTTGGTGTAGAGAATGGTTGATGAAGAACACCCCAAATTAGCCCCTTAATTTGGCTCCAAAAGATCCCCCAATTGACTTCTTGATTAGCTTCCTCTAATCCTCTCCCAAACCCTAGGTTTAGGATTTTCTATCTGCCGTTCCTAGTCCCTCAATTAGGTTGAAAATACTAAATCCCATTTTTGGCCATGTGGGCCTAATGAAAAAGCCCCAACTCACCCCGTGTGGCCCCGGCTATGCCCAAAAATACCCCGAGACCCAATTGCCACCCCCGGGTACTCTTTTCTGACTATCTCAACCCATCCGAACTGAACCGCACACTCAGAATTGCCATCCGAAATACTTTTTGACATATCCAATTTTCGACCACAAAATGCGACACACATTAATTCGGACAATTAAACTTAAAGTCGCCAATTATAAATAATTCGGCTCACTCAAATAAATTCTCCAACTCATGAATTTAAGTTTCCCCAATTTAAATATTTTTATAGTTCCCAAAAATAATTAAATATTAAATCCTCTTAGGCTAGCTCTATTTGCCGAATTTTTTCAAAGGTCTTCTCGTGAAGGTAAGGGAACTCTTCTATGAGTTGGTAAAAAGTTCTGAGCATAAGGAAGACGACACAACACTTGTACTCAAAATCACAAATAGGCAAACAACTTAGACAATCTAAACTAAGGATCAAACTTGGAGTTTGGAAGGTTTTCAAATAAAGAACATCAAGAACAGTCAAGAACAAGGTCGTCGAAGAAGGTGACCGGTGGTTCACCAGAACCCTAAATAAGGGATTTTTTCAGTCGAGGTAACCTCGGAGCCACCTACAACTACCTATATAATCACTCAAACACCACTATTCTATCCCTACAACCACCAATATTAGCGGAAACCACTGCCGAAAAACACAAAGCCTCGCCAAAAAGTTAAGAAAAGAAAAATAAGCGTTGAAAATGGAAAAGAAGAGTGAAAATGATACCTGACTAATTACGAAACAGAGAAGGAGTGGTTTAGACGCAAAAAAGACCTTCAAATGTAGCCCACAATAGAGGTCTTAAGGAAAAAGTTACAGTTGCAGAGAGAGTCTTAAGCGGGAAAAATATAATGGAGAAGAAAGAGAATCAAGAAAGAGAAAGGGTTTTTAAACCCACTAAATGATTAGGCACGAGTTTATAGGGACCATAATTTCCCTAGGGAACCCAAAATGCAAGCCATGATCACATCATCTTAGGACACATGCTACACTTCAATAGGTGACATGTGTCAAGAAAGTACTGGCACACAGAGAAATTCAGCCTCGGCCTAAGACACATACCCCTCAGTCGTCTAATCATATAGAAGACTAAGGGCCAGGGGGTGATTGATATGACTAAAGTGCACCCTCTTACTCAGAGCCATTAACCTCGGCCAATCTCGCAGCCGAGGTGATCAGAAGCCTATGACAACCATCAGTGACATCGTCTCTTATAAGATTGGCCACAGCCGACATTGTGTCTACCTTATACACCACCCCGGTTGGGTATCAGCCGAGGTCAGCAAGGACTTATTAGTTCAACAACCTTTCAACACCAGATTCGGCCCCAACCGACGTTGTAGTCATCAGCCAAGATTCGTAACATTACATTGGATCAATCATCTGGAAACATCATCATCGGCCCAAGCCGACGTTACAACTCATCCTACCTAACCTCATCCAGCCTACCTGGCCGAGGTCATCATGAATAACCTCAAACAAAGCAACAGTCGAACTTCACCAACCTCATACTCTACCAGACTGAGGTTGCACCAGTCAAGGACAAGGCCGAGCATTTATAAGCGTATGGAAGGTTAGGAATGCATGGAGAAAATCAGTTGTAACAAAATCAATCCCCTCACGTGGGGGAATATTTCATCATCACTCTCTACATATGATAGTGACAAATGTCTTCACTAGATTAGCTATATCATCACACATATGCTCATTGCATGCTTGGGGGTACATTACACCCCCAAAACACTATATATACTTGTCTTCTCCTACCTTGAAAGAGATCCATAAATATAAACCCTAGCCAAAACTCTGTTGCATTTACAGTAGAGAGAGAAAGTGGAGTGATTTTATTACTAAGGCCATTAGAGCCTCATTTGATAGTGATATTTACACTCACCTGCACAGTGGACGTAGGCATTTGCCTAACCACTTATATTGTTGTGTTCATCCCCTTCTCCTCATCTCCTACTATATATATATATATATACTCTTGTGCTGCCATTGTTATCACTTGCTTGAGCTTGTTAACCCCTTATCTGGTAGTGTTATTTCTAGCATCATCATTTTGTGTCATTTTATTCCGTCACTGTAATTAAATAAAACTCATTCATACTGACTCTATGATTATTTACCATTATTTACAATTGATGCATAGCCTCTTCACTTTTTCATCAGGCATAGTCACCTCTTCCTACTCACTACCTATATTTTTATATAGAGAGAGAAATATCAAACAAAATTATTTTATCTTTTTGCCCCCTTTTCACTGCACCAAAATGCGCCAATGGTCACGGTTTTATCCGATGACAAACCCTACGGGTTACGTTTTTGGACCATAACCATTTTCATGGTGATAAAATCACTATCACGGTCCCAAACCGTGACCCACACGGTTGGTCACAGGCCAAAGTGTGTCACGGGCTTAACCCGTGACCACCCTGTCACTGTGAGTCATGGTTTTGGACCGTGACCTCTACTATGACCAATTAAAAATGTGACGCCGGTGGTCACGGTCCAAACTATGAACCCTAGTGTCATATTTTTAAATGTGGTCACAGTCCAAAACTGTTACCACTAGGATGAGAATTTTAAAAATAAAATATTTGGTCACTATCCAAAACTGTGAAAAAATCTATTTTATTTTTAACGGTCACCCTATTGGTCATGATTTTGGATCGTGACCAATACTGTGACCAGTTAAAAATCTCACACCGGGGGTCCCAGTTTTGGACTGTGACAACTAGTTTCACATTTTTAATTGGTCATAGTAGGGGTCACGGTCCAAAATCGTAACCAAATATATTTTATTTTTAATGGTCACCATAATGGTCTCAGTTTTGGACCGTGACCACTAATGTTAATAAATTAAAAATATATATTTGGTCAGGGTTTTGGGCTGTGACCAATTTAAAAATACATAAAAATATAAATATTATTTTTCTGCATAAAAAAACGTGTGCATTTTTCAAACCAGTTTACATTTATAGAAATAAATATTTAGCCAATACGCTATCCATAAATCAAAATATAATAATACAACACAGGTTAACTAACGCATGCCATAAATCAAAATATAATAATACAACACAAGTTAACTAACGCATGCTTGCATGAATATGTAATAAAATACAACTCATGCTTGCATGAATATGCAAAACACAAATAAAATACAAAGCATGTTTGGATGAATATATACAACACAAATAAAATACAACACATGCTTGCATGAATATTTACATCAAAAATGGTCCAGATGTTCCTTTTCCATCTAAGACTCCAAACAAAACTACATAATGTTCCAAATGGTAAGTAACAAAGGAATTGCAGGGTCGTTTGGTGGCTATTTTTCTTTTTCTCCCTTTAGCCGCATGTTTTCAAGCTTAAGTATAATTTTTTGCTAATTTTGAACATATTTAGAATTGAGAGTCCTGTGACTACGCGGTCAGTTGCTACAAGATACATTAGTCCCGTGCGAGGTTTCCATGCCTCATGCGGCTCTATTTGGTGGTTGTTTTGCATTTTTTCCCTTTAAAGGCATGCTTCAAGCCTAAGTCTAACTATTTGATTTTTTTTATCATTTTATCAAACCAGGAGTCTCGTGACTACGTAGCTAGTTGGTATGAGTTACATTGATCCCGTGCGAGGTGTTTGTGCCTCTTGCGGATGGCGTTTGGTGGCTATTTTGCATTTTGTCCCTTTAACAACAGGTTTTAAAACATATGTCTAACTATTTGCAATTTAGGTCATATCCTCAAATCGGGAGTCCTGTGACTATGCGGTTAGTATCTATGAGCTCCATTGGTCCCGTGTGAGGTGTTCGTGCCTCTTGTGGGTCCGTTTAGTGGCTATTTTGCATTTTCTCCCTTTAATGGCATGTTTTCAAGTCTAAGTCTAACTATTTACAAATTTTGGTTATACTCTCAAATCGAAAGTCCTGTGACTATCAGGTCAGTTGCTACAAGTTACATTGGTCCCGTTCGAGGTGTTCGTACCTCTTGTAAGGCCGTTTGGTGATTGTTTTTTGTTTTCTCCCTTTAATGGCATGTTTTCAAGCCTAAGTACAACTATTTGCAAATTTTGGTCATATGCAAAAACTCGGAATCCCGTGACTACACGATCAGTTACTACAAGTTACATTAATCTCGTACGAGGTGTTTGTAACACCCCGTATTTTTTATGATTTAAATAATTATGGGAGTAATTATTATTGTTGGATTAAGTGAATTAAAATGTGTGATTTAATTGTTAATCAATCCGGATTAAAATATGTTAACTAGCGTGCCAAGGGTTAATACTTATTGATTGAATATTACTGCGTGATATGTAATATCTTTTTGATTGAATATTACTGTGTGAATATGTAATATGGGATTATGCACTTTGATAAATTGTCAAGAGTGAGAAATACGATAATATGGTAATTTAAATTAGACGCACGTGTGAGTCGTGTCGGGATTAATTGATGGGAATAAAAAGAGAATTGATTTTTATTAACGTGTATGATCGTTTTGAGTGCACCGTTGAGTCCGAAAGGGTCGAGATAGTCAAAATAGTGTACCCATAGGTTTAGTTTGGGTCTCGGGGAAATCTTAGGCCTAACTAGCGTCCCGGGAGGGCGTTTTGGTTAATTGTATTTTTAGGGCTAATTAATGAACGAAAATTAGAGTTCTTTAATATTTCTTACGTAGTTACAGTTAGGGTTTGATCTTTAAAAGAAAAGAGAGAGTCCCAGAGGAAGGAGAAGAAGAGTTTCCTAGGAGTTGCAAGGCCAAACCCAGTTATCTTTCACCAAAAACATCATCAACGCGTAGATCGGAAAGAATAGAACACGTCTATACCAATTTCAAGCGATGAATCAAACCTTCATGATCAAGCAAGTGTTTATTACTTTCTTTCCTTTAGCAATACTCATGTTCATGTTAGCATAGGAATGAAATACCCATGTATTGTGAATAAAAGTGATGAAAATTGGAGATTGGATATACATGAATTGAATCTGAAATTTATTTAGGTTGAACCATTTATGTATGTAGATTAAAAATCACGTATATATGACCTTTTGTGATAAACAAATCTAGAAATTTTATGTTCTTGGATGATAATTGGAAGAACTAGGGTTTTATTAAATTATTTGGGGATTCCAAATTATATTGATGATTGGTAATGAATTAATGATGTTATATTAGTGGAAATTATACATACATGTTGGGAAGATGATTTAGAATGGATGATTGGTGATTGGGAATTATCCATAGAGGTTAGAGGTGTTGAAATGGTGTAGAGAACGTATATGGGTTGGGCTGCCTTGTTACAGGTAGAGGCCCGGACCGCCTTATTAATAGGTCCGGAACGTTTTTCATAAAAATGTCCGGATCAGTTTTTTATTAAAAGGTTCGGACCATTTTTCATTAAAAGGTCTGGACCGCTTTTCATAAAAAAGTGTCTGGATCATTTTCCTAGTGGGTCCGGACCGCCTAACTATATTTTCCAGAATTGAATTGTGGACCTTTAGGACATCTTTTGGGACTTGTAATACGGGAATTCTAATGAAGTACACTGAGATTTGAAGTGATGTTATGTTAAGGAAAGTGGGGCGTAGGACTCGAGTATAGGTGAGAGGTATTAATCTTAAGAAATTTCGAGAGAGAACACTTGAAATAATTATATGCATAATAGTAATAAGAGATTCCAATATGTGGAAAATATAGGTTTGGGTTCGGGAAATACCTATTAATTTTTATTAGGATGTGTGTATACTTATAATATGATATTATTGTTGCGTGCACTAATGAGTGTTAACTCGAGGGTTCAGGAATATTACTGTTAAGTGCACTAATGGGTGATAACCCGGGGGTGCAAAAATATTATTGTTAAGTGCACTAATGGGTGATAACCCGGGGGTGCAGGTATATAATTTGCTAAATGTGCTAATGTGTGATAACCCGAGGGTGCAAGAACATTATTAATGAGTGCGCTGATGGGTGCTAACCCGGGGATGCAGGATTAATATGGTTAGGTGCGCTAATGGATCTTAGCCCGGGGGTGCGTAATTAGTATATATATGTATAGGGATGTTGTGACTATATTTATATATATACAAGAACATGTAAATCATTATACTGTGTGTAGTTAGTAGATATGGGAATATTGATATATAATACAAATCTAAAACGAGTAATAGATTAATTATGTAAATGAGAAACATGTTAATTATCTATCCGGTGTAGGCTAATTCAATAGCGTATTGTATGGGTGATACGGGAATACTACTGGTGGGTATAGTTAGCATTAGTGTGACTTCGAACTAGTTAGGCTGGGTGGCGCAGCTAGGCGGGATTAGATGTACGTTAGGCATGCACAGTAGATGACAGGTGAGAATATCATGTGAGAGTTTGATATCTAACATGCACATAATACTTACTTTAATGCAGTTTTAAATATTTGCTAAATAATTTTTAAAACACCGGGTTCTGACCCGTCTCTTTGCATCTCTCCTCTCTTTTGCTATATATGTATTATATCAGGTGCTTAGCCACAGGGTCACCAGATTTAGAGACTTGGATTACTTGGCGTGCTGCAGCTGTTGTGGAAGCTGTAGGTCCTTACTTTAGACGCCTCTATCATTTTCATTCAGTTCTGCCTAGACTTTTATTTAGGGCATGTGTTTCCCATCCTTGGTCATTTTTATCAGAGATTGTATTCAGTTTACCTTCCGGTTATTTTAGTTGGATTGAGTTTTACTATGGTTCTTTAGCTTGATATTTTGAACTAGAGTATTTTATCCAGTCCTATTTATTTTAGTATTTGATTCAGATTCAGTACTTATTATATCTATGTGTATGGTGAATGGTTAACATCTTATTACATGAATTTAAAAATGTATTTTTTTGTTACAGTTTAAAAATGAAAAAAAAATTGACATTAGCTTAATTATGTATTAGGTGGTTTTGCTTGTTAAATGTTTTTCGACAGTGATGCTAAGAATGAACCAGCCGAACATTCTATTTTTAATTTAATAAAAGACTGATCACCCGGTATTTAATTAGGTGGGGAGTGACACTGGTCGTGCCCTGTGTGGGGCTGTTTGGTAGTCGTTTTTCATTTTCTCCATTTAACGACATGTTTTCAAGCTTAAGCCTAACTATTTCAAATTTTGGTCATATTCTCAAACCGGGAGTCCCGTGACTATGCAATTAGTTACAACGAGTGACAATGCTTTTTAGAAATTCGGACGTTGCCTTTATCACCGATTGAATTATCCCCACCAATGGAGGACCTAATCCACTTCTTAGGGTTAGCTTGGGTCCTCTACAAAAGCAATTGGGGGTGTCAGATTATTGGGGTTTCTCGAGTTTGATGACTCAGAGATGGACTATAATGAATCTCTGGAGGAATAGCTTATTGATATCTCGGAGAATATGAGAATAGAGGTTCGAGTGTACGAGAGCTCCGAGTTAGCGGTGTTCTGTTATTTGGTTGATTATTGTCATTTCTCTTCGACATTTCCTACAATTAAAAAAATAGCGACGTATGTAAGAAATTACAATTTACGACTATATATATATATGTATATACCTTTTTTACAACTTTTAAGACATGCTCGATGTGTTTGATTTTCATTCAATCACCTTTACTTTTTAAAAATCTATGGAATTTTTCACGTGGCCAACTGGGCAGAAGGATGTCTATAATTGACGTATAAAGGTCCATAACATGAACTCAAAATACATTTTTCTTCAACTTATTTCCATTTTCATTATCAATATGCATATGTCACGACACGTCGCAATATGGGCGAATGTTCTCTTTACAGAATTGTATCCACAAATGATGAATATTTTTTTCAAATTTTTCTAACAGAGTCACCAAAGTCAATGACCTATCAGGATTATGCAGGAGAAATAGATTCTTTATTACCTCATCCCAATATTCTGTCTAGGAAAACATGATACGATCGAACTAGTAGTCTCGCAAGAGATCTATTCCATGATTTATAGGGTAACAAAATTGTTTAATTTTCCTATTACCATACTTGTAAATATGAGTTCCCTCTATATGGCGTGCACTAATGAAAAATGTTTAGTGTAGTGAAATTGCACCCTCCTGTACTCTTGTTTCCAGTAATTACTATCGTGACTCATTTTTCCTAAGAAAATATATATAAGGGTATGAATATGAGTCGTAGAGGTAATGGCCCTAATTAATCCTAAACAAATTATGGTTTTCCTTCCGAGCAATCAAACAAAACAAGTCCTATTTAAGTTCATTTTAATTTAATTAAACCTAAAATTAATATTTGTCAACCAATTGTGCAAGCCCCCTTCCACCAATTTATGGTAACCCAAACAACAACCATTTAAGGAAGGGGTTAACACAACCACTATAAGTTAACCAGTTGACTTTATTATGAAGAATTGATAGAGTGAGAGTATCAAACCATGGTCATTCAACACAAGCCATAACAACGAGCAACACAACAATCCAACACAAGTTTATCCCCTACTCCTTCTAAATCGTCTACTTGATTGATTTCCAATAACATAATTATAGAACATGATATTTCTAACAACATAAAAATAGTGTCCAATTTTCATATCAAACCATCCTAAAAGACTCTAGAATTCATTAGCAACCCTTCTCTCCTTCTGAGATATTTTATATATCAACATCACTAACCTAACAATTTCCAACTCATATATAATTCAACATTATTAACCTAATAATTTATATATCAACATTAATAACCTATCAATTTTGAACATTATTAACCATTTATATATCAGTATTAATAACCTAACAATTTCCAACGTTATTAATAATTTTTAACTCACATGCACACACACACATTGAAACACACACACACTAAAACACACTGAAACACACTGAAACACACATACACACATTATAATACACACACATGTAATGGAACACGCACATTGAATCTTATATATATATATCTCTCACACACACACACATGTAATAGACACACACATGAAAATGGAGAGAGAGAGAGAGAGAGAGAGAGAGAATTAATGTACCTGTGTTAAGAGAGGATGGAAATGGAGATGGCCGAAAATAAAGAGGTCAAAAATTGGGATGCACATAAATGAAGAGGATTGCGTGTTGAGATAATTTGGATAGGCTACGGAGATTATGGTTTATGGAAGTCTATAGAGTATGAAGCTTTGCCCCACTACTGTTCTAATTGTTGTAAACTCGGTCATCAAGAAGACAAGTGTCTTATCAATTATGCAACCCCTCTTAAGAAAGATACTATCAAAGGAAACTAAGTTTTAACTTATGAGGAAACCCCTCTCAAGTAGCCTAAAGAAATCAAAGAATAAAGAATTAAGGAGAAGAATAAGGATCAGAATCAAGAGCACAAGAACATAAGTATTTTTTAGAGAAGCATCCACCGGTAAAGCATTGAATAAAAGTCAAACCATGAGTTTTTTAGAATATGATATTGGCAGAGGTTAGGATATTAGCCAAGAAGAAGAAGAATAAGGTTTCCAAGAGGGGCATTATTTAAGGGGACGAGTGATTCAGAAGAAGGAAGCAGAATCGAAGGAAGATACTGAAAATGAGTTAATTATTAAAGAATTGCTTAATTTTAAGAAAATATTTAATGAATATGTAAACTACAGTTCAAACTCTAAAGTGGAGAATGTAAGATCAATTTTTTCCAACATTGTTCATTGCGTAGTTTTAGACTAGTTTGGCGTATCCCGTTACAAATCATCAAATACGTCAAGACGAACCCAACTCAAGAATATCCAAGTTTAAAGACTTACCAACATCCTATAAAGATATAAAATAATTTAGAGTTCATATTAATTTACGAAATTATGTTTGGGATGTTTATTTTTTATCAAAAACGAACAATGCTTTTTATTTTCGAAAAGAAAAAAAATATTTTATTTTTATCTCGTTCAATTGACATTAACATGTCGTTTGATATGTCATTTGATGGTCTGGTTCTCATATGATTCAAACGAAGGCATACTATTTTGTTTTTGAAGGTCGTAAGAAGGTCTCTTCTAGCGAGATAGTCATCTCGTTCGAACGACCTGCTAATCTCATTCTAACGACATTCCATCGCCTTGAAATTTGTGAATGTCCTATAAATACCTGTTTTGTGTTTACAACGTTAAAGACTTTTACCAACTCCATTTCTTCATAACTTTTACGGAAGTTCTTCATCATTTGTGTTGTAAAAACACCATTTAATTCTCAACAAAACATCCTTGAATATTATTCTTGTGAATTGGTTTAAACTCAAGAAAGTTTTATATATTTGCATACACCTTGGGGAGAGGATGTCCATAGCTGACTTGTGATACCTACGGGGATTCACTACTGAAGATAAAGGCTGAGGCTGAAGAGAAAGCACTATGGTCTTGTGATTCTCGCGAGGATCATAATTATTGTTCATTATAGATTTGTGGACATTAGTGCTTCATGCTTGTGGCATTTATCAAGTAGTTTGTAAGTTTACTGTCTTATAGATTTCTAAGTGAATAAAAGGTTTTACCCGAAAGGTTTTTTTCCCCTGAAACTTGGCCTTAGTTGATTGCATTGTTTGATTTATCCATTTTTTCACAATATATGTATGTTTAGGATAAAAAGATAAAATCTATTTAAAATTGGCTTCCGCATTTATTAGTGATATAAGAGCACTAATTATTTTAACCCTACAGATTGATATCAGAGACAATTGCAATAAGTTATTGTGTTAGATTCGTGTTTAGTGAATTTTGGGTGATTTTGTTTTATTTCTCTTCTCTCAGTGGATTCTTATAGTTTCGACAACCTAAATCGTTTGAATTTGAAATTTGCTAAAATAATTGAAATTCTTGAAAAAGAAAATTCTCATTATTAAACTGTTTTAGAACTTTTGCAAACTGTTCAAAATCAAAGAGATTTATTTCACGATAGACTTGTGGATATGGATCATGATTTTTGAAAATTTGAATTGTCCAAGAAAGAGAGTGATGATAGAGTCCTAGTTTTAGAAAAAGAATTGGAGGACTTTAAAAATTCTAGGGTTAATGTTTGTGCCGTTGAGGATAGTGTTTTGATTAGTGACTTTAAGACATGTGAGAAGACTTTTAGGGATAATTTTCCTTCATTGAGGGGGAGCAAGATAACCTTTTAGGAATGGTTGAAAATATGAAAAAAGAGTCCCTAAGATTAGAGGAGTCTAATTCTTTGCTTGTGTCTAAAATTTTGAAGTTAAAAGATTATTTAAAATACTCGAGTAGTTTTAGTAGTGACAGTAGTGGCTCACATGTTTCTAATGCTTCGATTGCTAAAGCTAAGACCATTGTTTATTTTAAAGGGTCAACTAAATCCAAGGACGCTAGAAAAGGTCAACACATAGGTAACATTCCTCCAGTTTACACATGTTCACATTGTGATAGGAAAGGTCACCTTAGGCTTTTTTGTTATGATCTTAGAAGATGTCCTAGGAAGTTGAAGTCTAGTTTTCCCGTAGTTTTTGAATCCTGACGCGTTAGATATACATCTATTTGGGTCAAGAAAACTTTTCTAGAGGCGATAAATGTTAGACTTGTTGATTGTCACATGCTTGCACATGATGCATCACTTTCTAATACCTTATGGGTGATTGCTTGCAAGATTTTGTTTATCATACACTAGTTATCCTTCATGATATATGTTTTCTAGTGTTATGACATGTGTATCTTGTGGATTATATTTTCTTTAATGAGTCATATTGGAAATATACAAAAAGATTTTATTTTGATAAATTTTTTAAAAATACAAAAAGATTTTCGGCTTTTGTATATTTTAGTTTTACAAATTTCGTATGGCATATTGGTGTGTTTGAATCCAATTCACTACACAATTTCCATGGGGCTAGGACATTTGGTTATGACTTTAGATGCTTAGATTGATCTTAACAATGTTTATGGAGTTATTTCTAACTTGATTTTCTTAATGTATTCGGCTTTGCATATGCCTCCACACACACATGAACAAGCTTATTGGATTTTGACTTCACTATGTATATTTGAGCTTGGTGAGATGTTCTCCCGTCAATCTTGTCATTTACATGTTTATTTGACTATAGGGGATTTGTGCACGTAAAAATCGTTGCTCGTGAGAGTTTTTTTATCAATGAAAAAGTATGAGTGTACACGAAAAAGGGCTATGAGAGGCAAGTGAACCCGTCTTGAAAGCCACCATTTAAAAGAGCCCAAGAAAAAATTAAGGCAATAAAAAGAGCAAATTTTTGCCAAAAAGGGGCCAAATAGTTTATTTTGATATGATCACTCAAAAGAAAAGAAAAGAATAGAAAAATGCGATCATGTTTATATTTTGAAGGAGTTTGGTTGAAAATCAACGGGTTTGCATAATGAATCCTAGTTATGCTTATTTTGTCATGATGCTATTGATTTGTAGAATCATTAAAATTCTAGTCTTGTGTGCATTATGCTTGTTTTGTTCATCAAGTTCAACATTATTTGTCAATTGAGGCTAAATCTTAGTTTGATAAAGTTTTGTGGTCAATTATATCTTCTTGAACATATTTTAGTGTTTGGATGTAATTCATTTATGTCTAGTTTACACCCATTCATTCCATCCCACACATTTGGGCACATTGATATTATGCTCGTATGTAAAGCTTATATATTTTGCATCATGTTTTTGTGGTCACTTATACCTATATATGTCTGTTGGATTTCTTTGATATATTTTTCATATATTATATATGGTATTGTATGTTGTATTTGTGAAATTTGTTTATTTTGAGAAAAATGAAAATTGTCAAAAATAGTTGGTTGTGTTTTCCTTTGAGATTATCATTACATATGTTTGATTTATATCTTTTTGTGGTGATATATTATCTTCTACTTGATCCTTAGTATTTCATGCCCATGTTTCTACTTCTTTGTCTATTTTGGATAAAAACAAAGGGGGAGAGCAAATTAAAAATGAAGTTTTGATGAGTTTGATTTACGGGGAAAATTTATTTATGAGTTTTATATTATTTCAAATTCGATGCATCATGAGGTATATGTTGTTGTCTCATGCGTGTAGGTACTTAAAGAGGAATTCAACACACACGGATGAAGACAAAGTTTGCTAAAAAGGAAGAAGAAATTTGAAGACAAAGATACTTATGCCATTTCGTTCTAGGGTTGGGAAGGGTGTTTGTATTTTTCTCATAGGATTTTTTTATTTTAATTTAGTGTTCGGTTATATTTTTTTTGTTTTGAATCATAATAGCCAAAAGGGGAGATTTGTAAAAGTAATTTTTCTAACATTGTTCATAGCATAGTTTTAGACTAGTTTGGCGTATCCCGTTACAAATCATCACACACCGTCAAGACGAACCAAATTCAAGCATCTTCAAGTTTGAAGACTTCCCGACATCCCATAAAGGTATAAAATAATTCAGATTTCAAATTAATTTATGAAATTATGTTTGGGATGTTTATTTTTTTTATAAAAAAATGAATGGTGATTTTTATTTTCAAAAGGAAAAAATAATTTTATTTTTTATCTCGTTCAAAAGACATTAACATGTCATTTGATATGTCGTTCAATGACTTGCTTCTCATATGGTTCAAACAAAGGCGTAGTGTTTTGATTTTTGAAGGTCGCTAGAATGTCTCTTCTAGAGAGATAGCCATCTCATTCGAATGACCTGCTAATCTTGTTCTAATGACATTCCACCACCTTGACATTTGTGAATGGCCTATAAATACCTATTTCGTGTTCAAAACATTTAAGAATTTTTTCAACCACATTTTTGCATAAATTTTGCGAAAGTTCTTCATCTTTTGTGTTGTAAAAACACCATTTAATTAACAACAAAACATCCTTCAATATTGTTCTTGTGAATTGGTATAAACCCTAGAAAGTTTCGTTTATTTGCATACACCTTATGGATAGGATCTCTATAGCTGAGTTGTGAGTCCTGCGGGGATTCACTACTGAAGACAAAGGCTGAGGCTTAAGAGGAAGGACTATGGTCTTGTGATTCTTGTGAGGATCATAGTTATTGTTTATTAGAGGTTTACAAAGATTAGCGATTTATGCTTGTGGCAGTTATCAGGTAGTTTGTAAGTCAACTATCTTGTATATTTGTAAGTGAATAAAAGGTTTTACCCAACATAGTTTTTTTCCTGAAACTTGGCCTTTAGTTTATTGCTTTGTTTGATTTATCTGTTTTATCATAATAGATTCATGTTTAGGATAAAAAAGACAAAATCTGTTTAAAATTGGCTTCCGCATTTATAAGTGATTAAGAGCCCTAATTATTTCGACCTTAGAGAGAACTCAAAAATAAGGACTAAACCTACAAGAAGGGGTTATTATTCAGATTTAGAAATTATGGATATTCAAAATGAGTTTGTGTGGGAGGATCATAGTTATTGTATTTTGCCTGAATTGAACCAAAAATTTGGTTGGAAAATGGTTGCAAAGACCATGAACACATTGATATCAATGGTATGTTCTTACAACCCTGTTAGATTTGTGATTTCATTCCCTCATGTAGATGACCTATTTTTGTTATCTTTTTGTTTAAAATATGTAAAATCAGGTTGTTGAGCTACTTCCAAGTACTTGGGACACTTTACACATCTCTGTAACGGTACGTGTCTTCCAGTGTTTTCCTTGCCATTTTTTTATCTATTATAGGAAAACGCTAAATGTGTGTTCTTCAATTTATAGTTGATCACACATTTGTTCTTCAATGTGTATGCTATTTTGAATCCTAATATTGGGCTGTTTTTGGATTGTTATTTGCAGGTGTACCCAACTTTATTTCTGTTAAAGATGGTACTGATTTCCATTGCAGTCTTTAGATGTTAGGTATGCATCATATTTTTCTTAGAAGTAAGTGCTACTTTTTTTTAGATATGCATCATATTTTCTTAAAAGCATTGGGAATGTTGATGATAGGTGACCTACCATACCTAAAGTTAAGTAGGTGTATGATAACAAGTGTTTGAAGCATTGCGTAGTTTTGAGAAATGGACTGAGGTGTCTTATTAATCACTGTTTGTCATTTTTGAACCGTCTTAGAAATATAATTTCATCAATTTTCAACGTGAATCCATTTCTTTGGGATGCATACTCAATTACCAAGGCTCAATCATAACTACAATACCATGTTTATCTAAATAGATTGTTGATTATTTATGCATTTATGTCATTTTCACATTGTTTTTAATATTGATTTTCCTAAAGTTTCATGTTGAAGGAATTGTTATCTCTTCAAACCCCCCAAAGTATACTCTATGATTTTTTATTAGTTATAAGGGTTCAATCTTCTACGTCTTTTAATATTGACTTTACGCCCTCTATCGACATGGTTATATATTATGCATTTATAACTTTTTATTGTTTGTCGTATGATGACTTATATATTACGCATTTATCATTTTAAAATCATATTCTTAGAAAATATCATTCCATATTTTTAAATCGATAGAGGAAGACCACACATGTCACTGTGTACAAAAGCTTGGACGGAGTCAAAAGATTGATTCCATCATTTGAAAACTGGGTGAGAGATGTCAATGTTGGTGAGCATAATTTGACTGTTTGGGCTTGGAAATGTGAGCAGCAACCCCAACCATTATTCGAAGACTTACGGTAACCGCATTGATTCACCTAAGTCGAATCGAATTAGTCGCAGCAACTGATCTCAATATGTTACACATTTTGATGAATGATCCTATCTTGGCTTAGCTTGGCTTCCAACTGCAATATTTTTTATTGAATCGGTTGATGATGTGTTCATTTGATATGATATTTATACGTTTACTTAATCTTCCCCTTTCATGAATTATTGTGATTGTCTCCACTCTATCGATATCATGGCTTAACAGAATAAATGTGGCATATGTTTGTGTATGCCATTGATGACATCATTTTTGGGCTTAATTAGTGTTGAACTGTTTCTCATGACTTGTTTTGATTTCTTTCCTTGCAACTATAAGAAAACCATAGTCTACTATTTTTTGTTCGTTCCAAGCATTTGGCATCATGTAGTTTCAAAATTTTACATTTCATAACTATTATCATGCCCATTATTAGCAGGACTTGGGGTTGCTGTTGCTGCCGCTACTACAACTAATGTCAAGGAAGCACATAGAAGTGTGGTGGTTGCACCAGCCAAAATTTAGGATTCTGCATTTTCCACCCACAAAACTTATAAACGTTTTGCTGTTTTTATATGACGAACGATTGGGAATGAGAGGATTGAAGCATGAGGTGGAGAAGATTGGAGGCGGATTGAACAGCCTGAGAGATTTGATCTTCTAAAATTTATTTTACTGACACTTCTCTCCTACTACTTGATCCACCACTTGATGAACCTGAAGTTGTCTCCATTGATTTTGTTATACATGCTCTCCTACTGCTTTATCTTACAGATGTTAATAAAGGCAGAGAAAGTTGCTTATGAACCAGTCAAGGGGATATTCAATTGCTACTATTTTAAAGGATTACCTTTACATAATTGGTGGGATGAAAACTTATGATGAAATTTGTAGACACCGTGGAATGTCACTAGGAGGATCAAAAGTGGCCAGTAACCAACCTTCGAGGCATATGCAGAAGGTGTTTCTTTTCAGCTACTGTTTATTTATTCAACAATTATTACAATAGAATCACTATGATATTTTAAGTGTAGAAAGAAGAGCCCGAATGCTTCCTATGGTCCTATAACATGGAGGAAAATTTCAAAAATTTGAGATGTTAGCATGAATAAAATTTAGTTTTCATTTTCATTTCCAAAATTCGGTATTCACTGTCATTTTTAAAACTAAGTATTCACTGTCATTTCCAAAATTGAGTATTCACTATCATGAATAAAATTAAGTATTCACTGCCACTATTGAAAAAATTCTAAAATTCTAATAAAACATTTTTTGTTGGTATTTGTATATGCTTTCATTTCTTTTGTTTCGTTTCAAATATTAAGTTAATAAGTTCATGGTTTAGTCTTTGTTTTTAAGGTGCGGTGAATGAAAAGGGTGAGATGCACATTCAGGTGAAGGTATGAGCCTTGATTAATAAACTTTATTGTAAATGTAGATTTTGTTTTATCTCTAATTTGTACTAATATAGTTTTTAACTATTTTCATATATAAAAAAAATAGTAAAAACTGTTAAAAGTCCTATCAGCAACACTATAGCAGATTATACAGGAATTTTCTCATAGTTTGTGTATTTTTAATAACTTTTTTTATTAATTTAGTTTAGAAATAACTAATACAAGTTTTTTCAGTGAATTAATGGAATTTTTCAGTTTCCATATTATATTCATATATTATTTTCTTTTGCGAGATCGAAACAAATACCATATCGGGACTATGAATGGAGTGTGGCGGATACTTTTCAACCAAATAAAGCAACATCCTGAGGTATAAATGGTATTGTATTTTCTCTATCTTTTGGAGAGTAGCATTCAAGTTAGCGTTGGTTTTATTCATGGGATTTTTTCACCTGAATTTAAATTTATTAGAACAAATATTTGGGAAGCTAAACCAAGTCACGAAATTAAATGTTCCTTTAGAAGTTTTAATTTGTACATTTGGCAGGGTGCTAGGCAATTGTATACAACTATATGCAAACCACATCGAGGCCATGTTATTATTATTTCGAGTGGAATAATGGGTAGTTTGTGGAGAGGACTACGTCTTTGGACAAAAACTATAGTTCCATGCCGGTAAAGATTAGTTAGAATTATTCTATTGACGTGGATGATTATTTCTTAAAGAACAGAAATAGAACTTGCTCAAGAGTGTATTCAAGGTCCATAATGGATAATTAGTATTATTGTTGCATTAGTTTTTATTTTTTAAACAAAGTGGATACTCCAATAAACAAAGGAAATGTTGCCCAAATTTTGTAAATTGTTTACACTTATTTGTGTTGTAACGTAAACTTTTTGACTTAAAATTTACACGATTCAAAACTTTTATGACTTGACCACATATTTATATTCGGGAGAATTGTCATCGTAAAACGATAAAAATTGATACATGTACGTAATTGGGATATTTTGATATGCACATCTTATATAATATGATTATTGATTCATTTAATTTCATATCCATTCATTTTATTAGCTTTTTCAGCAACAGTGAGATACATTGTACTGATATGATTATTGATTCATTTAGTTCTAACTACTTTTTTTTGTATCAGGACGCATTTTGAAAACTATGGACAATTTATATAGTGGAACATGTGGGACGACCTCAATTTGATATATATATATATATATATATATATATATATATATATATATATATATATATATATATATTGTGGGTACCCAAAATTTAGAACCATGGGCCCGGACGAGTAGCCCAGTCCTGACGGCCCAAAGTCCGGGCCCCTCATCTCTTATTGATCCCGTCTCCCCCACGTTCCCACAATCGGAAGTTACACGGGAGATGGAAAACGTGGAGAAACCCATCACCTCCACTTACCTGCATGTACATGTATATATTAAACCCTAGGTCCGGGGCAAAAGGACAAGTTGTATTCTCTGTAATCACTCTCCGGAGTATATAGAAATAATATCGACTGCACCATCGTGACGTAGGCACATCTTTGCTGAACCACGTACATCCTTTGTTGTGTGATTGGCATCTTATATTCCTTGTTCTTTTCTAGATAATTGCTTCTCTCGTATTTATTTGTGTTGCATAATAATTGCATCCACAATTGGCGCCGTCTGTGGGAACCGTTCATCTTTCCCTGAGAAGAGACCACGTCAAGAAAGGAGTTTAAGATGTCTGGTCACAGCAGCAATTCTCCCCAAGCAGGAGATATTCAAGAGCCACCTGCTCCTCGCAGGATCAGGTCTGAAGTCCGACGTTCAGGACAGAGAGCTCGCCTGGAAAGACCAGCCTCAGAAGAAAGTCAGGGACCAGCGAGGTCCACGCAGATATCCAGGTTGATTGATGCGTACGAGGAAAGGCTCCACGAGTAGAGGGAGTCTTCTCACAGATATGAGGCTGAGAATGCTCGCTTGAAAAGAAGACTGGAAAGACTGGAGAGGGAGCTTCGTCCTGATAACAGGAGACGCCCATATTGCACTCCTAGCCCTCAGGCGAGAAAATCTCACAGCCGAGGAAGGAGACCTAGGCGAGAATCTCAAAGGGACGAAGGAGGCGAGTCAGACGATGACCTCCGCGAATAGCTGCGAAGAGATCGCCGCTACCAGAGCCCTGCTCGCAGCGACGAAAACATACGAAACATGGTCCGCAGGGAGATGGACCAGCATCCCGCTCACCGCGGAACAAGATCAACCAGAGAACTTGTGAGGCGAGCTCTCAAATCCCAGATGAAGTCACCTTTCACAAGAGAAATCGAAGAGGAGGAAGATCCCAAGGAATTTTTTATTCCAAGGTTCAAGATTTACGACGGGAAAACTAATCCCATCGATCACGTCAGGAAATACCGACAGGACATGACCCTTTGGAGTCACCGAGATGCTCTGATGTGCAGCATTTTTCCCTCGAGCCTTCATGATGTAGCATAGAAGTGGTTCGAAAGGCTCCCCCACCGGTCGATCAAGAATTTCAAATCCCTAGCTGAACTTTTTACGGCCCGATTCATTACCAGTAGCTCCCATCCCAAAAGGATGGATGCTCTACTAAAAATGAAGAAAACGCCTCAAGAGACCCTCCGAGAATACGCGAAGAGGTACTGGGAGTTATTCAATGAGATCGAGGACTGCGCGGAGGAAGTGGCAGTGGCCTCCTTCAAAATTGGGCTCCCTAGTTCTTCCCTCCTCTACCGGTCCCTGACGAAGAAGGAAGCAATGACTATTGACGACCTAATGGCCCGAATCGAGAAATACGCAAAGGTGGAAGATGTCACCCGCCCTAATACAGGAGAAAACGGTCGAGCTAAGCTCACTACCAAGGTAGGTGAGAAAACTGAGAACCAGAGGAAAGGAGGAAAGAACGGAGGCAAAAATGCCTCCAAGAACGGACGGAACCATGACGCATCGAAAGCATTCCAGGCGGTCAACATCGTCTTCAAAGAACCAATTTACAAGGTTCTCGCGAAGATCAAGGATGAGCCATTCATCAAGTGGCCCAGGAAGATGGGAGGAGATCCCTTGAAGAGGAACAATGCGTTGAGATGCGCTTTTTACAAAGAGGGAGGACACAAGACCGAGCACTGCAAAGCTCTTAAGTCTCACCTCGAAGAATTGGCCCAGTCCGGGCATTTGAACGACTTTGTGGAGAAAAGGGCAGAGAAAGTGACTGCCAACAGAGAGGTGAGACCCGATAATGTGCTGGAGGATGATGCTGGACACGAGTTCACAGTAATCCACGGAGTATCTGACGTCAAGCAGATACAAGGGAACTCAGCTCGAATGGAAATAAAAAAAACTTACAGCGGTAATGCAGGATTGTCAAATCGATCCAGCAAAGTCACAGTCAGGAAAGCGTCGATGAGTAGAGGACGTCAACTATAACAATCATATTGTTTTCACGGATGAAGACTTGAATGGAGTAAGGACCCCACATCATGATGCCTTGGTCATTACACTCAGGATAGCCAACTTTGACATCGACAAGCTGCTCGTCGATCAAGGAAGCTCATCCTAAGTAATGTACCTCGACCTATTCAGGAAATTGAAGTTAAGCGTCGCCGACCTAAAGGAAGCTACTATTCCTTTGGTCGGCTTCGCTGGAAAAATGACCATGCCCCTAGGCAAGATAGTGCTGCCAGTTCGTGCTGGGAACGTCTCCAAGATGATTGAGTTTTTGGTAGTTGACATAGAATCACCGTACCAGGCCATCATCGGCAGAGGATGGCTTCATGCAATGAAGGCGGTCTCCTCGACCTACCATCAGAAGCTCAAGTATGTAACCGAGCGAGGAGTAATGGATATCCACGGCGACCAAGCAATGGTGAGGAAGTGCTTTATAGCAGCCATCCGACCAAAGCCAGAGAAGAAGGCCGGTCAACCCAGTGACAAAGTTGAAGAGGGTGTGATACCTTATAAAGAGCAATTAAAGTATGGAAGACCTGGAGTATAGGAGACTAGGCTCCTCCCCTCCGAGCGTGTCATCGAGGACCTGGTAGAAGTTATAGCCGAAGTTGGTGATAGTAGCAGAGTCTTCTTGATAGGAGCATCTCTCACCGACTAAGAACAGAAGGAGTTGACGACCTTGCTGAGACACAACGTAGATGTTTTCGCATGGGAACCATACGAGCTACCTGGCATTGATCCTGATATGGTCTGTCATCAGCTGCACGTCGAGCCCACATTCAAGACAGTCACGCAGAAGGCACGGAGAACTACACCCGAGAAGGCTAAAGCGGTCGAAAAGGAAGTCGAAAAACTGCTGGATGCAGGATCCATAAGGGAAGTGCAATTCCCCAAGTGGTTGTCCAACCCAGTAGTAGTTCCAAAGAATAATGGGAAGTGGATAGTTTGCATCGACTTCACTGACCTCAACAAAGCATGCCCTAAGGATAGTTTCCCCCTCCCAAAGATAGACCAACTAGTAGATGCCACTGCAGCTCACGAGCGAATGAGTTTCCTGGACGCATACTCAGGATATCACCAGATCCCCTTGTATGCCCCAGACCAGGACAAAACATCATTCATCACGACAGTTGGGTTATATTGTTACAAGGTCATGCCATTTGGGCTCAAGAATGCGAGGGAAACCTATCAGCGGCTGGTCACAAAAATGTTAAAGGATCAAATGGGAGACACAATGGAGGTCTACATCGATGACATGCTCGTTAAGAGCAAGAAGAAGGAAAATCACCTCTCAGACCTGTCAAAGATCTTCGAAATCCTCAGGAAGTACCGAATGAAGCTTAATGCGAGCAAGTGTTCCTTCGGTGTCCAGTCAGGAAAATTTCTTGGATACTTGGTCAGTAAGAGAGGCAAAGAAGCTAATCCAGACCAGATCGATGCAATCAACAGGGTACAACCCCCTTGAACAATTCGGGACGTGCAGAAGCTCACTGGAATGCTCGCTGCCTTAAATCGCTTCATTTCCAAATCCTCCGAGAAGTGCAAGCCTTTTTCCAGCTTCTAAAAGGGAGTAAACCGTTAGAATGGAGCCCAGATTGCTCGCGAGAATTGGACGAGCTCAAATCCTACCTAAGCACTCCATCGTTGCTGGTCATACCACAGCAAACGGATTCTGTGTACCTATACCTCTCTGTACTCAATCACACTGTCAGCTCCGCGCTAATATGTGAGGTTGCAGGGATCCAACACCCCGTTTATTACGCAAGCAAGACCTTATTAGACGCCGAGCAAAGGTACCTGCCATTGGAGAAGCTCGCCTTTGCCCTAGTAATAGCCTCAAGGAAGCTGAAGCATTATTTCGAAGCTCATACTATCATCGTCCTTACATCGCACCCCCGTAAGGCGGTCCTAAGGAAAGTGGATTTTGTTGGGAAGATTGTCTAAGTGGTCAGTCGAGCTCGGCCGGTTTTCCATCCAATTTTAACCAAGGATAGCTATCAAGGGTCAGATCCTTGCTGATTTCATAGACGAATTCACAGGCGAAGAACTCCCCGACCAACCTCAACCAACAAAGCAAAAGGAGAACCAAGCAACAGTGGAAACCTGGAAACTATTCGTTGATGGAGCCTCCAACTCAAAGGGGGCAGGCGTAGGCATTATTCTCATCACCCCAGAAAACACCATCCTTGAGCAAGGAATCAGGCTTGGATTTGCAGCCTCCAACAACGAAGCAGAGTACGAAGCCCTCATAGCCGGTCTCCAAAAGGCACAAACTCTGGGAGCAAAATATTTACAGGTGTTCGGCGATTCTCAACTAGTCTCCAATCAGATAAGTGGAGATTACAATGCGAAGGATGAAATAATGGCAGCCTACCTCGCCCTGGTAAGAAAACTAATGACGATCTTTGAGGAGATCAACATCCAGCAGTTTCCCAGAGGGGAAAACAGTCATGCTGACGCCTTAGCAGCCCTAAGTTCGGCAGTTGATTCTAGCCTTAAAAGGGTTATTCACATCGATTTCCTCATTTGTCCGAGCATTAACCACAACAGCAAGCTGCCAAACGTGGAACAAATACTCCAGGTGGGATCAGCCCCCAGCTGGATGGACCCCTTAAAGGACTATTTAAAGGAGGGCACGCTCCCAGAGGATAAGAAAACTGCCCACTAGGTAAGAGTCAAAGGTGCTCGCTTTCACTTATCCATGGGAGGCGACTTGTATAAAAAGTCCTTCTCCGGTCCCAACCTTATATGCGTCCACCCAGGCGATGTCGAGTAAGTGCTGCGCGAGCTTCACGAAGGAATCTATGGAAGTCATGTCAGAGGAAGGTCTCTAGCCTTTCAAGCAATGAAGGAAGGCTATTGGTGGCCATATATGCAAAAGGACTCCGCAGTATGTGTCCGCAAATGCCTGAAATTCCAACTTCACACTCCTATGGTCCACCAACCCGCCAGCGACCTAAAATCCCTGACCAGCCCATGGCCCTTCGCCCAATGGGGAATGGACATCGTGGAACCACTGCCCACCGCTGCCGGTAATCGCAAATACCTGTTGGTTGCAACTGACTACTTCACCAAATGGATCGAGGTAGAACCATTGGCAAACATCTGAGACGCTGATATGATAAGGTTCATATGGAGGAATATAATCACTCGATTTGGAATCCCCAGAACTATCATCACTGATAATGGGACACAATTCGAGAGTGGCCCCTTTCAGGACTTCTATAACTAACACGGGATCAGGCACAACTTTAGTTTGGTGGCCTACCCTCAGAGCAATGGGCAAGCAGAAGCTTCCAACAAAACTGTGATCGAGCTTCAGAATCCTCCTCATAATCAGAAGAACTGCTACTGTCAGAGCTCCCTTCACCCAAATTAATCGCAGCTCCTGCAGGCTCACTCTCAGAGCTGCTCTCCTCTTCGTCTAACTGGATTGGCTCAGCAGTAGTCTCTCTGAAAGAATCAAAATTTGGTACACTATCCACAGGCCATGCTATGAAGATGGAGCCTACGTTCTTATACTCGAGCAAAAAGGTAGCAGACTTGGGATGCTCGCCGTCACCTAGAGGCTCCCTGATATTCCAAGCTTTCACCAACTCCGAGATACGAACCTCGCTGAGAGCAGGCTCCAAATTCTTTGACCTCGCTGTGGAAGAAAAAGCAAATAGGGGTTAGAAAAGTCACAAATCAGTAAAGGTTGAAACAACAGTACAATGTCTACCTATATATTCTTCCCCATAAAAAGGAACAATGAACCTCTCAGACCTCGACCCTTTAAACGGGGGAGGGAACTGCCAATTCCTAGCGAGGAAACCCTCTTGCCAGTAGTCCTTGTGGGAATCAGGTAGGTTTACTACCAATACCCTATCAGGGCTCCTAGCTTTGAGGTATAAGACACCTGAACTAGTTCGCGAAAAGGAATAGCAGAAACAGATCTCGGCAAGTCCTAACCTAGTACCATACAACTGATTTATTCTATAGACGCCATTTACTATTTTTCACACATTGGGCGAGCATTGTGCAGGAACAATATTGAAATAGCCAAAAAAATGCAGAAACAAATCATTGGGAGGGAAAGTAAGTCCCCCTGGGAAAGTAACAAAACATGGATCCAGTGGGCATCCTCTATATCCCAAACGTTCCTAGGAGGGGAGGCACAACACTCAATATCCACCCACTCAGGAATGTTGTAGAACTTCCTAAATTCAGAGATTGACCTATTTCCAATCTTCGCCATTGAAAAACTCAAGAAAAGCTACAAACCAAAGAAAAAGTGCAAAGAAAAGGCACGAGAAACATACAAAACAGAAGATCGGTTCAAGTGATGAAGAAGCACAAGATCAAGACGATTAAGAAGCAATGGGAATGGGGATTGAGAGAAGAAGGTATGAGGCACTAGATTTCTCAGAAGAAAGAAGAGTACTGGAAGGGCTGAAGTGACGGAAGAAAAAGTGGCTATCCCAACAAGCCTTCAATTCTAATCATAGCGCATAATAAGCGAAGCGGGTGCCGCCAAATCAACTTCACAGTTTTCGAAGAATCGAAAATCAGTCATAATGGATGATCATTTAAATCCATTGAACCCATAAACATGGCCCAACAAATTTAGGGGCAATTGTGGGTACCCGAAATTTAGAACCATGGGCCCGGACGAGTAGCCCAGTCCTGACGGCCCAAAGTCCGGGCCCCTCATCTCTTATTGATCCAGTCTCCCCCAAGTTCCCACAATCGGAAGTTACACGGGAGATGGAAAACGTGGAGAAACCCATCACCTCCACTTACCTGCATGTACATGTATATATTAAACCCTAGGTCCGAGGCAAAAGGACAAGTTGTATTCTCTGTAATCACTCTCCGGAGTATATAAAAATAATATCGACTGCACCACCGTGGACGTAGGCACATCTTTGCTGAACCACGTACATCCTTTGTTGTGTGATTGGCATATTATATTCCTTGTTCTTTTCTTGATAATTGCTTCTCTCGTATTTATTTGTGTTGCATAATAATTTCATCCACGTATATATATATATATATATATATATATATATATATATGTGTGTGTGTGTGTGTGTGTGTGTGTGTGTGTGTGTAATTTTTTTAACAAGTTTGTTTTGTTATAGTAGTCATTGGATGAATTTGGATTCTTTGAATATTATTGGAATTATTATTAACCCTTTAGCAGGGTGGATAGTCCAATAAACAAAGGAGGTTCTGTCCATTATTTTTTAAAATTAACATTGTTTACTTCAGGCACAATGTGAATTAAGTTGATGAATATTGTATATTTCATATTATATGTGAAGTTTTTCGATGGAATTATATTATTTGGATGATGTTGGGCTATTTTTGATTTGTTAAACAGTGTGAATAGTCCTATAAACAGGAAATTATAGCCATTTTTTAAAAAATTTACTTTTTTATTTGTCGAGGAATGACGTTTTACGATTACATACTTTGACAAATTTTTGTTGTGTCTTCAGGCACGGGCATATACTAGTATATATATACCCAGAAGGGGGGCATAGTCCAAAATTCTCACCCCTTTTGTGACCCATTAATGAGTTAAAATTTGTCACGGTTCCAAATCATGACCTCAATGATGACCAATTGAAACTCGAGGGATGGTCGCAATTTTGGACCGTGACCAAGGTAACGTGACAATTTTAAATAGAGTTTTGGAGCCAAGGTTCCAAACTGCGACCAAGGTTCACTGTATACAGTCACGGGTGAGTTACAGTTTTGGACTATGACCACCATTGTGACCAAAAGGGTGGGAAATTTGAGGCCATAATGGGTCATGACTGGGTGACGATTTTCGATCGTGACCCCCTTGGTCATGGATCCTGACCATGACCATCCACTATATGTGGCCACCTTAAAACCTGGTCATGTACATGGTCATCGTAATTATCTAGGGGTCACGATTTTGGACCCTCACCACTTGGTCACAGTCCAGAACCATGACCCATTTACTATGACCATTTCCCATTTTTGTGTAGTGTTTGATTAAATACAAATTTTTTTCTTATTCACTTCAACTATGTTTCGTATTTTGTGATGAAAAGGTGATATGTTTGGTGATGTAGAAACCAAATTATAGGGCCCCCGTAAGTCTCTCCTTAGGCCCCTAGCACTTTCCCTTTCTACCGTAAACCTAGGTCGCACTTCGAGTACCGATCTAGAGGCCATCGGGTGCCTCGAGCCCCATTTGACTCCGGTCAACTCTATAATCAGAGAGAAATCTCTTTGAAGATTTGAATTTATCTGAATACCCTTTCCAACGGTCTGCCTTGTGCACAAATTGGCATAACGGTTCGAACGAATGAACCATTTCACTACTGAAAATTGATTCAGAGGCCATCTGGCACTTTCGGGACCCGAGTTGACCCCAATCACCTTCATCATCAGAGTAAAATCTCTTTGAATCTTCTAAGGTCATTGAAACCCCTTTCCAACGAACCGCCCCGTGTGTGAAACAACATAAATATTCGGATAAACGATTAGTTTTCCCCTAAAAATTGATCTGGAGGCCATTGGGTGCTCCTGGAATCTGTTTGACCAAAGTCAACTCTTTAGCTTGAATAAGACTGAATGAATCTCCGAAAGGCACTAAATACCCTTTCTAAAGATCTGCCCTATGTGTGATTCTGACCTACGGTACGTACAAACGTACCGTTTTACTTTGAGAGGTCACCGAATACTTCTGGGCCTCGGTTGATCAAGGTCAACTTTCTGAACCGAGAGAAACTCATTGGAATGTAGAAGTTCATATCCTAACCTTTCCAATCGTCCACCTCGTGTGCGATTATGACTTACCATACGGACGAACGATCCATTTACGTCCGACGATCTATCATCCAAAAGACCGACGTGCACTTTCGAGCCACATTTGGCCCAAAGTCAACTCCCGAACCCGGGAGCGGTCCAAAGGACTCTCGAAGGTCCCTGAAGTATCTTTCTAACGGAATGTCCCGTGCATGATTCGAATTAACGGTTTGTGTGCTATGAACATTTTTTCCAAAAAGTCTGTACCAGATTGCCAATCGGCACAGTGTCAAGAGTTGCCTACCGATAGGCACACCCTGGGGTAGGTCGATCGGTAGCCCCCTTGGCACTGTAAATAGAGACAATACCTCACTCCCCATATCATCAACAAACACAAGCAATCCATCAGCATCGGTTATCTCAGCAATATTCTCTTGAAGTTAGCCTAAATTCTCATCCTTTTCATAACCAATTTGGCAGATATCCATCTCTCTCATCAACATTCATGAATTTTCAGGAGAGTTCATCTAAGATCAAAGATCAAGCTTCAAAGAAAGCCCAAATCCTTCTCCCTCTCTTTAAATTCCTTGTTTGTTCATAAATTACATTAGATTCATAATCTACTTCTTACTTTAGTTCATATATTTTAACATCCGTATTTTTATTAGTATATTGTACATACTCTATTTTTTATAAAAAAACAAAAACAAATAAAAGAGGGTTACACCCGTAAATTCCGAACGGAATTTTCCATCACACTTTTTCAAAAACAAAAAACACATTTTCTACACATACACATATAAATAAATTCTGCCCGGATCTATGGGATAAACCCCACTCATATGCTACATTCGAACTACGTGGACTTTGATGCCTTTATAGGCTACGTAGGCCTCTCGAATTCAAATCTGAGTTTGGAGTCCAATTTTTCCCTTTCTTCAAAATTCCTCATTTTCCGAACAACAATATTTTTATATATATCATGCCTATTCGGGTTTCATCCCACACATGTTATCGCTTCCAATAACGATCAATATCGCAATGAACGCTCAAATTCTATATTCTATGTTTATTATTATTATCTTAAGAATACTCCAAGGGATGACCTCACCCTACCTTACCCATGTTATAGGTCAAACGATTCCAATCTACATTATATAAACACATACACACACTTCGTGGGGATAAAGGAAAGTATTAACTTTTGTCCATGAGAGACCAAAAGGGCGGGATGGGTGCCAAACACCTTCCCATTCCATAACTTAGACCCTGGACAATCGATCTATTGGTTTCGTATGCATCAGTTTGTCCTTGATGCCACTCTCTCGAGGTGGCAACATGTTCTTTTGCCTGTTTTGTGTAAAATAGGCTGGCGATTCCATCTCTTTACATTTACCCCACACCGACGACGGAGTAAGCACCTCCCGAATATGGGTGCGAGACTGCGGCACGATCTGCCTTTCTCGAGGGATCCTTTCCCCTGACGCTGTGCTCAGGATGGTTTGATAGACAAGGTTTTTCTGCGGCGCGAGAGTCACCTACGCGTCGATCGTTTGTTATATTCGGCTCACCAACTCTATATAAAAACCTAAACTATGATTACACTCTTTTAAGGGAGCATAGCGGCTAGTCCGGGTATCAAATCCACAAAGACAGAATGCTAGAATATAATTGGTTTAATATTCCTAAAATAAAAGTGTAAAAGATAATTGCTAACAAAATAAAAGATAAATAAAGGAAAACATTATACTAGGCGAGTGTATTTAAACTAAAATTAACAAATGAATAAAAACTATAGGTTACGTCAGATATCCCTCACCCCAAGTTAATTAGTATAAAATGGTTACATGGGTTCACGGATTATTAAGATTGCGTCTCATTTCGTCAATTAATTAAATTAAGTGTTGTCACACCCCTAAATTTTCAGAAAAGACTAATAAGATTTTGGCGTCAACAAATAACCCGGAAATTACACACGAAAGGTCGTAAATACGGCGCATACATGATATACACCATTAAATCTCCTAGGCGTAATAACTAGGACAACACACTCGAAATAAATACGTAAAACTCCATCACCATAGCAAAGCATCTAAACAACCTAGGTGAGTTCAATCCGACACAACCTAGATTAAACTAGCCCCTACAGATAATTAATGACATTAATTAAACTAACCAATCAATTAAAGCAACTAATTAATTTAACAACTAAAATTATCTAGGCATGGAAATATTTAACTAAGCATGGAAATAAATGGACAAAGCATTAAAAAGGAAGATGATAATGAATAGTACAAGAAACTTACATTAATGGAGAAAATCCAACACAAATGAGGAGATGGGTGGTATCCACAAAAAACCCCAATAAGTCTCTAACCTAGGTCTAAAGAGAAAGAGAAAGAAAAAACTAAGATAAAACTATATTAGATATTATGTGAGGGCTTTTACAAAAATACACCAAATGGTGTATTTATAATAAGTTGGAAAAAAGAAAGGAAATAAAAAGAAATAAGAAAAGAAAAAGGATTATGTTACAATTTAAGGGAAAAAGAAAAAGAAAAAAAAATAAACAGGGAAAAGGAGGTGGAAAAAAATCCCGGACAATAAGCAGAACACCAGTCGATCGGGGAGGAGAGGTCGGTCGACCACTACATATGGAGGGAACACACTGGAAAGAATCAAAGGCAAATATCAAATCAGCGGTCGACCGCCGGTGAGAGGTCGGTCGACCGGGCCTGCCATCACAGCCCACCTTCGAATAGCACCGACACAAATCGAAGCCACAATTTCAATGCAAAAATCAGCAGCTCACAAGACCCAACAGTGGTAAACCAGAAACCTGCAATCAGTTCTAATGGACAAAAACTTCCATAGTTGCAATATGACGAGACCCGCATCTATGGTAATAGTCAAGACCCATATGCGTGGCCATGGTCGAGACTCACCATTAATACACAAGACCACACCCATTTGTATTCAAGCTCTAGCCTAGACCAACATCCATCCATGATAAAAATCAAAACCCACCATAGCCAACAACCACCAAAAACCCAAAGACCCATCTCCACCATTAGTGGCCAAAACTCAAGCTTCAAACATGGCCAAAGTGACCTATTTGCGCGTGTGGACCAAAATTGAGTTCCAATTTCGGACAAAAGTCCTCAATTTGGGATTAACCCAAAACCCGAGCAAAACCCAAACCAAAACCCAAATCACCGTGGATTTTGCAGCAAAAAACGTTTTAGGACGTAAGGGGAATTATTTGATTTCTATTAAAAGAGAAAAAGGGACATGGATGTCATTAATGAAATTGTTATTTTTTTTCTTATAATTCTTTTTCGATTAAAGGTCCGTGTTTTCTTCATTCGGACTCTGATTCGAGCACCATTCACTGTCACACGAAGCTCGACTCGAGGGCTACAACTTTTGTGAATGCTTCGGGCAAAATCCCAAAGTGTGAAATTACAAAAATGCCCCTAAACGTGCGAATTGCGACGAAACTTTACCGAAACACGACCAAACTTCATACTAAGCACCGTAATACCAATAAATGCTCAATAATACCATAAATAAAGTATTAGATTATAAAACGGAGGTTGTCTGATTAACGAGCATAAATATAGAAATTACGATACCCGAGGGGGCTAAAATGCCTAAGTTCGAGAGTAATTAAATTCATAATTCGATACGAATCACACCCCCTAACTTACACATTACTAGTCCCTAGTAAAGAAATTCAACGCAAGAAGAACTATAAGAAAATCACAACATGTATACATGCATCGAAATATAAATGCCACTTTCGTATGGAAAACGATTGAATCGAACATATTCAATAAGTTGTTAAACCCCTAGGTTACCCTAGTGGACGAGTGTCATCTCGGGAGGGTTTTCAGGGATGAAGCCCACAAAAATCATATGGTTTACTCAAAATATGCCCAATCACATGCGACAAGCCCAATAATACCGAAAAATATTTCATACACATTATTAACAAAGTGAACTAATTCACACAACCGTTCGTATTATTAACATTATAGAATGAACTTTGTTAAATTGGAACCTTAAAATGTGGGAGGGGAGCGAGCACATGCAAAGAATGATTTGGAAAAAATTTAAATAAATCGAATATAAAACATCAACGCGTGCATTTATTTAATCCTCACGGGCATTACACTCATCAAGTGAATTCACTTGAAACAGGGAGTTAACACCCAGAACATGCGGGCATAAAGAGTAAATTTAAATGGAAACTAGGCCGCGCACATGTCACAAATAAAGAACACTATATATAAAATGAAAAATTATAATCTCAATGAAAGATACCGCTCATTAAAGGTGGCGAAATGCATTTTCACATATTATCAAAACTATTTTAACTTTTAAATTAAATGCACACTAAGATCACATACGACTTTATAGGGTTATAATGTAGGCTAGGCTAGGGTACAAAATGAAGGATATGTATGTACGGGTTTAAAGTGTTCGGAAATGAAAACTCGGGATAACGGAAAAATGCTGGCAATTTCAAAAAATTGGAAAATAACTTCCAAACAAGCATTAGATATAACAATTGGAGAGTAATCAAAGCTTATTGAACTATATACACAACATATACATATTCTCTCTTTTCTTTTTCTTTTCTTCTTTTTCTCATTTTTTCTTTTGTTTTCTAGTGTTTTCTACTTTCTCTTTTCATGCTCACATTGCAACCACATTACAATAACATCATTCAATACCAATTAACATTCCAAACAAAGGCATGTAAGGTAATATGTATGGTATATAACTCCAATTTGGAGTTGGTTATGGGATTTTGGGTAACGAAACGAAAGGCTAGTATTAAGGCTCAAAGGGGTTGACTAGGGAACATATAAAAGGTGAGGTCAAGGTCATATGGGTGATATAACAAAGATTGCCTATGATCATTTCATAAAGTTTACATAATTATCGAGTCAAAACAAACTTTGAAAATCATGCTCAAGTAATACATTTCAAGAAAGAACTCAATTAATGAACGATTAAATGAAATAATAGAGAGATTACCAACGACTGTAACGTTTTCAAAGAGGAAAGAATAGTGTATAACACTCACAAATGACGAAAGGTAAAAAAGCTTAGTCGGTGTAGGTATATACAATCCAACAAAAGATTACCGAGTTATAAAAATGTTAAACCAAATCAATAGAACAAGAAAAACGCATGTTCTCATGGGATTAAAGTTTAATTCACGAAGTTATTCATAATATCAATAATTAGGACTAAAGTCTACTAACTTATAAAATCGAGAACACGCATCATTGAGTTGTCTATTGGATCGGGCAATTATTGAAATTTATCATTGGAAACAAAGGCAAACCGCCCAAAAAAGGAGAAAAAAAAAGAAAATCTTTTTGAAAATTTTCAAAATTTTCAAAGAAAACCATACTTAGTGACTAATATGTGATAAACACAATGGACAAAACAAATAAATGGATAGAATATCCCACATCCCCTGACTAAAAACCTGACATTGTCCTCAATGTGAATTAAGAGCCAACTTAAATAGAGAAAAATAACTATATTACCCACAATGGAGGGATTTCCGTAAAGTACAAGTCCAATGATTCTACAAAACATGTTAGTACCAAGCATAGCAAAAACAAATAATAAAAAACTTAATGATTCGTATCGAATATTGTATATTTTCGCCCTTTATCTTTATGCATTCTAGCACTTTTACAGTCCTAAATGCTTATATTTATGCTCATTAACCAGACAACCTTCTATTTGGATATATACATGCTTTGCTGGGGTTAATTGTGCTTTTGTAGGTATTGGAACGCTAAAAGTGAGGAACCGTTGCATTTCGGAGAATTTTTGTTGTCGGACGCTACTTCAAGGGAATTTTAGTAAATTCACATTTCATCTATGGCTTATGGAAATTCCATGGATGCATAGTTCATTGATTTAGCATCACGTGGACACAAACGGTGTATCGTTTGGAGTCCGGATGGTGAAGTTATGGCCATTTACGTTTCCATTCTTTTCCTCCCAAGTCATAGACCAAATAGTTTCCAAAAATAGAGTATCGGTCGACCGCGGTTTGAAGTTTTTCCATGGAAAGGAGACAGTGGGCTTTAACCCAAGGCGCGATCGACCAGCCTCCTGGCCGCGGTCGACTGCGTATACCAGATATTTTTTCACTTTTCTTCTTTTCTTTTCTTTTTCCTTTATTTCTTTTCCACTTACTATATAAACAAATTTTTGGTTTCTATTTTGAGAATCTTACATTTTTACATTAGGATTAGGGTTTGTAAGGATATTTTGCCCTTCTCCATTTCCTTTGGGTGTTTTACCCACTTTGATGTATGTAAGCTTTATTTTATGTCTCTCTCCTTTGTTTAATGCTTTCTTTACTTGCTTCCATTAATTTCCATTGCCTAGATTAATTTGTATTTCATTTATTTATTACTTTCATAATGAGGTTTACTTGCTTTCATTTAATTAATGTCTTTTAATATGCTTTCTAGCTAATTTAGTCTAGGTTGTGTCGGATGAACTCATTTCGGGTTGACATGTTGCTTTGCTTTGGTGATGGAGTTTACGGGTTTATTTCGAGTGTGTTGTCCTAGTTATTATGACTAGGATATTTTATGGGTTATATCATGTATGATCCGTGCTTACGACCCTGCGTGCGTAATTTTTGGGGTATTTGTTGACGCCAAAATCATATTAGACTTTTCTGCGAATCTAAGGGTGTGACAACTCTTAATTTAATTAACTGTTGAAACGAGACTCATTCATAATAACTCATCGACCCATGTAACCATTTTATACTAATTAACTTGGGTGAGGGATATTCGACGCAACCTATAGTTTTTTACCACTTTTATTAGTTTAGTTTCAATACACTCGCCTAGATTAATCTTTCCCTTTTTGCATATTTTCCTTTTTGTTGTAATTATCTTTTACACTTTTATTTTAGGAATACTAAACCGAATAAATTCTAGCAACTCGTCTCTGTGGATTTTTTTATACCCGGACTTGGCCGCTATACTCACCTTTTTTAGTGTAGTCATAAGTTTAGGTTTTTGTATTGAGGTGGTGTGACACACGCCACTTTTCACACCCTTAATCAAAATGGCACCATTGCCAGGGACTTGTTTATTTTAGAATTTGTTTGATTTAGTATTTTGTAGTATTTTCTTTCTATTTATATTTTTTTGCTAACCTTTTTACAGGACTTCTACATTTGAGCGCCAAGAAACGCTTGAATTTCTCGTGTGCGCATCTACTTTGTGGAATTCGCCACTTTGAGCCATTTTGGGGGTAAGCACGTGTTATTCCAATTCTTTTGGTAATCATTATTATAATTCTCAAAATTCCCATAATCCTATGACTTTCGGTCAATACTTAGAGTCCCAGAAAATTACAAATTCAAAAATGACCTTGGGCGAGTATAACGAAAGTCAAAACTTGGGTTATTGGAATTTTCAGGATGATGATAACGATTTTGGGCCTCTAATTCCTTATAATAGGAATTTTGAAATGAATTGCAATAGTTTTCAGAATTCTTATAATAATGAGTTAAAGTATAAGTCCGATGGTAGTTTTCAAAGTACGCATTTTCAAGAATCCGCACCTCGACCTATGACACTTGGTAAGGGTTTGCGCATGCTTGAAAATGAGAAAATTGAAAAACGTTATCGGGAAGAAAATCGTTTGTGGGAGCATGAATTGGATTTATTATTTGAATCCGATGATGATTTTTCTTCCGAGACTTTTAAAGTCGAGGAATGTTTTGAACCAAATGAGGACTTTGTGCCTACCTTGGAACAAATCGTTGTTGACATTGCCCATTGTGTAATAGATATTGAAAGTGAGGATGAAATGGAAGTAATATCTATTTGCAATGAAATAATTTCTTCTTTAGCCCCCAAAGAAGAACATTTCATTGAAAATGATCTAATTTCTTTCAAAACTCAATCTTCAAGCGATGATGATTCATCTCTTGAGTTTGAATTTATTTCCTCCCCATTTTCATTTTCTGTTATCACACCATCACAAGTACCCGATGAATCGATTTCAAACATTAATGTATTAAACTTTTTCGCCGATGATGAGTACTTGCTCGAGTCGCCTTCCATGAACGCATCTTTGCCTTCATGTGTGCCCCCTTCCATTCCAATTTCAAAATATTTAGGAGATGAATCATTTTTTCTTGGCCCCCATGTGTATTTGTCACCCGTCTTATCCAAATCCCCCATCCTCCCTCCAAAAAATTTAATTGGGGATGGTTCCTTTCTTACGCCTTACACATGCCTTTCGTTTTTCAAACAGAATTCATATTTTTCGAAAGGCATGATTGAGAGTGAGGGTACACCGGTCACCCTCCAAAGTCAAATCGTTTTCATGGTGGAACCTCAACTATTTAGACTTCTAGTGTAGAGTTAGTGTGAAGCCTAAATAGTAGGTTGTATATAGTTAGTTTTTTTATTCTTTATTTCTTTGTATCTTTTCTTTACTTTTTAATTTAGTCTAGTGTAGTTAGTTAACTTTTTGTAATTTGTTTTTTCTATGCTCGGTACTAAATTGTTTTGCAGATTCTTTGGACTTTTTCGTACGGAGATCATTCCAATTGTGGGTAATATCGTTATTTTCCTCTCTTTAACTTGGTTCTTAATTCACATTGAGGACACTGTCAGGTGTTAAGTTAGGGGTGTGGGATATCCTTTCCATTTCTTTATTTAGTCCATGTTTTTCCTCACATGTTAGTTACTTACTATGCTTTTCTTAGAAAATTTTGAAAATTTTCAAAAAGATTTTCTTTCTTTTTTCTCCTTTTTTGGGCATTTTGCCTTTGTTTCTGATAATAAATTTCAATAATTTCCCGATCCAATTGATAACTCAACGATGCATGTTCTCTATTTTATAAGTTATTAGACTTTAGTCCTAATTATTGAGATTATGAATAACTTCGTGAATTAAACTTTAACCCATGAGCACATGCACTTTTCTTGTTTTATTGATTTGGTTTAAGATTTTTATAACTCGGTAATCTTTTGTTGCATTGTATATACTTACACTGAGTAATCTTTGTACCTTTTGTCATTCGTGAGTGTATACACTATTCTTTCCTCTTTGAAAACATTACATTCGTTGGTAATTTTGCTATTCTTTCATTGATCGTTCATTAATTGAGTTCATATATGAAATGTGTTACTTGAGCATGATTTTCTTATATTGTTTTGACTCGATAATTGTGTAAACTTTATGAAATGATCATAGGCGTCTTTGTTATATCATCCATATTAGCCTTTACCTCACCTTATATGTTTACCTTCATCAACCTCTTTGAGCTTAAATATAGCCTTTCGTTTCATAACCCCAAAATATCATAACCAACTCCAAATTGAATTTTTAAACCATACACATTACCTTCCGTAACTTTGTTTGGAATGTTTCTTGGGAATGAATGAAGTTATGTTGTGGTTGCAATTTAGGCATATGAGAGTGAGAAAAGTAAAGAAAAGAAAAAGAAGAAAATAGAAGTGAAAAGTAAAAGAAAACAAAAGAGAAAAATGAAAAAAAAAAGAAAGAGAAAGTTTGTATATGTTGTGTATAGTTCAATAAGATTTTATTCCTCTCCCCATTTGTATATCTAATTCCTTTTACGAAAGTTGTTTGTCCAATTTTTTATATTTTCCGCATTCTTCCCATTTTTCAAAGTTTTCATTCCGAATACTTTGAATCCGTATACATTCCTTTCATTTCACACCCTAGCCTAGCCTACATTATAACCCTATTCAAGTCCTATATGATCTTAGGGTGCATTTAATTTAAAAGTTAAATTAGTTTGGATAATTTGTGAAAATCCATTCCACCTCCTTCAATGAGCGATATCTTTAATTGAGATTACAAGTTTTTATTTTTTATACAGCGTTCTTCATTTGTGACATGTGCACATCCTAGTTTCCATTTATATTTACTTTTTATGCCCTCATGTTCCATGTGTTAACAACCTATTTCGAGTGAATTCACTTGGTAAGTGTAATGCCCGTGAGGATTGAATATATGATTGCTTTATTTAGTATCCTATTTATTTAAGTGTCTGCCAAATCACACTTTGCATGTGCTCGCTCCCCCTCCCACATTTTAAGGTTTCAATTCAACGAAGTGCATTCTATAATGTTAATAATATGAACTTTTGTGTGAATTACTTCACTTTGCCAATAATGCGTATGAAATCTTTTTCGCATTTGTTGGGCTTGTCGCTTGTTGGATACGAATCACACCCCTTAACTTACACATTGCTAGTCTCTGGTAATGAAATTCAACACAAGAAGAACTATAAGAAAATCACGACATGTATATATGCATTGAAATATAAATGCCACATTCGTAGGGAAAACGATTGCATTTAGCATATACAATAAGTCGTTAAACCTCTAGGTTATCCTAGTGGACGAGGGTCGTCTCGTGAGAGTTTTTAGGGATGAAACCCATAAACATCATATGGTTTCCTCAAAATATGCCCAATAACATGCGACAAGCCCAACAATAGCGAAAAATATTTCATACACATCATTAGCAAAGTGAACTAATTCACACAGCCATCCGTATTATTAATGTTATAGAATGAACTTTGTTAAATTGAAACCTTAAAATGTGGGAGGGGATCGAGCACATGCAAAGAATGATTTGGAAAAAACTTAAATAAATCGAATAATAAACATCAACTCGTGCAGATTCAATCCTCACATACATTACACTCATCAAGTGAATTCACTCGAAACAAGGAGTTAACATACAAAACATGCGGGCATAAAGAGTAAATATAAATGGAAACTAGGCTGCGCACATATCACAAATAAAGAACGTAATATATAAAATGAAAAATTATAATCTCAATGAAAGATACCGCTCATCAAAGGAGGCGAAATGCATTTTCACATATTATCAAAATTATTTTAACTTTTAAATTAAATGCACACTAAGATCACATACGACTTTATAGGGTTATAATGGAGGCTAGGCTAGGGTACAAAACGAAGGATATGTATGTACGGGTTTAAAGTGTTCGGAAATGAAAACTCGGGATAATGGGAAAATGCAGGCAATTTCAAAAAATTGGAAAATAACTTCCAAACAAGCGTTATATATAACAATTGGAGAGTAATCAAAGCTTATTGAACTGTATACACAACATATACAAATTTTCTCTTTTCTTTTTCTTTTCTTCTTTTCCTCATTTTTTCTTTTGTTTTCTATTGTTTTCTACTTTCTCTTTTCATGCTCACATTGCAACCACATTACAATAACATCATTCAATCCTAAGTAACATTCCAAACAAACGAATGTAAGGTAATATGTATGGTATATAACTCCAATTTGGAGTTGGTTAAGGGATTTTGGGTAATGAAACGAAAGGCTAATATTAAGGCTCAAAGGGGTTGACTAGGGAACATATAAAAGGTAAGTCATGGGTGATATAACAAAGATTGCCTATGATCATTTCATAAAGTTTACGCAATTCTCGAGTCAAAACAAACTTTGAAATTCTTGCTCAAGTAATACATTTCAAGAAAGAACTCAATTAATGAATGATTAAATGAAAGAATAGAGAGATTACCAATGACTGTAACGTTTTCAAAGAGGAAAGAATAGTGTATAACACTCACAAAAGACAAAAGGTAAAAAGCTTACTCGGTGTAAGTATATAGAATCCAACAAAAGATTACCGAGTTATAAAAATCTTAAACCAAATCAATAGAACAAGAAAAGAGCATGTGCTCATGGGATTAAAGTTTAATTCACGAAGTTATTCATAATATTAATAATTAGGACTAAAGTCCAATAACTTCTAAAATCGAGAACATGCATCATTGAGTTGTCTATTGGATCGGGCAATTATTGAAATTTATCATTGAAAACAAAGGCAAACCGCCCAAAAAAGGAGAAAAAAAATAAAGAAAACCTTTTTGAAATTTTTCAAAATTTTCTAAGAAAATCATACTTAGTAACTAACATGTGATAAACTCAATGGATAAAACAAAGAAATGGATAGAATATCCCACACCACCTAACTTAAAACCTGACATTTTCCTCAATGTGAATTAAGAAACAAATTAAAGAGTTGAGCGATATTACCCATAATGGAGCGATATCTAGAAAGTATAAGTCCAATGATTCTACAAAACATGTTAGTACCAATCATAGCAAAAATAAATAACAACAAACATAACTAATTACACTAGACAAAAATTAAGAAAAAAAATAAGAAAAATAAAACTAATTACTTACAAACTATAATTTTAACTTCTAACTAACTATACACTAGAAGTTGAAATTTTTGAGGGTCCACCCAAAATACGATTTGGCTTTGAAATATCCATGACGGACCCTACCTCTCATGCATGCCTCCCGAAAAATAAGAATTCCGTTTGAACAACGGAAGGCATGTGAATGGCGTAAGAAAGGAACCATCGCCAATTAAAAGTTTTTGGGAGACAATGGGGGATTTGGATAAAACGAGTGACAAAAACACAAGAGGTCCAAAAAAACTGAATTTTCTCCCAAGTATTTTGATATTGAAATGGGAGGGGGAGCATAAGGATGCAAAGATGCCTTCATGAAAAGAAACTCGAGCAAGTACTCCTTGTCGGTGAATGGGTTAAATGTTTTAAAGTCCGGCACCGATTCATCGAGTACTTGTGACGGTGTGATAATGGAGAATGAAAAGGGGGAGGAAAGAAATTCAAACTCAAGATATGAGTTATCGTCACTCAAAGTTCGAATTTCGAAGGAGATAGGATCATTTTCAATTAAACTTTCTTCTTTCGGATCCAACGACGAAATCATTTCATTGCAATAGATAGTACATCCATTTCATTCTCTATTAAACCATGGGCCAATTCAAGAATGGTTTGTTCCAAAGTAGGCAAAAAAAATCCTCATTTGGTTCAAAACACTCCTCGACTTTAAAAGTTTCAAAAGAAAAATCACCGTCGGATTCAAATAATAAATCCAATTCATGTTCCCACAAACGATTTTCTTCACGATAACGGTCTTCATACCTCTCATTCTCAAGCATGAGCAAACCCTCGCCAGAAGTCATAGGTGAGGATTCTTGGAAATGAGAAGTTTGAATATTATTATCGGAAGTATACTCAAACTCATTATCTTAAGAATTTTGAAAGCTATAGCTTTTAGTTTCAAAATTACTATTATAAGGAATTAGAGGCAAAAACTCGTTATAATCATCCTCAAAATACACGCACTCTAAAGCTTGACTTTTGTAATACTCGCCCAAAGTCATTTTTGAATTTGCAATTTTTTGTGACTCTAAGTATTGACCAAAAGTCATAGGAGTACGGGGATTTTGAGAATTATCATAATGATTTTCGAAAGGATTGGAATAAGACATGATTACCCCCAAAGATGGCTCGAAGTGGAGAATTTCACAAAGTGATGGGCGCACGAAAGATTCAAGCGGTTCTTGGCGCTCAATTGTAGAACTCCAACAAAAATGTTTGGCACAAAAAACAAATAGAAAAAAAATACAACGAAATACAAAATCAAATAAATTCTAAAACAACCAAGTCCCCGGCAACGGCGCCATTTGATAGGCATGGGTTTTGCCGCGGCGCGAGCGTCACCTATGCGTCTATTATTTGTTATATTCGGCTCACCAACTCTATACAAAAATATAAACGATGACTACACTCTTTTAAGAGAGTATAGCGTCCAGTCCGGGTATCGAATCCACAAAAACAAGTTGCTATAATTTAATTGGTTTAATATTCCTAAAATAAAAGTGTAAAAGATAATTTCTAACAAAATAAAAGATAAATAAAGGAAAAGATTATACTAGGCGAATGTATTTAAACTAAAATTAACAAAGGAATAAAAAATATAGGTTGCATCGGATATCCCTCACCCCGAGTTAATTAGTACAAAATGGTTACATGGGTTCACAAGTTATTAAGATTGCGTCTCGTTTCGCCAATTAATTAAATTAAGAGTTGTCATACCCCTAAATTCGCATAAAAGACTAATAAGATTTTGGTGTCAACAAGTACCCCAAAAATTATGCACGGAAGGTCGGAAATATGGCGCATACATGATATACACCGTTATATCTCCTAGGCATAATAACTAGTACAACACAATCGAAATAAATACGTAAAGCTCCATAACCATAGAAAAGCAACCAAACAACACTAGGTGACTTCAATTCGACACAACCTAGATTAAACTAGCCACTACACATAATTAATGACATTAATCAAACTAACTAATTAATTAAAGCAACGAATTAATTTAACAACTAAAATTATCTAAGCATGGAAATATTTAATTAAGCATGGAAATAAATGGACAAAGCATTAAAAAAGGAAGATGACAATGAATAGTACAAGAAACTTACTGTTGATACCAAATTTAGTCTGCTGACATGGAAAATTCACTTGAAGACACGTGTCAACCTACGTGACAATTACAAGTACTTCCAACAAACAACTTACTGCCACTGAGCTACTCAAGCGCCCCGAGTATGTTGCTGGAACAACTCAGAATTCTCAGCAACCTTCAACTCCTTCAAGGCTGCTACCCATTCATCCCTAAAATATTTGATGCTGGCATACTCCATTTGAGAAGACATGACGGCCAGGCCCTTGTTTCAACCCTTATCCCAACCATCACTGAAGGATTTTTTAACTGCAACTTTTCGTTTTTCTCTCTCCGAGGAGGTCCTTTCCCTAAGGAGCTCCTCAGCAGACTTCATCTTTTCCTCTACCTCTTCCTTATGTTGCTCAACATCTTGAAGCCTAGCAACATTTTCCTCAGAAGATTTAAGCTTGGTCACAAGCTCCTCTTTATCTTGTTCAGCTTCTTTTAATTTCTTCTCCAACTCTTTGGAGGCAGCCACAACTTGAACTATGTTTGTTTCAATAGACTTGAATTGCTTCTCCCAAGAAACTTTGTCCTCCTCGTACTTATGACGAGATTCCTTCAAAGACTGGGTTAGTCTAGCAAAAGCTTCCTCTACTCCACACGAGGAGCTTGAAGCCCTGATAGCTTCATCCTTCTTCAAAATGCTATTAAAACACGTCATAAGCTGAAAAAAGAAAGAACTTTAAGTCAATACATGAACATGGTATTAAAAAAACAAAGGGGTCAAGATAAAAATACTTACTGATTCAATGTGTTGAGCAGCCAGAGTAGTAATTATCTCACGAGAAAAAATATCTTTAATGATTGGACTTTTGGGACAGTCCAGGATCTTACCAAGCCCACAGCAGAGCTCGGAGGAACAAGAGATGGAACACTACCTTAAACATTTAAAGGTTGAGAGATAGGTTCTACAGGTCTCTCAGAAGAGCTTCTTTTTAATCTCCTCAAAGGAGCAGGAGCTGTCTCTGTTGGTGGAATGACAAAAGTCTCACTCGAAGGTGAAATGACAACAATCTTACTCAGAGGCATAGGGGACTTCTTGCCAGCCTCCTTGGAAGCAATAGAAGAGGGTACATCTATAGTCTTTGTCCCTTATTTTGAGACATCTTGTTTACTTTTCTTTACCTCCACAATGGCAGAGGCAGACTTATCAAAAAAGGCAGGAGCTCTTCTCTTCTTCATCAGATCAGTGATGGAAATGCTTAAGTCAGAAGAAGAACCTTCCACGCTGGTTTCAGAGGTTGTCACTTGGTCAAGATCAACCACCAAAGGACAAGGACAAGCAATAAAAGACGAAGTGTAGCTTTTGTATTGTAGAAAATAAGAAGCAAATCTAACATGCTCCACAGCAACAGATTGATGCAAGCCCTAGATAAGTTTTAAATGCTTTATATTAACCTAGGTTTCTTTTGGAGGTTTATTTTTACTGTCAACTGTAATAAACAAAAATCAAATGTCAGTGATGCATTTTATCAAATATAAAGAAAACAAGATTTCAAAAACAAAAACAACATATCCCATTGTTGATGTAAAAAATTAGATCACTCTAATAATTCAATCACAGATAAATAAATGATACAAAAGATTTTAAAGTGGTTCAGCCTTATAAGAATGGCCTACGTCCACTGTTGTTTTATTACTGAGTGTTTGGTAATTCTCGATTACAAGAAATTCCATTCTGGATTCGGTCCCCCTACAATGAGGATTGTACAATGTATTTATAGCCCTGAGGCTGTAATGTCAAAGGGTAATACATTAAATGATATACATATGAAAGGGTAATACATTTAATGCCCTCTTTGCGTGTGCGTCTGAATGATAAGCATTTAATGAATCAGTTTAACTGTTGGTTATCCAGCTATTAATGCTTTGTTCGAGATGCAGCTCGGACTGCCTGAGTTGCTCGGACCGCCTAAGCTTCTCGGTACTCAAGAGTTCCTCGGAGAGGTCTGTTCCTCGGAGCGTATGCGTTCCTCGGAGTAACATAGTTTCCTCAGAGCGCGTGATCATCTCGGAAGTGCTTGTTGTTGCCATGTAGATAGCCACGTGTCTTCATATGATTGGTCCAAGTCAGCAGATTAAATTTGGTATCAACAGAAGCCCCCAATGTTTCATAGTTCGAAATTTGAGGAGTATGGAACATTATTTCTCGGAATGTGGTAGCTTTAAATAGTCTTCCTGATTTTTAGGAGCATTTCCCTTGTATTTATTTCTCCTTCCAAATTCGTAGAATCATGCTTTTTTGGACTTTTCTGCGTGCTTCGATTACCGCGTCACTTTTCGTCTTTTTAGCCGTTGTTGTTCGCTTTGATTCCCGCGCCAATATTTAATGCCCTTTTAGCCTACGGTAATGTAATCATCCTTTTTTATAATCATTACTTCACCATTTCCCAAGGCAAGGTATTTAAACTTCACAGACACTCCCATCGTCTTCTACCTTTTCAAATTTTCGTCTTTTGAGTTTTACGTCGTCTCCTCCTACTCTCTTGTGCGTTCATCTTTTCCGTCGTTCGTTGTCAGCAGATCCATTCTTTTCCTGTAAGATCTTCTTCCTTCATCTTTATTTCTTTATTCACCATCGTTTACCCTGTTGAGTCTCTTGAGAAGTTTCGTTCTGATTTCTCCATTCCCTCTTGGGTTGTCTTGGAAGAGCTTTCTGAGCCTTCTAATTACTTCCATTTGGCTGAGGGATATTGGTTCCCCAGTCTCTTTTTTGCTGAGTGTGGATTTTCTTTTCCACCAAATTCCTTGTGTCTGAAATTCTGTCAGTACTTTGACGTTGTTCCTGCATGAATAGCCCCCAACACATGGAGAATAGTTAATGGGGTGCATAGGTTAAATCAAGTGCATGGAACTCGTATAGGAATTCAAGAAATCATGTACTGCTATAGATGGGCAGTTAATGAAAATATTTATTATTTAAAAATTAGATATAGAGCCTTAGTAGTCAATCTCCCTGATGCCAATAGGGATTATTTTGAGCATGGGGTTGTCATAAAAATTGGCAACACCCTTCTTTAACTGGAGATGAGGTTTACCAGGGTCCCAGATGCCCTCCTTATGGCAATGGGATAGGTTATTTTTATTTCATTTTATTTTGAAATTATGCTTATTTTGTGTTTGATAAAATGTGCCACTGATGACAATGTTTGTTTATTTGCAGTTGATAACAAAAGAAAGTACCCAAAAGAAGCAGATGTCAATATAAGACATTTGAAACTTATCTGGAGTCTGCATCAAAGTGTTGCCGACGAAAACATTAGATCATCTTTGTATCTGCTCCAGTACAAGAGCTACACCACTTCTTTCACTACTCGCCCAGTGATAAGTGAGTCAGAGCCAGTACCAGCCTCCACCAGCTCATCGCCTGAATCCCATATTCCTTTAAGTGAAAGGATGAAGAAAAGAAGACCTCCTAACCTGTTTGAGAAGACTGCCTCCGGTTCTGGGGAGGCAAAAAGGAGTAGGATTGATGTCCCGAAGGAGGGGACGAAGAAGAATAATGCAGCTCCCCAGTTGCTTCTGCTAAAGTTGTCGAGAAGGTTGCTGAGAAGCCCGCAGTGGCTCCGAACAGGTCTGCTTCTCCTGGAGAGGTGATTGTGATATCACCGACCAAGGGTTCTTCCTTGGTTGAATCTGTACCTGTTCCCCCGAGGAGGCTGAAAAAAGCTCCTCGGTCAATTTGGCTGACACCTTTACTCAGCCCCCAGCTGCTGGGACTGGAGTTCCCACTTTTGTTCCCCCGAGCTCTGACATGAGCTCGGTAAAGTCCTTGATTATTCCCGAGGTTCAAGGTACTGAAGAAAACCGTACTCGGGATATGGTTACCTCACTAGCTGCTCGTCACCTTGCTTCTGTAAGTCTCTTTACTTAGAATTTTTCATATTTCCTTTGTCATTTCTGTTTCTAACTTGCTTTCTTTTTCTGTTCACAGTTGACGAGCTGCTTTAATATAATCCTGAAGAAGGATGAAGCGATTAAGGCTTCTTTCTCCTCGTCCAGTGTGGAGGGAGCTCTGGAAGAAGCTACCAAGTCTCTGGCAGATTCTCGCCAGAAATATGCTGATGGCAAAGCTGCCTGGGAGAAGAAACTTGCCTCCTCCGAGCAATAAAAAGCTCGGACTGTTGATGCCTCCAAGGAGTTGGAGAAGAAAAAGAATGCCTTGGAGAAGGCAAATAAAGAGCTCGAAGAGAAGCTCAAAGCTGCTGGAGAGTTGGAAAATAAACTCAAGGCTACCGAGGAGGATTTGGCCAAACTTCAGGAAGTAGGTCGGCAGAAGGAGGAGGCAGAAAAATAAATTAAAGGCAGCTGAGAACCTACTGTCTGAGAAGCTTGCCTTGGAGAAGACCAAGAGGAAAGCTGCTGTGAAGAACTCCTTCAGCTCTGGCTGGGACAAGGGGTGGAATAAGGGGTTGGCTGTCATGGTATCTCAAGTGGACTATGGCAGTCTAAAGTACTTTAGGGATGGATGGGTTGCTGCCCTTCAGGAAATGAAGGTCGACGAGTCATCCGAGCTCTTCCAGAGACATATCCCTGGTCCCCCTCCAACTCCAGAAGAATTAGAATAGGACGAAGCTACCTATGAAGAGTCTTCGATGGTGATAGGAGATCATGCCCTAGCCATTCAGCCTACTACCGAGTAAGATCAGCAAATCATTTCTTCCTCTGAGCAACTGCTTACTCTCCCCGAGCAACTATCCCTTCTTTCTGAGCAACCTACCTCTTCATCCCAGCCTCCCGAGAAGGTTTTGGGAGATAAGGAAAAGGTGTAGTGTTGTTCGGGTTTCTCTTTATTTTCTTTCTTTTTATCAAATGTAACCCAAAATATGTAACTCTGAAATATGATCTAATAAACTTAAACTTTTTGCATACTGTTGCCTATCTTCTATTCATACTCTGCTTATTCTTCTTATTGATGATTGCTCTTCTTTCTCTGCTAGTTTCTGGCCAGGATGGAATTGCTATCTGCTCATGACATGAAGTTGCTGCAACAATGCAATGAGTACTTTAAGGCTGCTCATACAGACTTGAGTGCTGCACAAGTTGCCAACATCCTTGGTCATGATGCTTCAGAACAGGCAGTTGAAGCATATCAGTACCTAAAGTGTCTACTTGACTGAGTTGTGGCCAATAATATGGCTTACTATGAAATGATCGAGGATCTCCAGTGTACCCTCGAAGACCTTCAGAATCAGTACAAGGAATCAACTGCCCTGTTGCATGAGGGATACGAAAAGAAGTACAAGCTGATCATGGCTGACAAGGGCTACGAGAAGCTTTTTGCTGGGTATGATCTGAGGGAGAGAAGTTTGAAGGGTGAGGTCGAGGAATGCAGACAGATTGCCAAGTTTCTGGAGCAAGAGAACAACAACTTGCAAAAAGACCTATCACAATTGAAGTCTGCAACCTCCACTTCCAGTGCCTTGATCCCAGTGATCGACGAGGGATTCTCATTCTTAGAGGTTGAGAATGCCAAGTTGAGGGATGAATTGGAGACTTTGAAGAGTTCAGGCACCTCTACATCTTCTCGTGGTCGAGCAAGAGCTCCTCGGGGATGAGGAAGAGCAGCTCGGGTTCTTGTCGAGGAACAGAGAACTCAGTCTGTGTTAGAGAACCAAGCTTTCCAATTAATGACGAAGAACCAGGCTTTGTCTGATATGTCAAAGAAGATTAGGGACTTGGAAAAACAGCTCTCTGCGCAGAAGTCAGTCTTACAGAATAAGGAGCTTTTCATCAAGAACCTCCACGAGCAGCTAGAAAGGCTAACATATCAATTCCACAAACAGCCCAGGGAGTTCTGGATGGCTGGATACAACGAAGCACTATTCCACTTGGATGATCGTATCCAGAATGCCAACAATGAGGGCTACAAGCAAGGCTGGCTGAATGCCTTAGGTGTGTTGAATCTCAAACAAGGCCATTATCTGTGGGACTACCATGATCTCGGGTTGCTCGACTTGCCTGTGACACCATACAATTTGGAGATGGATTGGATCCCTACTCGGTGACTACAATCTTCACTCTCAAATCGAGGTATCTCGTCCCGAGCATCTCTTAGATCGACCATCCGTGATGAATGTCAGGATGCTGAAGGATCTTAACTTTATCAATTCTCCTCAGTCTTTAAATGATCCGCCTGCTGGCGAGGAATCTGTGTCAAAAGCAGAGGGGAAGAGACCAGTAGAATAGGGATTTTTGATGTAACAGATAGTATACATGTCAATGTAACTGTAATTTCATTATCAATGTAATTTATTTTGAATTCAATAAAAGACTTTCATTTTTGTTTGCTATTGTCTTGTAGTTACCAAATACTTTATATTTATGCATATCTGTTAAAAAAATAACAATATTGTGTTGTTCATCGACCAACTTAGTAATAAAAAGTTTCAAGTTTCAATAATATTTCTCGATCACTTAATAATAAAGTAATGAGTATAAAAATGTTGTTTAAAATTTTTCCAACCAACTAAGGTCATTAAATTATGCTTGTCGACCAACTATAGTTAGTGGGTTTTTATCCCCGACCAGCCATAGTTAGTAAATTTTCATTGTCGACCAACTACGATTAGTGAGTTTTTATCCCCGACTAGCCATACTTGGTAGATTTTTATCTTTTTGTTTTCGACCAACCAAGGTCGGTAAATTTTCTTTGTCGACCAACTACAGTTGGTGGGTTTTTATCCTCGACCAGCCATAGTTAGCAACTTTTGCACTTTCTGGAATAATCTTACCTCCCGACCAACATAAGTTGGCATTTTCGAGAATGTATGTACCTTCCGACCAACATAAGTTGGCATTTGCGAGCATATTTTGTTTCTTGGCCAAACAGGTTGGCATTTTTAGGAATATTTCGTTTCCTAGCCAAACAGGTTGGCATTTTTAGGAATATTTCGTTTCCTTGCCAAACAGGTTGGCATTTTTAGGAATATTTCGTTTCCTAGCCAAACAGGTTGGCATTTTTAGGAATATCTTGTTTCCTAGCCAAACAGGTTGGCATTTTTAGGAATATTTCATTTCCTAACCAATCGAAGTTGGCATTTTTAGGAATATTTTGTTTCCTAACCAACCGAGGTTGGCATTTTTAGGAATATCTTGTTTCTTAGCCAAACAGGTTGGCATTTTTAAGAATATTTCGTTTCCTAACCAACCGAAGTTGGCATTTTTAGGAATATTTCGTTTCCTAGCCAAACAGGTTGGCATTTTTAGGAATATTTTGTTTCCTAACCAACCGAAGTTGGAATTTTTAGGAATATTTTGTTTCCTAACCAACCGAGGTTGGCATTTTTAGGAATATTTTGCTGAGCAGTCTGAGCTTTGCCGAGTAGTGTGTAGCACTAGTATTCCCCGAAAAAATTCTCAATAAAAAGGAGAGACTTTAGCAGAATATCTTCGTTTTATTAATACTGATGGAACTGCGTTACATATACATCACTGATAATACTTGCGCAGGTGCTCTGCGTTCCATGCATTCTTAAACTCCTCGCCTTCTAAAGTTGCTATTCGATAAGTTCCTGGTCGAACAACTTCTATAACTCGGTATGGTCCATGCCAGTTTTCTTCCAGCTTATTGTGTTTTTGAATTACTTTCTTCAGCACATAGTCTCCTTCTTTCAGGTCGCACTTCTTAACCCTTTTGTTGTAGAATAAAGTTGTTCGTTGCTGGTAAGCAGCATTTCTAATGGCTGCTTCTTCTCTAACTTCCTCGAGCATGTTTAAATCCAGTCTTCTCATTAAGTCGCTGACAGGGGAATTGAAATTCAGCACCCTGTGTGTTGGGAGGCCTAACTCGGCAGGTATTACAGCTTCACTTCCAAACACCAGCATGTATGGTGATTCTCCAGTTGCTACTCGGGGAGTAGTTCGGTAAGCCCAAAGTACTGATTGTATCTCGTTGATCCAGTTTGCTTTTGCATCATCCAATCGTTTCTTCAAACCGTTCAGCAGCGTTCTGTTTGTCACTTCAGTTTGTCCATTGCTTTGAGGATGGCCTGGTGCTGAATGAACCTTCAAAATGTTTGACTGCTGACAATAGGCGGCAAACTCCTCGTTGTCAAATTGTGTTCCATGGTCTGTGATGAAGGCATGAGGCAGACCATATCGACAAATGATGTTCTTCCAAACAAATTGGTACACCTTCTCGTACGTCATGTCAATGAGTGGCTCATCTTCTACCCACTTAGTAAAATAATCCACTACGACGACGAGATACTTGAACCTTCCTCGGGTCGTTGGCAGTGGCCCAACCAAATCAATTCCCCACATGGCAAATGGCCAAGGGGACGTTATCGGTGTCAACAATGCTTGTGGAGTTCTTCGGATGGAGGAAAAGCGCTGGCACTTGTCACATTTCTTGGCATAGGCTATACAGTCCGCCCTCATCGTTGGCCAGTAGTATCCCTGCGTCATCACCCTTTGCAAAAGCGTCCTACCTGCTACATGTGCTCCATAAGACCCTTCATGGATTTCTTCAATTAATTCTTTTACCTCGGAGGGATGTACGCATCTCTGCAAACCTGCCATAATTCCTCGTCTATATAAAACACCATTAGTTAATACATACCGAGCAGATTTAAACTTCAATTTCTTGGCTGCGAGCTTGTCAATTGGCAATTCTCCCTCCTCGACATACGCCCTGATGGGATCCATCCAAGATGGTCATAAATCAAGGGTGATAAAGTTCATCGTCAGATCTTCATCTATACTCCGACCAGCTAACTCTTCAATTGGGATTGTTCGTCGTAGCTCGGTGCGAGTAGCTGATGCTAGTCGAGCTAGGGCGTCTGCTTTCGCATTCTCCATTCTTGGTATTCTGACCAGCTGAATAGCGGCAAATTCTGACACTAGCTCCTTTGCCTTTGCATGATATTTGATCCTTAATTCTCCTCTAACTGCATATACTCCCATCATTTGGTTTACAATAAATTGAGAGTCGCTGAAGATCACAACCTGCTGCGCCTCCATAATTTTTGCCAAATTAAGCCCTGCAATCATGGCCTCATATTCAGCCTCATTGTTGGAAGCTTTGAATTGGAAACGCAAGGCGTATTCCATGTCGACCTCGTCCGGAGTGCTCAAAACTATCCCCGCGCCACATCCTGCAGTGCAAGATGAGCCATCTACATATAGCCTCCATATAGGTAACTCGTCTTCAAATTTTGAATCAGTCAGAGTTCCTCGGTGAAATATTTACTGCTTCCTTTAATCCTCCCCAGATTTTTCTCGCTCCTCGTCGATCATCTTTTCTTGCCCTTTTACCAATCGGAGTTGGTCTGAGCTCGAATTTAATGACCCTGTAACATCCACTTACCCTTTTACCAACCGGAGTTGGTCTGAGCTAGTGTTTGTTGATCCTGTAACATCCACAGGTTGATCAGCGAGCAACTCTTACTCCTCATCCGGAGACCTCACAACTATCTCTGCATCACATCCTGCAACATCCACACGCCCTTTTACCAATCGGAATTGATCTGAGCTTGTGTTTGTTGATCCTGTAACATCCACAGGTTGATCAGCGAGCAACTTTTGCTCCTTGGGGGTATCAGGATAGGTGAACTCCGCTATAAAATCTGCTACAGCCTGCCCTTTTAATGATGATTTGGGTTCATAAATTATATCATATTCGCCGAGCTCTATTGCCTAGTACATCAATCTCCTTGATTTTTCTGGCTTATGAAGGGCTTGTCTCAATGGCACATCGGTATATACTACTATATTATGAGCCTGGAAGTATGGCCTCATTCTCCTACTCGCCTTAATCAGCGCCAGAGCCAATTTCTCCAGCCTTGGATATCTGATCTCTGCTCCTCGGAAGGCCTTACTTGTGTAGTAAATTGGTTTTTGTACTCCATTATCCACTCTGAGCAATGCCGAGATAACTGCATTCTCAGACACTGTAAGGTACAAATACAATTTTTCTCCCATCACCGGCCTGGACAACAGTGGAGGTGCTCCCAAGTATTTCTTCAAGTCTTGAAAAGCCTTCTCACATTCATCATTCCACTCAAAAGTTTTTCTGAGTGTCTTGAAGAATGGGAGACATCTATCAGTTGCTCACGACAAAAATCTGTTGAGCGCCGCTACTTGTCCTGTTAGACTCTGTACTTCCTTCTTCGTCGTTGGAGATCGCAGCCCTAATAGAGCTTTGATCTTTTCAGGATTTGCTTCAATGCCTCGTTGATTGACAATGTACCCGAGGAACATGCCTTCTTGTACTTCAAATATTCACTTCGTCGGGTTCAGCTTCATTTGATATTTATCTAGTTGATCAAAAGCCTGACTTAAGTCAACTAGATGATCGGCAGCTTTCTTGCTTTTTGTCAGCATATCGTCAACATAGACTTCCATATTGTCATTGATTTGTTCAGCAAAGACCTTGTTCATCAGCCTCTGATATGTCGCACCTGCATTTTTTAAACCAAAAGGCATAACATTATAACCATAAGTTCCCCTAGGGGTAATGAAAGAAGTACTCTCCATGTCTTCAGGTTTCATTTTGATCTGATTGTAACCAAAATAAGCATCCATGAAGCTCAGCAACTCGTGTCCCGAGGTAGTATCCACCAGTTGATCAATTCAGGGCAATGGAAAGTGATCCTTTGGGCATGATTTGTTGAGGTCGGTGAAGTCTACACACATCCTCCACTTGTTATTCTTCTTCTTTACCATCACCACATTAGCTAACCAATCTGGATATTTAACATCTTCAATGAAACAAGCTTTCTGGAGCTTCTCGACTTCCTCCTATATAGCTTGATTCTTCTCGGGACTGAATACTCTTCTTCTCTGCTTCACAGGCTTGATCTCCTTATTCACATTGAGCTCGTGACATAAGAAGTTTGGGTCTATCCCAGGCATATCTTCATGAATCCACGCAAAAGTTTATCTTCTGCTTCTAAGGAAAGTTATCAATTCTTGTTTTAATGAGGCTTCCAACGATGAACCTATTTGAGTAGTTCGCTCAGGGTGCTCGTCATCCAGAATGATGTTTTCAGTAGATTCCACCACCTGACCCTTCATGAGTTGTGACTCATCTCAAGGATCCAATGTTTCAATTTCAGCACCTTCATCCACTTGATAGGTAGTAGTCTTTTTCTTTGATTCTTCCAGTTCCTCTTGCTCGACGGATGAATAATAGCATTCCCGAGCTACTCTCTGATCACCTTTCACAACTCCTACTCCAAAGTTTGTTGGAAATTTTAGGCACTGATGCACTGTAGATGCTACAGCCTCGAACTTCTTCAATCCTACTCTTCACATGATGATATTGTACGATGATTGGACATTATTATCCATCACGAAGAAACGTATTCTTTCTGTCCGACAAGCAGGCCACGTACCAATGAATATATCTAACTTGATCGTCCCAAGTGGAAATACTTTCTCGCCAGCAAAACCGATGAGGGGTCTGTGGTAAGGCTCCAGTTGAGATAGCTTTAGATTTAAACTATCGAAACACGAGTAGAACATAATGTCAGCCGAGCTACCATTGTCGACCAGCACTCTTGAAATCATTACCTCCTTCATTCTCATCTTGATCACCAGTGGATCATCATGAGGATATAAAACACCTGCAAGGTCATTTTTTGAAAAACCGATGACCAATTTCTCCTTGTTCACCTTTCTCGGGCGATCTTCCTCAGCTAGATTTATTCGTTGAATGTGCGAGCAAGCTTGAGCCTCACCGAGGTAAGCTTTTCTTTCTGCAGTAAGGTCTCCTCCTCCTGCATCTCCTCCTGTAATAACATTACAATCAAATGACCCAAAGCGTATTGAAAATACCTCTCGTTCTGGCTGCCTTGGTTTCTTGGGAAGATCGGGGTCATCCTCTGGATCAACTTCATGGTTTCTCTTCTTGTTCTCCTCAGCTCGACGAGGAGATCTAGACCTCTCTCTAGTTCGGTCGTTGTTTCTTCTTTCGCCTCCCCGATCAACATACTTTGCTAGCTTTCCTCGTCGGATGAGCGTTTCAATCTCATTCTGAAGAGCTATGCAATTTTTAGTCATTTGTCCATGATCCTTATGGAACTCGCAATATTTTTTGCTATTCCTCGTGTCAGGGTCTGCCTTCATTTTCTTTGGCCAGTTTAACTCCTCGCAATTCTTAATTTCTTCCAGGACGTGGTTGATATTTTCCTTCAAAGGTGTGTAATTATCAAATTTTCTCAAGACCTCCCATGACGATCTATTTTTGGATTGTTTGTCACCACCATTGTTCTTATGCTCTTTCTTCTTAGCTTTATCACCTTCCACCTTGGTTTCTTTGGTGTCCATATTCTTCTTCGCAGACATAGCCTCCTCGACATTCATAATCTTGGATGCTTTTCCCATCAGGTCCGATATGGTTCGAGGTGGATCTTTGGCCAAAGTGTAGTACAACTTGTTTGGCAGCAGTCCACTCATCAAAGCGGTAATTGCTATCTTCTCCTCATAATCAATGACTTCGAGTTTTCCGTTATTGAAACGAGTTATATAATCTCTGATACTCTCACCAGCTTTTTGTCTAACACTTAAAAAATGTGCTACTCGTTTAACTGGCTTTGCGCCAAAGCAGAAATTCCCAATGAATAACTCGGCCAGTTGAAGAAAAGTTGAAATCTTATCCCGAGGAAGATTATTATACCATATCTGAGCAGATCCGGTAAGAGTTCCCGAGAATGCCCTGCATCTCATTTCGTCTGGGATAGCATAGATGTCGACAGCAGCTTGATATTGTTCTATATGAAGGACAGGGTCAGTCTTCCCATCATACTTGGGAGTCACAACGGGTGCTTTGAACTTTGATGGTGTTGGAAAATCAACAATATCCTGGACAAAAGGTGTTCCTCGAACAAAGGTTCGTTGTAGAGGGTTCTTGGCCCTAGCCATTTCCCCTAATCTATCCTCCAGCCTCTGAATAGATCCTTTTCATGCATCATTTCCTTCCTCGGGCTTATTAGTTCGAGCAACTGATCGCGTTGAAGTGTCTTCCTGGGATTTATCTCGACGAGCAGCTGGTCGGTCATAAGATCCATCTTGACGAGCAGCTGGTCGCGACTGGGAAGATCCTTCCCTTAAATCTGATGGTCGTCGAAAGCTCCTCGACGCTGCATTAAGAGGACTTTTGTTCCTCCTAGGGCCTAATCGGTCGAAAGGAGAAGCCCTACTTAATCTTTCCGATGCGCTGGTCCTTTCCGGGGAGAGGGTGACACGTTGTTCAGTATCTGTGGCTCGCACTGACGAAGTTCGTCTAGGTTGATAAGAAAAATCTTCATATTCATCATTGCGATATGAATTAGTACGCCTAGCACGCGAAGAAGGTGCATGGGTATTTCTTTGAATGCTTCGTGGTCCGGAATGGGCTGATGCACCGCCATTAAGGGTTTGGATGAGTTGTCGCATCGTTTCTTGCATGACGGTCTGGCCCTGAGCCAGATTTGCCATTATTCCAGTCAGATCTGGAACAATTGGTGGAGCAGACGAATTTAGAGGGGTTCCAGCATTTTGATTGCTGGATTCAGAAATATCAGCCATTGGTAATGGATTGTTTTTTATGAGAAAACGATATTACCAGTCGTTTCTCACAGACGGCGCCAATCTGTTGATGTAAAAAATTAGATAACTCTAATTATTCAATCACAGATAAATAAATGAGACAAAAGATTTTAAAGTGGTTCAGCCTTATAAGAATGGCCTACGTCCACTCTTGTTTTATTATTGAGTGTTTGGGAATTCTCGATTACAAGAAATTCCGTTCTGGATTCGGTCCCCCTACAATGAGGATTGTACAATGTATTTATAGCCCTGAGGCTGTAATGTCAAAGGGTAATACATTAAATGATATACATATGAAACGGTAATACATTTAATGCCCTCTTTGCGTGTGCGTCTGAATGATAAGCATTTAATGAATCAGTTGAACTGTTGGTTATCCATCTATTAATGCTTTGTTCGAGACGCAGCTCGGGCTGCCTGAGTTTCTCGGACCGCCTAAGCTTCTCGGTAATCAAGAGTTCCTCGGAGAGGTCTGTTCCTCGGAGCGTATGCGTTCCTCGGAGTAACATGGTTTCCTCGGAGCGCGTGATCATCTCGGAAGTGCTTGTTATTTCCATGTAGATAGCCACGTGTCTTCATATGATTGGTCCAAGTCAGCAGATTAAATTTGGTACCAACACCCATTGCCATAAAGTGGACACCTGGGACCTTGGTATACATCATCTCCATTTAATGAAGGGTGTTGCCAATTTTTCATCACAACCCCATGATCAAAATAATCCCTATTGGCATCGGGAAGATTGACAACTAAAGCTCTATTCAAAAACCTAGTTTTTAAATAAAAAGTATTGTCACTGTTAACCCATCTGTAGCAATACATAATCTCTGGAATCCCTAAACGAGTTCTATGAAGTTAATTCAACCTATGTACGCCATTAACTATCATCCATGTATTTGGAGCTACTCTTGCAGGTACAACATCAAAATATTGGCAAAACTTCAAACACAGGGGATTTAGCGAGAAAGAAAAGCCACATTCGGCTATAAAAAGACTTGGGAACCAGTGTCCCTCAGCCAAAGAAAGTAAATCACAAGGATAAGAAACTTCTTCCAAGATAACCCATGAAGGGATTGAAAACTCGAATCAAAATTTGTCTAACGATTCAACAAGATAAACCATGGTGAATAAAGAAAATAAAGAAGAAGGAAGAAAATCTTATAGAGGAAATAGAGATCAGTTGTCAATGAACGATGGAAAGAGAGAAGGCACAAGATAGAGAGAAGATGAAGTGTTCAGAGATACAGATTTGAAAAGTGAAAAATGATAGGATTTTTGTCACACTTAAATACTTTACCTCGGGAATAGAGAAAAACAATGATTACAAGGAAAGACGTTTGCGTTTTCGGCGGCTAAAAGAAGAAAAGGGCACAAATATCGAAGTGATCGTGAATAATTCAGAATATTTAATAAGTCTGATATTATGCGCTCAAAAAGGAATTATAAAATTTTCCTAAAATCAATGAAGATTCGTAATCCAAGCAGTTTTCTAGCAAAACATTCCAAACTCTCCTTCAACCTCAACTGTAAAACATTGGGGGATTATGTTGATACCAAATTTAGTCTGCTGACATGGACCATTCACTTGAAGACACGTGTCAACCTACGTGGCAATTACAAGTACTTCCAACGGACAACATACTGTCACCGAGCTACTCAAGCGCCCCAAACAACTCAATCATACCGAGCAGCATAGGAGCCCCGAGAAAATCAAAGCTCCGAGCAACTTAAGCATGCCAAGAAACTAGGGCAGTCTGAGCTACTTAGCGTGCAAAGCATCTAAATCAAGAGAATTAAAAGACAACTGTGCATTAAATGCACATTATTATCATACAGATGTATATGTCTACTAGACAACAGCGCATTATCTTTTCGTATGTACAGCCTCAAGGCTATAAATACATTGTAACCTCCTCATAAGAAGAGGACTTTGGATATCTTGGTAAACCTATTATCGAGATTCCAATAAACAGTCAACAATACAAAAATAGTGGACGTAGGCAATTTTTCGCAGGCTGAACCACTTTAAAAATCCTTTGTCTTATTTATTCATTTTATCTATGATTGATTAATTAGAGATAATCTAGTTTTTTACATCAACACTTACATTAATGGAGAAAATCTAACACAAATGAGAAGAGGGGTGGTATCCACAATAAACCCCAATTTTTCTTTAACCTAGGTCTAACGAGAAAAGGTAAGAAAAACTAAGATAAAACTAGATTAGATATTATGTGAGGGCTTTTACAAATATACACCAAAGGGTGTGTTTATAATAAGTTTGAAAAAAGAAAGGAAATAAAAAGAAATAAGAAAAGAAAAAGGATTAAGTTACAATTTAAGGGAAAAAGAAAAAGAAATAAAAAAGGAAAAAGAGGTGGCAAAAAATCTCGAACAACAAGCAGAACACCGGTCGACCGGGGAGGAGAGGTCGGTCGATCGCTGCGTATGGAGGGAACACACTGGAAAGAATCAAAGGCAAATATCAAATCACCGGTCGACCTCCGGTGAGAGGCCGGTCGACTGAGCCTTCCATCATAGCCCACCTTCGCATAGCACATGCACAAATCGAAACCTCAATTTCTTTACAAAAATCAGCAGCTCACAAGACCCAACAATGGTAAACCAGATACCTGCAATCAATTCTAATGGCCAAAAACTGCCATAGTTGCAATATGCCGAGACCCACATCCATGGTAATGGTCAAGACCCATATGACTGGCCATGGCCGAGACCCACCATTAATACACAAGACCACACCCATTTGTATTCAATCTCTAGCCGAGACCAACATCCATCCATGCCAAAAATCAAAACCCACCATAGCCAACAACCACCAAAAACCTAAAGACCCATCTCCACCATTAATGGCCAAAACTCAAGCTCCAAACATGGCCAAAGAGACCCATTTGCACGTGTGGACCAAAATCGAGTTCCAATTTCGGACAAAAGTCCTCAATTTGGGACGAACCCAAAACCCGAACAAAACCCGGACCAAAACCCAATTCGTCGTGGATTTTGCTGCGAAAAACGTTTTAGTACATAAAGGGAATTATATGATTTGTTATTAAAAGAGAAAAGGGACGTGGATGTCATTAATGAAGTTGTTATTTTTTTTCTTATAATTCTTTTTCAATTAAAGGTCCGTGTTTCCTTCATTCGGACTATGATTCGAGCACCTTTTATAGTCACACAAAGCTTGAACCGAGGGCTATAACTTCCGTGAATACTTTGGGCAAAAATTCCGAAGTGTGAAATTACGAAAATGCCCCTGAACGTGAGACTCGCGACGAAACTTTACCGGAACGCTCTCAAACTTCATTCTAAGCACCGTAACACCTATAAATTATCAATAATACCTCAAATAAAGTATTAGCATATAAAATGGAGGTTGTCTGATTAATGAGCATAAATATAGCAATTCCAGTACCCGAGGGGGCTAAAATGCCAAAGTTCGAGGGTAATTAAATGCATAATTCGATACAAATCAATGGCCATAGTGGCGACTCTGTTGTGGAGTATTTTTAAGAGGGATTGACTCTGCTTAAATGGGTGTTCTATTCTGTATATCCCCCTATCTGCATGTTCCCCTTTATTATCCATGATTATGCTACTATTCACACATTTGTAAATAATTCTCCGTGTACACTTCACACCACATACACCTAGGATCACGAGTATCCACATGTTGCGCATCACTTAGAGATCCATGTTTAGGTGTCACTAACACACATCTCCACTTGTACATATCCATGTTGACTTATCACACACTCACTTGTAGATAATTACATATAATTCACACATCACTTATCCATGCTTAATATAGCTTGACTATTTGTACTTGTACCTTGCCCCCTGTTTGGCATGATCGAAAGAAATATACTCTCTCCATAAGATACTATTAAAAGAATCATAGATGATTCATATAACATCACTAAAGAGCATTGCTATTGACCAAATTTTTTCCTATAACTGGGGAGTCACTTCGTGATGGGCGCTGGTCCGGCAGGTCGCAGTTAGCCTAAGTGATATGACTCTCACCTTCCATTGGACAAGTACCTTTGACGTATAATGAACGGTTCCCCCCCGCATCACACTGCTTGACTGAAGTCAGGATGGGAGGTATATCGTAGGGAACTCGTTCACGTACGTCGAGTATAGCGAATTTTCTCTCACATGTACTATCCCCAAGAGGTATATAGTGAGGCAATTCACGTACACTCAGGTATATCAAATGTCTTGTCCGCATATACCGATTGCTTTCAAAAGCAAGATGTATATCAGAAGTCATGCCAAAGGGAGGAACACCTTCCAATTAACCCAACCAATGCATACTCGATATAGGTGTCAAGCCCATGCCACACATATTAGATTACCGATCTCTACTCGAAACTTTGCCACAATGACGGGTCGGCATGCCGCCCAAATTTTTATGCAATTTTTAAAATGGTACCCTGCCCATGAGATTGGTTATAAGTCCAATCGTACCTTTACATATGTTGCAAACCCCAATTTTTCTAGGACCGGGTCCCATCCGACATTTCTTTTTTGCATTTAGGTAAACATATTACAAGTGAGAACCTAATAAACATAATAATCATGCTAAGACCCGTCTCTCATCTTTTTCATCTCTCTTTTCCAAAAAGTGTCCAAAAACATTTTCCCACTTTCGTCAAAAATACCAAAAACTTTTTCTTCTCCTCTAAAAACATTTTGTTCTCATATTTTCCAAAAATATCAAAAATATTTTCCCTCATTTTCTAAAAATAACAAATTCTTCCTTTTCTTTTTCAAAAATAAATCCCATTTTTTCTCCTTCTTAGGTCGATCACATCCCCTTGGCCTGGCTCCCTATTGGTTTTGGTCTTCAGTCGAATCGCCTCGAAGCTCTGTCGGCCCCCTTACTTCCTTCGAGTTCGAGATTCACTCGCCTTCCATGGAGAACACTGATCAAGCGCCGAATGTATAGCCGGATTTGTTAACGGTTCTGGTTTAGCTCACTACCAAAATTGACAACCTTCAAACCGAGGTTCATGAGATGTAAAGAAACTGGGCCCCTATCCCCTAAGATCCCGAGGTCATTTTCCTTTGCGCCATGGGTTTGCCTGCACCCAAGCCCTATTTGGCTTCCTGAAGAATACCAACATGCTCCATGTGCTCTTCCTGCTAATGTGTTTCTGCCACCCCAGCTTCCTATGTCAAACCTTGCTCAGACAGGGGCTAACTTGCCCATGACTATCGACCATAAAAGGAAGAACTGAACAAGGTCAAGGAAGACCTCAAGATGTTGACCAAGAAGTTCGCTCAAGTCATAATCTCTGGAAACTACATGGACTACAGCCACATGTCTCCCTATCCTTAAGTCAGGTTATCGGAGAAATTTGAGATGCACAATATTGAGAAGTTTGGAGGCAGTGGTCCCCCGATTGTCCATCTCCATAGCTATTATTAAGCCATGACACTCCTAGGGGATTTTGAAGAAATAATGGCTCAGATGTTCAAGCAGACTTTGAAAGATAGCGCCCTCCATTGGTTCTTATCCCTTGAGGAGTCCAGAATCCATAGTTGGGAAGACGTTGCCCGTGAGTTCATATCACGGTATAAGTACAACGAGGACCTAGAGGTTACTCGGTGTGTCTTAGAGTTACTTAAGCAGAACCCTGGAGAATCAATCAGCAATTTCATAATAAGATGGAGAGAAAAAGCAACAACCATGACCAATCCACCTTTCGAAGAAGAACAAGTCAGCATTGTGAAGAAGAACTTTGTAACCCATGTCCGAGCAATAATGGGAGGATAGTACTACCCTAAATTTTGAGCCTTTCGAGAAGTAGGAGTAGAAATCAAATAAGGTCTTGCATGGACAGAAGTTGTACAAAAGAAAACCTCTGGACAGTTTGCTCCCACAAAATTTGAAAAGCCTGCTGGTACCACGGCGTCCACTATTAACAACATCCCCCAGCCCGCCGCTTAATGGGCATCAGAAAGTCGCCCTAACCCAATCCGGAAGGAATACACCGAGCTTCACACTCCTCTCTCCAAAGTCTACCAGGACCTCTTGAGCCAAAACCTAATCAAACCCCTGGACCCTCATCCGTTACCAAACCCACTTTCAAAAAACATCAAACCCGATGCCCATTATGACTTTCACCAAACTGCAGGCCATACCACTAACTAATGATTCCATCTCCGAAATACGATCCAAAGCCAGATTGATCGGGGTGTCATCACCCCACCAGCTAATCCTAAACCATACACTACCCATAATCCACTCTCAAATCATGCAAACACCATCTTTTTAGAAGAAGACCCAGAATTTGACCCATCCACCCAAACCACACCATGTAAATCACCATTCATACCTAGGGGTGGGCACAGTCCGATCCGATCCGATTTTTGGCCATTTTAAGTGTCGGACCGAATTATTTGGTCCTATATTTGAGAAGACCAAATTCGGACCGATTTAATCGGTTTAGCCTATTTATTCGGTCTAGGCTATTTTCAGTCCGATTCGGTTAATAATCGGTCGACAATTGCATTTATTTAAATTTTTTTCAATAAATTTTAAATTTTTTTGTTGTTGTGAGTTATTCTAAAATAATAACAGTAAGATCTAGATTTTCAAGCTTCAATTAACCATATCATTTCAATAAATTTTTAATTAGTTTGTTGTTGTGAGTTATTCTGAAATAATAATAGCAAGATCTAGATTTTCAAGCTTTAATCATTTTAGAAACCCTAAAAAACAGCAAGCTGTCTAACTCAACAAATCCTAAAGAACAATAGCCCATCTCACGACAAAATGAACCACATGTAAGCCAATTTCAAAATACATATACCCATCTCAAAATACCCACAAAAAAACAACATATTGTCTCAGAAACAAAAAAAATAACATACCCATCTCAAAATTTGGTGAGAATAGTAACCTTTAACAACAAAACTACAATTATAGTTGGGTGGTCAAATAATGAAGTTTACAAGTTGTTCCAAAGATCTTCTTCTCTTTCTTTACCAAGGTTATTTGAGTATGCGTGTTTTTATTAGAGTGGAACGAGTGTTAGATCATAGATGGGAATAAGGTGGGATGATTGTATGTCGTCTCCGGCACCGGTAAAGTTACTCGGCAGTTGGGGAGGGCCGAATCTGAGATCCCGACCATTGTAATGGTGTTGACGTTGAGAGAGAGAGTGGAATGTGACTCGTGATGCGAGAGGAAATATGAAATGAGAGAGAGTAAAGTGACCGTGCGTGTGTGTGTATTTGAGTTGAGCATGTCGTGGCTATTTGAGTTGTAGGTTGTGCGGTTATTTACTAAAGTAACATATATGATATATCTATATAAAATGAATATATAATATATAATATTAAATAAACTGTCCGGTCCGGTCCTAAGACCGAATTTAAAATGTACATTTTAGACCGGACCGAATATATTCGGGTCTCTTAAATTAGGACCAAATTAGGACCGATTTATAAAAAAGCCTATAAATGTGGGTACGGTACGGTTCGATCCAATCAGGTCAATCGGGTCGGTTGTTTTTTGTCCACCCCTAGTCATACCCATGTACTCTCCTAAACCTCTCCAAACATGCCCATATTTCCTCTTACACCCTACCAGCTTTACCGATCAAGCCTTATCACTCCTCAACAGAGCATACATCATAGTTCTCACCCGTTCTGTAGGTAAATATATGGAATTGTCATAGGTGAAAAACCAACTCCTAGAGTTTAGGCTAAAATTTCCCTCCCAGATGACCATCGACTGTTGAGAGATTCAATGAATTGTTCTTAGAAGCTCGAAAATGGGCCCGAGAGTCAGACATGTGGGTAGTGCCAACCGATGAGGTCAATCTAAATGACATGGTCCAGATTATGGCAGATATGTTCCAATAAACCGGTAATATTTATAGCATATCCGAGCTTCTCAATGCTTTGAAATTATAAGGGTTGCTGGTCCCTTCAATTCTGCATCTCCCTACCGAGTGGGAAGAATTATACTAACAGGTCGTAGAAGTTATAAAGTGCATTGACTTTTCATAGAAAGATAATATTGTTGCCATAGGATCGAGGGATGATTTCAAAGATTCAGATATAGAGCCAGATTCAGAAAAGACTAGTCTGATAGCCAACATATGAGTAATGATATCATTCGAGGTGCTACTAGGAGAGATCAACCAGGAAGTCGGGTAACCCGATATCGAAGAAGAAACAAGGTTTCTATTTTTCCTCTCTTCCGTGAACCATATACTAGGTCGGGGGGACATTACTAGAACCCAAACCTTAAACCATTAGCAAGCGATAAAGGGAAAGGTGTTAAGAATCTCCCTATGCCAAAAATTACTCTTGAAGAAAGTAAGGTCACTCTATCGGGACTTTCATGTCTTCCCAACTACACCGAAATGTTGTGATCAAGCTACTCACAGGACCCACAATTCCTCCCTCAACCATGCCAGAAGAAGCAGTGAACCTAGTTGGATCCCTAACCTATACTCGAACGCTCTCCTTCTCCGAAGAAAAAATCCCCAAGACTGGTCCCAACCACAATCATGCTCTTAATATCTCTGTTAAAGTCATGGGAAAACCCATCCCTATCTTTCTCATTGACAACGAATCAGCTCTGAACGTGTGCCTGTTAAGAACTCTAAACTATTTAGGATTGAAAGTGAGAAACCTTGCTCCATACTCTGTTACCATACGTGCCTATGACAACACCCACCGAGAAGTAATGGGATCTATCAATCTTGTAATAGGGGTTGGCCTTATAAACCCCATTGTGTAATTACGAGTCATTGACATCCCATCCTTCTTCAATCTACTACTCGAACGAACATGGATCCACAACATCAAAGGGGTAACTTCTTCCCTTCATCAAAAACTGAAATTCTTTGCCAATGGACAAGTTATCACCATCTTGGGAGACAGTAACAACACCGAGAATGCAAGCACCAGTAATTTGGTACTTGAGATAGAACACGGTGTGAACGATATGCTGCTATTAGGATTTCAAGTCAAACCACTCCAACTCCTAATAAGGGATAACTTTAACGATAGGGTTTGTCCAGAATATGATCCGCATGGAAACGTTAATGTAATCCAAATATTCAAGGACATGCACTTTATGCTCGAGTTGAGGTTAGGGTAAATACAACAAGGAATAACTGAACTTATTATGTTAAATAAGGCCTTCCTTCCCTGTGGCTTGGGCTATCATCCGTCAAAAGAAGAACTCATATTGATCCGTCATCCTCGACTGTAGAGGAGGTTAGAATGCACCAGAACTATCTCGAAAGATTCCTTAAATGGAAGATTCATCAGAGAGGGCAAAGACTTACCCTTCTACGGATTCCTTAAACCTTGGTATGACCATATAGACAAAAGGATGAAACCAGAAATGGAGATTTTCTCTCAAGACAGCTACCCATTGGTCAAAAGTTCCTAGCACTCTATACTAGAGAGACCATAGCTACTATCAGGGATTTTGAAGACAGTAACTCTGAGGATTCCTTTAATTTACATACACTGGGGCTGGCACTGTGCATGATCCACTCAGGGGTTACATCATCAGATCCATCATGGCTCATCAAAGATGGTGATGCACCTCTTCTCAATTGGCATGCTGCACCTGTACCAACTTCTAAAGTTTAACCTAACCCCAATGTTTATCCCCTTTCCCCTATAGTTATTTCCTCTCACTCTAATGTAATCGAGACCTCCTTTGATGAGGTCCTCAATGATGTTTTTCCTATCAATGAAATAAATGAAGATTTTGAGTATCTTAATGTGCCTTAAATTAATTGCCTTAATTCTAATCAAACTCTTGATGATGACGAACTTACAAATGAATAATTCTTAACTGATCTAAATAAGGTTAATAACAAACAACATAACCTCGTTCAAGTTAATGGAGATTAAACTATTATTATTAACCTCGGTTCTAATAGCCATATGCGCGAGATTAGGATAGGGGTTACCCTTAATGAGCATGAACACGTGCAAATCCAAGAACTACTGAAGGAATTCGTGGATGTCTTCACATGGTCCTACGATGATATGCCCAGCATTGACCGCGAGATAGCTCAGCATGAGATTCTAACTCGCCCTGAATGTAAACCAGTCAAATAGAAGCTGTGAAATCTCTGCACCGAATGGTCACTCAAAGTAAAATAAGAAGTAGTCAAGAAATTGAACGTAGGCTTCATTCAAGTAATTGAATATCCCACATAGATAGCCAATATTTTACCCGTGTCGAAATTAAGAGGGAAGGTCTGTATGTTTGTCGACTACCGAGACTTGAACAAGGCCTCTCTGAAGGATGATTACCCGCTACCCAACATCGATATGATTATGGAAAATACAACCAATCACGCTATCAAGTCATTCATTGATGGGTTTTTCGAATATAACTAGATCAAGATGCACCCTGATCATCAAGAGAAAACCATATTCATCACCCCTTGGGGAACCTTTTGCTACACTGTCATGCCATTTGGTCTCAAAAATGCAGGGGATACCTACCAAAGGGATAACATAACCATTTTGCATGATCTGATACACAAGGAAATCGATGTCCATGTAGATGACATGATTATCAAGTCCAAGACTAGATAAGGTCATGTTCTCGCTCTTCAAAAATTCTTTCAACGACTGCAACATTACCAAATGCGTCTTAACACACAGAAATATGTCTTCGGCATTACCAAAGGAAAACTGTTAGGATTCATGGTCAGTGAGAAAGGGATAAAAGTAGATCCTGTAAAACTGAAAGCCATACTTGAGATGCCACCTCCCCGAATGGAGAAATAAGTCCCAGGATTCCTTGGAAAATTATATTACATCAGCCGGTTCATCATCGAGTTGACTTCTTTCTATGAACCCATCTTCAAACTCCTTCAAAAGGATTTAACCAAAGTCTAGAACGAAGCTTGCCAATAATCATTCGACCGAATCAAGCAATACCTAACCCAATCCTCGATGCTCATGCCACTGCAGCATGGTCTTCCTTTACTCCTATACCTAATCGTGAGTGATATTGCAGTTGGAGTTTTGCTAGAACAGTACCATAAACAAACCCATAAAGAGAAAGCCATCTACTATGCTAGTCAAAAGTTGGTCGATTATGAAGTTAACTACACTGCCTTGGAAAAAGCATGTCGCTTTTATCTGGGTAACCCAAAAGTTATGTCACTACATGCTCGCCTTCCCCATTAGACTCATATCCCGGATGGATCCCATCAAATACCTACTCGAGAAGCCTTCCCTATCTAGATGAATTACCAGTTGGTTAATGATTCTAACTGAGTTTGATATTACCTATGTCACACAGAAAGCCATGAAAGGAAGATCCATCTCTGACTACCTTACAGACCACCGTATGGAAGAAGCCAATGTCTGGATTTCTGAATTCCCAGATAAAAATTTCCTTTACGCCTCCCAAGAAGATCTTCAATAGCAAATGTTCTTTGAAGGCAGTGCCAATAAGAAGGGATATGGTTGTTGGGATTCTCCTAATTTCCCCTAATGATTGCCACACTCCCATTGCCATCAAATTAAATTTCCCCTGTACCAACAACATGACTGAATACGAGGCATGCACAATAGGACTCAAAGTTGTCCTCAAGAAAGGACTTTGATACCTCGAAATCTATGGGGACTCAACCCTCATCATCGATTAAGTACTCAGGAAATGAAAAGTCAAGGACGATAAACTCTTAACCTTTCATACCCACCTTGAAGAGCTAGCTTCCCAATTCCAAGAAATAACCTTCCATTACCTACCCCGAGCGAAGAACAACCTAGCTGACGACCTTGCTTCCTTAACCTCCATGATTGGCATTCCTGAAGGAATAACCATGGCCCCTCTCCTTATCCAGAGGCAAGACAAATCAACCCACTGTTACCTCATGGAACTCAGTACGAAGGAAGAACTCGAAATGGCTGACTGATGGTACTATGATATTTAGCGCCTCCTCAAACATGGTAGGTATCCCCAAGGATCTAATTAGAAAGATCGAGCAACCCTCCACAGACTGGCCACCCAGTACATTATCTGTGATAAAGTACTATTCAAGAGAAACTTTGATTGAACCCATTTACACTGCCTCAAAGGGGATGACATTGAGGAAATGATGCAAAAAATCCACAGTGAGGAATGCGGACCCCAAATGAACGTCCATATGCTCGCCAAAAAGATCATCCAACAAGATTACTACTGGACTACCATGGTTCAAGACTGCACAACCTACGTTCGAAGATGTCTCAAACGCCAACCGTTTTCTAAACTACAACACTTGCCTCCGCGAGAATTGTACAACGTGACCTCTCCCTAATCGTTTTCTATATGGGGCATTGACATTATAGGGAAAGTTACACCAAAATCATCCAATGGGCACGAGTTCATTCTAGTCTCCATTGACTACTTCATCAAATAGGTCAAAGCTGAGTCCTACGCAGTTCTGAATGCCAAGAAAGTGGCCAAGTTCATCAAGAAAAATATCATCTACCGATACGGGGTCCGACACGAACTAGTATCAAATAATGGGTTACATTTTAAGGTAAAAGTTATAAAAGTGGTCGTAGAGTATGGAATTCAAAGACATAAATCCTCTCAATACCGACCTTAAACCAACGGGGAGATTAAGGCAACCAATAAGAACCTCAAATCCATCATCATCAAGATGATCGAGAGTTGTCTATATTGGGCATACAAGATCCCTTACGCCCCCTGGGGCTACCTCACTTCAGTTCGAACCTCTACTGGGGCTACCCCTTACTCTTTACGGCATGGAAGAATTCATACCCGTTGAGCTGGAAATAAATTCATTGTGTGTCATGCTTGAAATCAAGGTCAGCAAAGAAGACTGGTACCAAAGCCATCTTGATGAGCTTTCCCTCTTAGACGAAAAGAGGCTGAAGGCTCTATATCACATACAAGGGTACCATCCTGTCGGGCGGCCCATATATAGTAAACAAGATCCTATCAGGTGGCCCATACATAGTAAAGAAGATCCTGTCAGGCAACCCATACATAGTAAAGAAGATCATGTCAAGCGGTGCTGCATTTCTTACCGACCTTGATGGAGAAGAAATGGCACGTCCAGTCAACTTGGACCATGTCAAGAAATTCTACCCTAGTCTGAAATCTCGACACGCTACGACTTTTCTCATCCTCCTTCTATTCTAAAAAAACTTCATCCCCCTTCCCAGAACTACGTGGGCCTAATCCTGTAAAAATATTTTCAAAAAATGAATTTCAAAAAAAATTCAAAACCCTTAGAGGTATGTAGGCAGCTCATCCCTTTACATGAGCACGGCCCCTTCTTTTTCACAAAATACTATTCTTTTATTACCCCCGAGAACAACAGTTCATTTTAACATATACATGAACAAAAGGATTATATATGCCTTAGTGATTGGTATGGATAATTCAAATGCACAAAGTCATTAAGAGGCACAACTAGATGTTCAAAAACTTGTTTATTTCAGTAATTCAAAAATTCCGTCGCAATTACATTGGCATAAGGGGTCAAATGACTTCCCTATCCATCCTACACCTAATTTCCTAAAACAATCGACACTAATATTCCTAAGTACCCACATAACCACAAACAGAACCAAACCCATACAAAATCTGCACAAAAAGACTACCCACAACTTCCAGAAGAACTGCCTCCATCACTCATATCATGGGGCCCCTAAAACTCGGATGACTAGAAGGAATGAAGTTGACGCTCCATTGAGCGATAAGCTTGGACCAGCCTCGGTAAGACCACGAAGGAAAACCACATTTTCCCAGTCTCCACTGCCAATATCTTGGCGACCATCCTCCTCCATAACCATTTCATGTAGTCCCCTGAGACATGCCAGACTCGCCCAATAGATTGAGAAGGACGGGTCGACGAACATCGATTCTCCCACAAAGAGCCCAGTTGTACGCACATACGATCCATCAGATCCTTCACATAAAAGAAATACAGTGCCCGTGGTGGCATGATTTGCTCCTAACCATATTGGCAGAGAAGTTGCCAGGGAAAGTAAAAAGAGGTGTGCCTGAGGCCAACCAGTCGGACATATTGGTACTCTTCGATCTCCAAAATGGGTAATAGCTCCCCCCACCATGGCACAGACCAACCCAAGCTTAGAGCCCCATGCTCCACAAATAAGTTCTCCCAACTCTCAATGTCCAGGCCTACGCTAATGAAGTAGCGCGAGAAAAAGTTTGGAACCGTCGATAAGGGATATTCAGGTGGCACCACCATGCAAACTCTCTCGGACAGCCACAAAAATAGCATTATAGGGGTCCCTCTCATAAGGTCAGAACGACCCACCCGCCAAGCATCCGGGACATTCAAAGTCTCCACCAATATCATCGCCGCAGGATTATGACGATAAGACATCCAGGAAATAATAGCCGCCAGTTGGGGGTTCACTAGAGTATCCCCAGTTATCAATAGAACTTTTAAAACAAGGCCCAGAATGACAGCCCCGTCATATATAGCATCATCCACGTCCTGCAAATACATGGACCGCAAAACTGTTGGAAGAGAAATCATCCATCCCACAACGAACGGCCTGGCTGCCGAAGGCAAAATATAAAGAAGTCTAGCTAGTAATTCCCTAGGAGAACGGGAAAATTCAAGCAAAGTCGTGGCAATGCTGGGATTTATTCCCAGCATAGCAGAAAATTCCTCGTAGGTAGGAAAAATCTCATACTACTCAAAGTGAAAGACATGATCCTCAGGTTACCAGAACTCTATTGCCACCATCAGCATGTTCCATTCTATGGGCCGGTTACGCCACAAAGAGACTTGGTGCATGTGGAAAGCATCATAATCAATATTGTAAGAACACATTGCCTCAAAAGCGTTGAGGTAACTCAATGCTTCTAAGGAGAGCCATCTTGCAAGACTAAGAGATAATAAGCAAATAATAATGTAAGAAAGAAAGGAAAGGAAGGTGTGAGGAGAAAAGCCCCATTTACACCCCTATTTATACCCAAGAAATCAGCAAACCAAGACAAATAAGTCTGCAGAAATCGAAGAGGTGCTTGCCCTACTAAGTACCAAACAAGTGCAATCAAAGCTTTAGGTGATTGGATTGGGCTTATATGCCGATAAGCAGGACAGGGTCATATCGATCGGCAACCCCCTATTTTGGGAAAAATCCCTTTTTCCTTTTTTATCAAAATCAAAAAACCCAACAAAAATATTTTTATCTTGAGGAAATTTTGAATTTCTTATCTTATTTTAAAATAAAATCCTTCTCGAATCAATTTTCAAAATTCTTTTACTGTCTCAGCAGCAAAGTAAAAAGAGCATTTGCACTAATCACTAAATCAAAGAAAATTAACAAAAACACCTTTTTCATTTGAATATATTTTTCCTGTGTTACATTGGCATTTTGTAGGAAAAGCAACAAAAATAGAAAAACAACATGACTGAGCCCGAACCCGAACCCCAACTCTCTCTCTCTCTCTCTCTCTCTCTCTCTCTCTCTCTGTATATATATATATATATATATATATATATCGATCTATCTCTCTCTTCTCTCTATCTATCTATCGATCTATCACTCTCTTCTCTCTTTCCCTCTAAGAACCCCCATCCTTGCGGCGCACCCTTTTCCCCCTGCGGCGAGATGACGTACCCCCACATCCAGAGCTAGGCCCTTACTCGAACGAGGTAGACGGCACCAAACACGAAGGGATCAGAACCACCTCATGAATATGAGCAGTCGCCGAAGATATCTAGTCCCTGATGTCCTTCAGCCAAGTGGTCGAAACACTAATGCTGCGAGGAAGTATGGAAAAGATTAAATCAGTCAAGCATGAGGAAAAAGAAAGAAATTAAGGAAATAAAAAAGGTATACTGCAGGCCGAAGGACCTCCTCCGTCAAGCCCAAATCCTTTGGGTCCATCACACGAGGATGATGCTGTAAATGCACCGACCCTCCATCAGTTCGCCGAAGATTGTAACTAGGGGAATGCAATCACACAAAGGAAGGCCCTGACGTCGTCGCAGCTGCCACGGACGTGGCTGCACCACCTGCGCTATGAGAGGACGTCGAATTGAGCCCACCCTAGGGAGAGGCATCATATCATATATACTAGGAGGCATTAGATAACTCGAGACAAAGTCCATATAGTCATACATCACCGCTATGTCAGTGTACAAAGAGTACGTCTCTCCCATCATCATAGCCACACGGGCATCCTGAGACATCTCTCGCACTTGCCTTATGAACATAGGGACTTCCCCGGTGGCACCGCAACATCATCCTCCATGATTTTACGGACTACCCTCTACCCAAGGTACTAGGAGTAGTCGAACTCATGCACCAGCAGGCGTCGCATCTGTGCATGTCACCCGAGTGCACTGAATAGCCACCGCCTAGGGATAAAATGTCACATGTAATTCCCAGCAAAAGTAAAGGATAAGTATCAATAAAAAATCATCATAGGAGAAGCACAGTCTCAAGATAAAAGATGGCTTACCCGCTCACTCGTCAGACCATTCAAGACTGAACGCACCGTCTCAAAAGAAAGAGTCTTCTTCGACTGCCGATTGGACCTCCGCCATTGGTACATCCGACAGAAGTCCACAATGGAGTCATCCTTCACCTAATGGAGGTACCACAAAAGACCGTGCCACTGCCAATTGGCACACCTCCATCTATGTCGATCGGCACACCCTTTAAAATATCGTCCAAAAAGTCTGAAAAAATACGATAAAATCTAAAAACATCCTAAAAAATTCCTAATAATCGCCAAATCCATTCTAGCACCTTATACACCGGGGAAAACCTTTTTTCACATGCCCAACGGAACTCCCAAAGAATCATTCTCCCCAGTAACGTCTCCAAAAGACGCTCCAAAAATTCCCCAGCTACAATTCCTCGGATCAATCACTATTCCCCAGTGAAATCTAAAATCCAATCCCTGGAGGAAAGACTACACATACCTATTGGAGCCCCCAAATTGCCAAAGGTAAGACGAACCCCTCTTTTAGGGCAAAATTGACCTCGATCTTGGATCGTCACCTCAGTTAGCTTAGAATTGATCTCAGTCCTTGATCATCACATCTTTTAGGTCAGAATTGACCTCAATCTAGGATCGTCACCTTAGTTAGGTTAGAATCGACCTCGGTCCTCAGTCGTCACCTCTTTTAGGTCATAATTGACCTCGATCTTGGATCATCAGCTCAATTAGGTCAGAATTAACCTTAATCCTCGTTCGTTACCTCTTTTACGTCAAAATGGACCTCGGTCTTGGATCGTCACCTCAGTTAGGTCAGAATTGACCTCATTCCTCGGTCGTCACCTCTTTAAGGTCAGAATTGACCTCGATCTTGAATCTTCAGCTCAGTTAGGTCAAAATTGATCTCGATCCTCGGTCGTCACCTGTTTTAGGTTAGAATTGACCTTTGTCTTAGATTGTCACCTCAATGAGGTCATAATTGACCTCGATTCTCATTCGTCACCTCTATTGGGTCATAATTGACCTCGATCTTAGATCATCACCTCAGTTAGGTCAGAATTGACCTCGATCCTCGATCGTTACCTCTTTTAGGTCAGAATTGACCTCGGTCTTAGATTGTTACCTCAGTTAGGTTAGAATTGACCTCGGTCCTCGGTCGTCACCTCTTTAAGGTTAGAATTGACCTTAGTCTTGGATCTTCACCTCAATTAGGTCAGAATTAACCTCGATCCTTGGTCATCACCTTTGTTAGGTCATAATTGACCTCGGTCTTAGATCGTCACCTCACTTAGGTCATAATTAACTTGGTCATCGGTCGTCACCTCTTTTAGGTCATAATTGACCTCGATCTTGGATTGTTGTGACACCCCGTCTAATTAATTACCGAGTTATCAGTCCTTAATTAATCAATTTCAAAATATCAAGTTGGTTCAGATAATGCATCACTGCCGATAACTTAAATTTTAAATTTAATAAAACTAACCACCTAGTATTTTAAAAAGGTTAATGTCCAAATTGTATATTGTCATTAATTACTACTAAAAGAATATCAATAAACACCATGCATTACAGTAACATCGGTCGTCACCTCTTTTAGGTCATAATTGACCTCGATCTTGGATTGTTGTGACACTCCGCCTAATTACTTACCGGGTGATCAGTCCTTAATTAATCAATTTCAGAATATCAAGATGGTTTAGATAATGCATCACTGCCTAGAACTCAAATTTTAAATTTAATAAAACTAACCACCTAGTATTTTAAAAAGGTTGATGTCAAAATTTTATCTTGTCGTTAACTACTACCAAAAGAATATTAATAAACACCATGCATCACAGTAACATAAGTACAGTCCGACTGAACTAAAATAAATGGTTGGAGTAAACATCTCCAAATACAATCCCATACAATAAATTAAATGGAAGAAACCAAATCCAAAAGAGAGTTTAAAACGACTAAATCTCTGAAAGTAAGCATGAGTAAGGGCGACATGTCCAAGCAAGATGAATAACTAAAAAAGGAAGGATAGACTTAATCGTCTACTAGCAATATTCCTGCAGCTTCCACAGCATCTACAGCACAACAACCGAATAGAGCCCCCTATGGTTGGTGTCCCTGTGGCTGGGTACCTAAAATAATGGAACAATAGAGAGATATACAGAAAAATGGGTCAGAGCCCGAGTTGAAAACAGTTTAAAATAGCAAGTGCTTAAATTGATTCAATTAGCACAATTATTAATCAAGTTAACTTAGCGTACTCACTTGAGATACTCACCCCTCAATCTAGTGTGCACGTCTAACGAGCCTAACTACCCATACTAGTCATAATACCCTCACTAACTACTAAGTGTATAATATGAAGTTTGAAAGTCTCTCTAAATAATGTAAAAACCGACGTACTAATGATTTCAATATAGAATTAGGATTTCTTTAGGTTATTCTCATATTCTTCTAAATGTCCAACTGATAATATCATAAGTGTACAAATAACAATATTGACAACAGCAAAAGGAAACAAACATGGCTTCCGGTATACACACCTTATTCGCTTTATGTATACATATCAAATTATATAATTATATCAATATGACACCCTTGGTTAAGAACCCATTAGTACTACGCATAATCGGATATCTAGTCCATTTGCAAAGCTCACGCATAGAGGACAACAGGTTCAATCTCTTGAGAAATAATAGAAACGTAAACACATATTATAGGCAAACATAGTCCCAAGCCGATGGGCTACGCACATACCTCTGCACCCATACGACCGTCAACACTATCGTTCTCACTGATAGCCCGTACCTAGATTCCATGCTCCAGTGGTACAACTCTAAATCCCTCGGAGGCACACAAGATTCGGTTATCCACAATGCGTTAACATCCGTTTGATAGACAGTAGCTAGGTATGTTATACACATAATATTTTGAACAATAAGCATGCACACCACTTATATGAATTCATTAGCTTTCCCACAGTTTAGTGTTTGCAGTACGTATTTTAACTCTTATTATAACCCGTACTTTATTCGTGTATACCCTAACTTGTATTTTCGCACCTCCTAAATTTTTTGAATTTTATACCTTTCGAGGGTTGACATATTTTCCTCTCACTATTAATTATCAATATAAGTCACTCGACGATCATTCTAGTTTAACACTCATTAAAATAAGCCTACGGGAAGTTCAAAACAAAATCGGCTTAAAAAGGACCATTCTGGAATCTCATTAGAGGCCCAGAAATCTCGTTCGAATGAGGTCGTTTGAACGAAGGGTTTCGAATGATCCACCAAACTCGTTAGAAGGACTACAGGAATCTCGTTAGAAGTCTCGTTTGAACGACCTGGGCTGGACTTCTAACGAAATTTCTGAAAGTTGCCCAGTTCGTCTCTCAACTTTGTTTTTCCCAAATTTTATCACTCAAAACTTAACCTAAATTTACTCCAACCCAAATACAATGTTTCCTACTATCCTAAGACATCTTAGACCACATAATAACATAATTTTGGAGGTCTAATTCTTCTAATCATCATGTAATTTTAATAAATTCCAAATTTTACCACTAACTCTATTAACGTGAAGCCATAATTTATGTGTTCATAAAAACTCCCTTTTAATTCATGATTTACATCTACTTCATCAACTTTCACATTTATATTAAGGGGAAAATCCTCTACATGCAAACCTCCATCAGATTTTTCTAAATATTTCTACACGATTTCATCATAGGAAACCCCAAATTGGTATTCGTTGTTCTAAAACCTCAATATATGTTAATAGGAGTAATAATTACTAAGAGAAAAGCAAAATAATCACTTGCCTTAAAAATAAACTCTTGATTTGCGGGTTGAAATTGGTATAGGAGCGATCCTCCTAACACGATATACGCGTTGGTGTACTTTTTGTTGTGAAAGGTTGAATTCTTAGCTAAGGCTCCAATGGAGTCTCCTTCTTCTTCCTTGGTTCTCTCTCTCTTTCCCTCTCTTCTCACGTAGGTTGAAACTGATAGCCACTAACCCTTAATGCCTTTTTAATTAACCCAATTTTCGTCCATTTAATTACCTTAAAATTCCTAAAGACCAAAATACCCCTCCGGGGTGCCGTTTTGGGTTAAAAAGTCCCGACTCCAAATAACATACCCGAATAGTGTTTTCTGACTATTTCGACCCTTCCGGACACTCTGGAGCACTCAAAATAGTCGTTCGAGTTATACAAAAATAAATTATCTTTTAACCTCCCAAATATATACAATTAACGTTACTCATACGCATCCCAAATATTTATAACATAACTACCGTGTATCTCATTCTCGGTTATACTATTATTTCAATAATTACTAACTCTCATCCCGTTAGTGATTATTATCATAAAATCGAATTAATTTAAGTTTAAATTTTCTTCCTTTAATTTAATTAATCGCCATTTTCCATAAAAATAGTTATAGTTAGGTGTAAAAATATGGGGTATTACAATTGTCGCCTCAGTTAGGTCAGAATTAACCCCGGTCCTCGGTCGTCACCTATTTTAGGTCAGAATTAACCTCAGACTTAGATCATCACCTCCGTTATGAAAGAATTGACCTCGGTCCTCGGTCATCACCTCTTTTAGGTCAGAATTGACCTCAATCATGGATTGTCACCTCAATTAGGTCAGAATTAACCTCGTTCCTCGGTTGTCACCTATTTTAGGTCACAATTGACCTCGATCTTAGATCGTTAACTCAGTTCTGTCAGAATTGACCTCGGTCCTTGGTTGTCACCTCTTTTAGGTCGGAATTGACCTCGATCTTGGATCGTCACATCAGTTAGGTCAAAATTGACCTCGGTCCCTGGTCGTCACCTTTTTTACGTCAAAATTGACCTCAGTCTTGGATTCTCACCTCTTTTAGGTCAGAATTGACCCCAAACCTCTTAATCAGTCATCCACATCCCTTAGTTCCATAGAAATGACCTCCCCCCATCATGTGGTGTCTATTTGACAACCATCACTTGTTCCAAGCTCACCCATCGAGGGGCTCTATAGACAACACATTCTAAAACCACCTAAGTCTCTCTTTAGGCCCCTAGCACTTCCCTTTTCCACCGCAAACTTAGGTCGCACTTCGAGTACCGATCTAGAGGCCATCGGGTGCCCCCGAGCCCCATTTGACTCTAGTTAACTGTAAGGACACAAATTTCCAATTGAGTCTATATATAGTTTTGGCTCAATTCCGGACAAAAACATTTATTCATAGGAATGTATTTGATTGTAATATTCTCAAGCCTATGAAGTATGTGTTGAAGACGTAGCGGCAAAGAATGTAAAGCTTCATCAAAATGCCGGTTTGTGTGCCTCGTTTCTACGTTATCAACTAGAGTTCCATGCTCCCAAGGTATGAATGTAATGATATTTATTTAGGAGCTTGGAACAATATGTATTGGGTGTTAGGTATAATAAAAACTGCATTTTATTTTCAGAAAGAATCAATTAGAAACTTTAAATTAAGTATATAAAAGTTTATAAAAGTTTCTTGGCCAAAAATCGAATTTTTCAATCTTTCTGGTCGTTCGTTAGAAATGTCGTTCGAACGAGTTTTTTCGTTCGAACCAGATTTCGTTCGAACGAGTTTTGTCGTTCGAACCAGTTTCGTTCGAACGAGTTTGCCATCGACCCTAAACTGGTCAGTCGTTCGAACGAGTTTCTCGTTCTAATGAGGTATCTAACGAGCTTCTAACGAGCCCAGGCTGGTCGCTCGTTAGGATTCTCGTTCGAACGAGAGTCAAGTTCGTTCGAACGAGACGCCAGGGCGGGAACAGTTTTGAGCAGTTTTTGGCAGTTTTCTCCACACTTCTCCACTTGGTTTTTAACCAACTTTTACTGACTTTAATAGGTGTGGGAATGACATTTTCCTATTGAACTTTTCCAACTTAGTTTATCTCCTAGAGAGAGTTTGAGAGCAAAAATAGTTTTAGGAAAATGTTCAAGTTTTGAGTGTAATTCTTTCAAGAAAAATTTCATACACACTCTAGTTTACACCCAATTGTTTATCCAAGTTTCTATATAAATATTAATTGCTTGGAGATTGTTTTGGCACCGGTTTTTCTCTACACCGAATTGAAGAGAAGTTCGTTTCATTTCTACCCATTTGGAGAAAGGCTCCATGTTAGGGTGACGGTGTGCCTAATTGCCCGATCGGTGGTAGTCCGAGACCGCGGTGAAGCTCTGTTGGTTATCCGCTAATTGGAGGTCGATACAAGAAGAAGCATCACGGCTTGAGAGGGTTCGAGTTTAGGAAGTAAGTCTTTTGTCTTGTATTTTGTAATACCGTTTTTAGTGGATTTGAGGCTAGGGCCGTCCCGAGGTTTTTTCCCGTTAGTGGGTTTTTCCTCGTACATCGCGGTGTAGTGTGACATTGTTTATTTTATCTTGCACAAAATTTAGAACACATGCTTTAGGTTAATTCAAGATAAAATTCGGTTTAATTCTCACACTATATTAAAATTGGACTTTTATTTTATATTGGGTAAAATGGTTTAATTCAAGTCACTTGCATTAATTTGGTTTGGCCTAACTTTGTTGGATAATTGTTAATTATGACTTAGGCAAATTCTAGGACTTGAATTATATTGTAATTTGTTTTGAGAAATTTAAACTTGTTGTGTTATTTTTGAAAGTTGAACCATCACTTGATTGTTAATGCTTCCGCATCTATCTATCGAGTTTTAATATTAAAAAGGAAATTAAATATTATTAATTGGGACACTTGTTTTTTACATTAACTCTATTGTCAGAGAGAAAGATCTTTGAATATTTGAAGGGGTCTGAATACCCTTTCTAACGGTCTGCCCAATGCGAGAATCAGCATCATGGTTTGGATGAACGGACCATTTCACTATCAAAAATTGATTCAGAGGCCATCGGGTGCTCCCGAGCCTCGAGTTGACCCCAATAATCTTAACCATCAGAGCAAAAGCTCTTTTAATCTTTGAAGGGCACTAAAAACCCTTTTCAACGGTCTACCCCATGCATGAAATAGCATAACCGTTCGGACAAATGATTACTTTTCCCCTAAAAATTGATTCGAAGGCCACCAGGTGCTCCTGAACTCTGTTTGACCAAATTCAACTCTTTAAATCGAAATGATACTGAATGAATCTCTAAAGGGAACTGAATACCCTTTCCAATGATCCGCCCCGTGCATGATTCTAACCTACGGTATGGACGAACGATCTATTGTACTCTGAGAGGTCATCGGACGCTTCCAAGCCCCGGTTGACCAAGGTCAACTTTCTGAACTGAGCGAAACTCTTTGGAATGTCAAAGTAAATCTCCTAACCATTCCAACGGTCTCCCCTGTGTGTGATTCTGACTTACCATATGGATGAACGTTCCATTTTCGTCCAACGATCTCCCATCCAAAAGGCCGATGTGCACTTCCGAGCCACATTTGACCCAAAGTCAAATCCTAGACCTGGGAGCAGTCCAAAGGACTCTAGAAGGTCTCTGAAGTACCTTTGTAACAGTATGGCCCATGTGCTATTCAGATCAATGGTTTGTACGCTACAATCATTTTTCCCAAAAAGTTTGCACGAGACTGCCAATCGACAGATGCTGAACCCTTCCAATCGGCACGGTGTCAAGGGTTGCCTGACGATAGGCACACCCCGGGGTAGGCCAATCGGCACCCTCTTGGCCCTATAAATAGAGGCCATGACCTCATTCCCCGTATCATTAACAATCAATAGCAAACACAAGCAATCAATCAGCATCTGTGATCTCAGCAACATTCTCTTGATGTTAGCCTATATTCTCATCCTTTTCATACCCAATTTGGCAAATATCTTTCTCTCTCATCAACATTCAGCAACATTCAAGAGATTTCATCCAAAATCAAATATCAAGCTTCAAAGAAAGTCCAATTCCCTCTCCCTCTGTTTAAATTCCTTGTTTGTGCACAAATTATATTAGATTCATAATCTACTTCTTACTTTAGTTCATACATTTTAACATCCATATTTTTATTAGTATATTGCACATACTCTATTTTCTATTAAAAAAAATAAAAAAACAAACAAAAGATGGTTATACCCATAAATTCCGAACGAAATTGTCCATCATAATTTTTCCAAAACCAAAAACACATTTTCTACACATACACATATAAATAAATTTCGTCAGGATCTATGGGATAAACCCCACCCCTATGCTACATTCGAACTACGTGGACTTTGATGCCTTTATAGGCTTCATAGGCATCCCAGATTAAAATCCGAGATTCGAGTCCAATTTTCCCATTTCTTCAAAATTCCTCATTTTCCTAACAACCATATTTTTTATATATCATGCCTATCCCACACATCTTATCGCTTCCAATAACGATCAATATCTTGATGAACGCTCAAATTCTATCTTTTATGTTTATTATTATTATCTTGGGAACATTCCTAGGGATGACCTCACCCTACCTTACCAATGGTATGGGTCGAATGATTCCAATATCCATTATATAAACACATGCACACACTTCACGGGGAAATTTTCCGATGAGAGAACGAAAGGGCGGGATGGGTGCTTAACACCTTCCCATTCCGTAACTTAGCCCCCGGACTTTCGATCTTTTGGTTTCATATGGTGGCAATATGTTCTTTTGCCTATTTTGCGCAAAATAGGCTGGCGACTCCATCTCTTTACATTTACCCCACACCGACGATGACCGAAGAACCTCCCGAACATGGGTGCGAGACCGCGGCGCAATTCGCCTTTCTCGAGGGATCCACCCCCTAACACCGTGCCCGGTATGGACATAATTGACAAGAAGAATGTGCATTGTTATTCTTTAATATAGTGCTTGGTCAAAAAATCTATTAGTTATACTCTCTAACTACCACTCCTTAATCTACTCATATAAGAACAAATCATGTGTGTATATTACCATTTACTCTATATATTTTCTTAATTTGTGCACATCATTGATAATTTAAAGTATGGATAGGTAAGGGAACATTTGTTTAAGGAGAATTTATTGGTACTTATGCAATAAATTGGTGTGTGGAGAGTGTACCTTTGTTATAACCATGAAGTTTAGGGTTATTTTCAATTTTAGAACCAAAGTTTGAAAAGTTTCAATGTTAACCCATAAGTACATTTAGTGTTGCAATTAGGACATTATTTTCATTTCATTTTAGAACCACACAAAATGTTGACTGGATTTTTACACATGGCTTTAGTCAGTCAACGAACCTTATTTACTTCATTTGGCGCCAAAAAATAGAAGGAGAAGCTCGTCAAATATAACCCCTAAGTAGTTATAAAACTTCCTTCCAATAACTTGAACTCTTTAACTTTTGTTCTACCCATTGAAGAAGTTGTTGTCAATATATGAGTTTTTCTTCAACAAAGCAGGATAGACATAGATTCATGGAGGGAAAGGATGTTTTGTGGTATGTTTGAACCTCATAGGAGAATAGTTACCCTGATTGGAGCTTTAGAAGTTGTGGTTGAGCTATAATATGCTCCGTTATCTCGAGAAAATAGTAAAGCATGCATTTTAATAGGTTTATCACTAATATAACACATGTTTTTGTAGAATGAAGGTTCTTGTGTCTATTTTCACTGGGTGAACCTTCTTTTGTTCCCTCAGGCAAGACAAATAATACCCAACTTGCTAAGGAGGGTTAGTGCTTTGGAGGTTGAAGTTTCTAAATAAAAAATAATATTTTGCATGGATGATTTCAATTCGAAGAAAACATATTTTATCTCGAGAAACAAGGGTCGCACGCTGTCAAAATGACAAAACGAGTCCTTTTCATTCAAGATTTAGACCAATATTAGGTAATTGGTGATTTTCAATGGTGTGTGAGACATATGGTCAAAATTCTCAACAATTTGCCCAAAGTTTACAATATTTTCTAAAAATCATTGCAATTCAGATATAGTAGTTCCTATCACACCAACCTTCTACAGAGATCCAATGATTGCAAAAAATTATTGGCAAAGAAATTGCTACAAATTTTCAAGAAAAATGTTATGATGGTCCTCAACCTTTTGCATTACAAAATCACAATGATAATTTAGAACTCGAGGGGTTAGAAGATCATCAAAGGATTTCAAAACCTGGGGGTCTAAAAAATTATTGCTTAAAATAGATTTTGGGTAATAAAAAGATCTTCCAAAGTATGTAAAGTCGCAACCAAAATTCACCGTGAATATGTGATTTGAACCAAAGTACGAGGCTTCCTACAAGTTGTTATTGAATCTATATACACAATGATGAATGGTTATTTCTATGAGTTCAGGGAAGTAAGGGGTTAAGTGTTATTATCTTTTAATATGAACTATATGTTTTTCAAACTCTTAGAAGTAATGTTATTGCTAGGAAAGACAATGAAAATGTTTCTCATTACCTACGATGTTTATCATTCAAATCGGCTCTTGTGGATGGTTAACTACAATGGTAGTTGGTAGGACTCAGGTAGGATGTTATTTCTACATTATTCATAGACCAATTGGCTTGGAAAATATGGACCTATGGTCATGGTAAATGATAAGAGGCTCTTTGGGTACGTCGTTGTCTTCAAAAGTCAATCTCGAAAATCCCTTGAATTACCTACAAAACTTGTTAAACAACTCGTATCGCGGTAAGTATGGGTATCAATCCAACTTCCAAGGTGAAACAATTATTGTGAAAACTTGCAATTCAAAGTTATATTAAAATATTTTTTTATTCATTAATTTTAAAATGATTTCAAGGGAGAATTAACTAATTAATGCTAAAATTAAAATTATGAAATGACAAAATAACGAAAAATAATGTGCAGCCGAGTGTGATAAATGTGAGAAAGTCAAGAGATGGGATTACACTGCGTTATCAATTATTTTAATTTCTCAATTTATTAATATGAAATATTTCGAGACAATATTAAATTGATAATATAACTCTCGTTACAATTATAAATTTAATAATATCTTTTTCAAAAAACTAATTTAAAATTTTCACACGATGATAAAATTAAGAACTATACTATTTTCAAGAAAATTACCCGTTAGGAACAATTTATTAAAAACAGTACGAATCCTCAAAAGTCAACACCGAATTAATATTTAATTTTAGGAAAAACCTATCACTAGTTTGATTCCCAAAATCAAACATTAATTTGTAAAATTAATTTACTAACTCTCGTTACATAAATTAATTTGTGACAGTTCTAAATTAATTAACCTAGAGATGTAGCATTAATGAAATTAATCAATTAATGTAATAATATCCTACGCATTGCATCCCACCTCTTGAACATGGTGAGTATCCAAGCATAATTAAATAATCAATCACAATCACAAACATGGAACAATAAATTAAAGAGTAGAGCAAGAAATACAATACGTAAAAGTCTCCTTTCGAATTGATTCCTTAAATCGCGTTCATGGAAATATTTCCCAATGTCTTCACAAATTCAGCACTTGATTACCCAAATGAAAAGAAAAACGAAACCTAAAATTTTATTCTAAGACCACTAATTTTTTTTGTATTTTTTCAGAAATTTTTTTATGTTTAAAACTGTACATAATATACCGTGTATCTTTCTCTCTGCAGTCTCCTACTTCTATCTAAGAGTCCTCCTCAAATGGGCTTCCTTCTTTCCTTTTAGAATAATGATATGAGTATAAAAATCTCCCCGAAAACCTCCCCCAAATCTGATGTGAATTCCACTAACTCTCTCACCTGCCTATTAAGTATTGTCTTGTGTTATGGGATCCCGTCAGAACACCTAATTAATTATTTTTTGGAGGAGTTTTGAGGAAATTGTTTGGGACTCATATCACCACTCTTCCTTTTAATAACCCACGGATGTTGATTTTGTTATAGAGATATTCAAGGGATTTAAAAAGAAAGTCAAAACATGTGGGTTTATCTTTAGAAGCTTCATAAATTGACAGGTGGCATGGCTCCGATTTTGAAGGAAGTTGGGTTGAAATGGGTATAAGGTGTAAGGGTTTAGACAGGTTCGGGTTCATTGGTGTTTGGGTCTACACTTTTTCGGAGGTTTGAGGCCGGATCATCGTGGTTTGGACCGAGGCAGGGGTCGAGTTGAGATGTTGGTGGGAATAAGGGCAACCGGGTTTCGGGTTGTGCAGAAATGGGGGTTTGAACAGGCCGGAGGGAGTCAGTATTTTTTTTTTTTGGATTTTTTGGTTATGAATGTTAATGGGATTTGGGTGTAAAGAGAGAGAATGAAGATGGAATATGGATATGGTGTGTGCAATGGAGGGTTATAAGAGAGAAGAGGGAATGTGTGAGTTTGGAGGTTTAGGGAAGATGAGTGAGGAGGGATAAGGTGTATGAGGGTGTATTGGAATAGGGTGAGGGTGAGTTATTGATTTAGTGTGGGAGAGTGTATGGGATAATGTGTGTGCGTGTTTATGTTTGTACCTTAAAAAGAATTACCTAACTAAAAATGAAATTAATAAAATTAAAAATTAAAATCAACTAAAAAATAAAATCCTAATCTATATAAAAAAAACTCAAATAATAAAATAAAAAACTAAAAATAACTTCCTAAAAACTCGTCCTAATAAAATAAAATAAAATAAAAGCTCTAAATAAAATTATACTAAATAAAAAGAAATAAATAAAAATAGCAAATAAATCCTAAAAATTCTAAATGAATCCTAAAAATTAAAATGACTCAAATAAAAATTCTAAAAAAATAATATAGGTACAAACTCAACATACACAGGGCTCGGGTAATTGATTGGGCTCAATTTAGGTTTAGGTTTTGTATACGGCTGGGTCTAGGGTATCGGAACACATCTGGGCATGCTTAAACGGGACTTAAATCTTCACGATCGCTTTGATTTCTTCATTGAATGCTTTTAACCGCTATTGTGTCGCAATTAACTGGATTAAGCACTATTTATGTCGCGACAGCATATTGACCTGCAAAATGATAAAATATGAACATAAGAACATTTTTAATTAACATGAGTGACTAAAGTACTTCTATTCGGGGTATAAAATATACACTTTTGGTTTCTTATCAGTAAATAAATTTTAATAATAAAAATCGATTCTTGTTGACTTGACAGTATCCTTAATTTCATTCTCAAGTTATGCAGTCACCCAAAACACGTTTTAGTAAAATAGTCACAACTCTCTCTACAAATGTCCAAATGATAAATTGTTTTTCTCATTAGAAGCTTTACTTGTAGGACTTTCTCTTTGTATATGACTCATTTCCTAGTTCAAAATACATATATAACGCCATGCTTGGAAAGTTAGACCAAATTTTTTTATTGTTACATAGTTTTCTATAGTCACCAAATTGCACTTTAATAAAATGATCATAAATTTCTCTACAGAGGTCCAAATGAAAAACCATTTTTTGTATTGGTAGATTAAATTACAGTGATTTATTTTGGTTTATGACTCATTTTCTAGTTCAAATTACATAAATAACTCCATACTTGGGAAGTCAGACTAAAATTTTAGACTGATACAACATTATCTCGAATCACCGAAAATACATTTTAAAAAATGGTCATAACTCTCTCTACAGAGTTTAAAATGATGAGCTGTTGGTTTCATTGGATGCTTGACTTACAGGAATTTATTTTTGTATATGACTAATTTTATAGTTCAAAACACAAAAAATGCCAAGCTTGGGAAGCCAGGTTAAATTTCTAGACTATTACACCACGTTCCATAGTATTGCTCACCATCCTTCGTGACCTTTAAAGGAAACAATATTTCAATTATTCAGGATATTCGACGAACCTTTGAAGTTTAAATTTTGAATGTGATTATTCACCACATTTGACCTTCGAAGATAAAAAAAAAATGATGCAATTATTCACCATCTTTGGTGACCCTTTGAAGTTCTAATTTTTTTTATAATTGTTCACGATCTTTCATGACCTTCAAAGGTTAAAAATATTTTGATTATTCACCATCCTTGGTTACCTTTGAATTTAAAAGAAATGGAGTTTTTCACATCATTTGGTGATGATAGAAGTTAAAAATAATAAATAAATTATACCAATTTTGCTACGGGATTCAACATGGATAATAATTCTGGTATGAAGAAGTTTTGCACATTTCTTAAATTCGATAAATTTTATCCAAGACTGAAATTATCAAGTCTCCACCCCCTAAATTTTTCTTAAAAACTGGGGTAGTGCGGGGGGTATGTTTACACCATATATTACTAGGTTCATCTTGTAATCTTTTTTGACATGCGGTTAGATACTGGGAGAAGTTAATGGATGTTATACGGTGGTTGTTGTAGATTTTTTTTTTTTTGTGAAAAAAATGGGCAGTTAAAGCGGTTATTATTTGAATTTGAATTAGTTGTAATTTGGAGGCAAGTATGTGTTGCGATTGAAAATAATTAATTCAAATTCAAATTGAAAGTTACTTGGAGCAAAAAAAGGGTTAGTTATTGTAGGCAACATTAAATTCATCCATTTGAGGGAGATAAAAAGGAACTCCAATAAATTAAACAAATTCAATTCTTTACATTTTATCCTTTAATTTTCAGCACTTTTGACCTTTTATTCTTTAATTTCCAAGAATTTAATCTTACTTTACTTTAATTCAATGCAAGTTAATTCACTTTTCAGCCTCTACATTCTAGTATTTACATTTCAACCTTTTACATTATCAAAATTTTACATTACTCACATTATCTTGAGAAAAAATTCCATTGAGTTGGGAACACCCATGAACCTATAAAAGTTTTGCATTGATGATTTAATTTCCAAGAAAATAGTTTGTATCCCCAAAATCAAGACCTATGAGTGAAAGGTATCCCTAAAAATTCAAATTATTTGTAATCAGCAGTGGCTGTATTATTTTAATGCTTTATTATTATCAGACGACAATTTAATATTTTTTATTCATTTGTACTTGATCATTTTAATGCTTGTAATAACCAAGTGAATATGTTAATTATAATTTTAATCAATTTAAGCATTAATTCAAAGTCCATGACCCGGGAGTGTGTGTGCGTGACGGAGGGGGGCAGTGTGTGTGTGTGTGTAAATTGAAATTGGTATTGGTATAAATTGGTATTGGTATTGGTATAAATTGAAATTGATATAAATTGATATTGGTATTGGTATGTATTTTTATTATCGGATTTGAGCATTAATTCAAAGTTCATATACATGTTTGTACTAATAATAACAATTTTTGCAAAAAATGAATTCATCCGGGCGTGGCAGCAGAGGCGATGAGGGCTCCTCAGCCAGTAGGCCCCCAAAATGGGGAAAATTGGGATTCGTTATCGAGAATAAGACAACATTATTGGCTAGAGCGCTAGAGTTACTGAAGGCGATCTTTATCCCGGGGTATACTGATTGGAGATTTGTGCCTATTGAACTTAAGTTGAATATCTGGGGGCACTATAGTTAGTGTATTTTTATTTTTATTTATATTTATAAGTAACTAACACTTATTTTCTTTTTGGTTTGTATTTGTTTGACATGAAGAATTGGGCCTGCCCGCATAACTCCCTGACTCCACATTTGAGCAATTAAGGGATAAATATAATATGTGGAAGAAGAATTTGCGGGCATGGTACTTTGGGAAGACCCGGGAGTCTATTCTGAGACTACGTGAAACCGTCCCCCCGAAGGAGCCGATCTCATTGTTATAGTGGAAAAAGTTTATCGACAATGAGACCAATAAGCGGTAATTGGCATCTCTCTAATTGGGGACGGACAACTGGGGGAAAAATTAGATATGCACTACTCCGAGTGGACGTCTTATGCCGAGGTGGAGCACAGGATGGTAAGTTCTTATTTTTCTTTAATTTTAGTTATTCTAATTTAGCATTACTTTGTGTTACTTACTAATTATGTATTATTTTATTTCAGGACACGGGGAGTGACCCTGGGGGTAGGCCACATAGGCTCGATGCCTATGTGACAATTTCAACGAAAAAGGACAAGGACAAGGAGGTGGCCCCAAGCATCGCAGCTATTATTGTAAGTTATAAATGTTTAATTTTTCAATTATGTTATATTTTTTTATTTACTTAAATTAACTAATCGTTTACTTTTTGTCTTTTCAGGAAAAGCTTAATAGGAAGTGCATGAGTCGCAGTCTAATGCTGACAAAGCATCTTTAGCTACGGAGGCACTCAGCTAAGTGCTCGGGTCGGATTGTAAGGGGATGACTAGGGGTGAGGTCATGGGTAGGGAAGTCAAGGATAACCGAAATGGAGACGAGCAATAACAAGTTCGCACATAAGGTGGACACCCATGACGATAAGCTATCAAGGTTGGAGGATACGGTCCTAGATATGTATGCCTTCATGAAGCGTCAGTTGGGCAAGAGAAATGGCATGGGTAAGGAGAAAGAGATAGAGGTGGACAGGGATGAGAATGAGGACGCCACTGCTTCATCTCCGATACACACATACTCAGAGCCATATAATGATCCATTTCCCATCGTGAACCCACCGAGCAGCCTATATCAACAATCGGTTTGTCGAGCGTGTTTCTACTCAACGTATATTATGGGGAGCCGATAGCAAGGGGGTTGAGAGATTTGAGCTTCCTCTTGGGTATGCTAGTTCATGGACATACCCTCCAAGACATTGAGGCAAGAGTGTGTGTCACGTATGTGGTGGAGAGAAGGGAGAACTCACCTTTGTGGTTCCGCAAACAATGCGGCGTTCACCATATTAAGGGGCGTCTCAATTCATATTTCGCGTGGCCTTCCTTCCTCCTCTGAACTGCTCCTTCTTCACGACATTATTTCTATATTTTTATTTGGATATTGGATTGTATTTGTATTTTTTTTGTTTTGGTACATGTTGGTTTGGATATGGATATTTGCATTTCTATTTTATTTGGATATGGATTATATATGGCGTAATTTGGTACATTATTTGTATTCCATTTCGATATATGTTGTTTGGATAGGTACAATTTTTCTATAACTGGTACAAATATATTGTTGGAGAGCGGCAGTGGCCATACTGCCCAACATTTTTTTTAAATTCTGCCCAGAATTATCACGGTCAAAAACCGTGACAAGTCCGTGATAAAGAAACTTGTCACGGTCCAAGACTGTGGAAATTCTTCTAGGTTTTGTCATGGTCTTTAACTGTGACAAGTCTAATGAACTTATCACGGTCTTTGACCGTGACAAGTCCGTGACAAAAATCCCCAGACTTGTCACGGTCAAAGACCTTGATAAGTTGGACTTCTCACGGTCAAAGATCATGAAAAGTCAGCTATTTTAGTGTAGTGATCGTATTTCTTTGAGAATTCCACCCATTAGCATAAATGGCGGGTTTTAAATCCAATGACGCGATGAACACCACCGTTGCTAATTTTTGGGAGTTTGACACGCGGTTTGTTTTTCACTCGGATAACAATTCAAGAGTGGAGTCCATGGATTATTACTACTAAGGTTAGGTAATTTTTCACATACTTGGGTGACTACCTCGACAACCTCAGTTCCTTTCAGGAAATTCACCTCGATGGGGATCGATAACTCTTCTTAAGATATTGTTTTGAGAATATTCGAGTCATCAATTAGGGTGATATCACAACCTAATCCCAACTTTCTCACGGACATCCACCTCTCCAAGAAGGTCCAAACATGTGTATAACATGCTCCATTTAATAGAATCCCTCACGCTTTGCTCATTTTCCTCAAGTACCGCCTCGATAAAATTCTCTTCTTTGATACACTCATCCTCATCAGTTGAGATTTGAGACACATTAAAAATATTGCCATCTAGTGTCATATTTCCAAAGTATAGATTCACTTCCCCATTCCTATAATTTATTTAGGCTTTCGCAGTTATGATGAATGGACGCCCTATGATGACAGGAGGTTGAGTGTTTGAGATTAAACCAGAATTGGTGTCAAGAACAATAAAGTCGATCCGGAAGACAATAATGTCTATTTAGACGAGGATATCTTCTAACACACCCCTAGGAATTTTAATGGACTCACCGACCATTGGATTTTTGTCTTGGTTCAACTAAGCTCGCCCAGGTCTAATTCGAGATAGATCGAATAGGTTACGAGGTTCACATTGCCCCTTGAGATAAAAAAAAGGGCATGATTTATAGCAAAATTTCTAATCACACACGAAATTGTTGGACAATTTGGGTCCTTAAATTTGGGAATCGTGTTGGGTTGGAAGATGGATCTCACTTTCTTGGTCAACTCTACCTTTTTGTGAGAAATGTGCTTTCTCTTGAAAGTGCAAAAGTCTTTTAGAAATTTTTCGTATGATGGAATTTACTTGATAGAATCAAGGGAAGGGAGATTCGTCTTCACTTGTGATAAAGAGTCCCTAATTTTTTTATCAGTATTGGGCTTCATAATTGAAATAAGCCTTTGAGGGTACGCGTGAAAAGGACACGAGATTGGGGATTTTGGATCTTAGATAAGCAACTTCTCACTACCCTTTTTCGGAGTCAATTCACACTCTCGGGGCATTAGTGAGATCTCCTCAAATTCTTTTGGGATTGGTGGGATAGGATTTTGAAGATGAAAACTATAAAAATCTTATGGAGAAAAATGTAATTTATAAGTAGAAATATGATTTGAACTGATTTTGAAGTGTTTTTGTGCTTCTGAAAATGTATTGGATAGTTCTTGTTTTGAGTTGATATTTGAAGTGTTTAAGGTTATTTTGCCTGAAACTGTTGGATTTTATATGTTTTGAAGTGTTTTTATTTTTTGTATAGATGTTCAAGTTGAAAAGTATACAAATTTTTAAGGAGAGGATGTAAATTATTACTAAAATTTTATTTATTAGTCGCAAATATGTTTTACACAACGTTTAGATGACCAAAATGTAATATATGTGATTTTGAAGTGTTGTTTCGGTTTATTGTTTTGAAAATGTAGTTAGGTTTTGATTTGTGTATTATATTGATTGTATAGCTGATTATTATGTTGATACTAAATTGTTTAGAGTTGTTTTGAATTTAAAATGTTGCCAAGTGCTTTTTCGTATGTTTTTCGGAAATGCTGGTACATTGGCATTTGTTGTGGCTTGAATCAATTCTTTTGTAAATATTGTTTGAATCAATGCTGGTAATTGTGTCCACCTCGTTCACACTCTTTAAAAATCTGCTAAATTGTTTGTCCTTGTCAATGGTGCTCCTATTGGTTTTTTCTCTTGTGGTAGAGGACTTAGGCAGTAGACACTAGGCGGGTAAATTTGGCACATAAAAGATCTTAGATCAAAGGATCACTTGCCTAGTTGTGTGTTCTAAATTATGACTAGTTGTGTAATATTAATTATGCCTTGATCAAATCTAAGGATTAGTGTTGTATCTATCTGTCAAAGAAGAAGTTTAGAAACAAACTGTGTCAATTGAACACATTAATACTAGTGTTAACATAGCAAATCCTTTAACGAAAGGGCTATCTCCCAAGATATTTTTGCAACATACTAAAGAGATAGGTCTCAAGTAGTTTATTGTGTAATTTCTATTTACTTAGTTATTTAGCACAAATTTTGATATCAATAAAGCGTTTCTGAATTCTAAATTTATGTCTTTATAGTATACATGCACGTGAATGAGTAACTATAAAGACATTATGAGACCATTATGATAACTCACATATTTATCCTTATTAAGTATGCCATTACTGGTGTGGTACATGGAAGTAACCATGCTCTTGAATTAGTGTGGAACCGCCATGACTCACACTAATGAAGTATTTGGTTAAGGTGATTGATGATTGCTCTTGTAAGCATGAATAACAATTGCAAAGGGGGGTTTCAACAAAAATTCCAACACCAAAATGTAAATATGTGGAAGCGACTTTTAAACAGATTTCATCTTGTTTATCCTAATCATGCATTTATGTGATAAAACAGATAAATCAAACCACGAAAATATGACAAGGCCAAGAATCAGGAAAAAAACCCTTTCGGGTAAAAATATTTTATTCACTTAAAAATTCACAAGAGAGTCGACTTACAGACTAATTGATCCCCCACAATCATAACGCGCTATTCTTCGAAAATATCTAAGGAACATCTGTGATGCTTGCAAGAGTCACGTGACCATAGTCCTCCGAATTAGCCTCAGCCTTCGTCTTCAGTAGTGAATCCCCGCAGGTATCACAAGTCAGCAATGATGTGCCTCTCCACCAAGGTGTATGCAAGAGATACAAAACTTTCTAGGATTCTAAACTAATTCAGACAAACAATATTCAAGGATTCTTTGTTGTGAATTAAAATCATTTTTTGACACACAAAACTTGAAGAACTTTTGTTGTTGTTGTGCAGAAACATTAATTGGCAAAAGTCTTGAGTAACTGAATCACGAAACAGGTATTTATACCAACCTTAAGTCAGCGGGGCGTTTGAATGACATGCAAAGTCACTCAAATGACATCAAGATGTGGTTAGAATGACATATACATGTAGTTAGAACGACATCAAGATGTGTTTCAAATGACAGCAAGATGTGGTTACAACGACATGTCCATGTGGTTAGAACGACATCTTAATGTGGTTAAAATGGCTAAAGCGAAAAATAAAATTTTAAAAACTCTGCCTACAGTAAACTCATAAGTAATATTTTTGAAAACAAAAGTCCTTGTTCATTTTTTGATAAAAATTATGCATGCTGAATATCATTTCATGAAATAATTCAAACTCTAAATCGTTTTATACCTTTGGGGATATTGGAAAGTCTTCAAACTTGGAGATGTTTGAGTTCGGTTCATCTTGACGATGCGTTATGATTTGTAACGGGATACGCCAAACCATCTTAAAGCTATTACAATATTACAAAAAGTACTAACACCCTTCCCAACCCTAGAACGGAATGACACAAGTCTCTTTGTCTTCAAAATTTTTTCTGCATAACTCTTTTTCTTCAAAACTTTTTCTTCTTTCCTTTTCCAAACATTGTCTTCATACGTGTGTCTTGAAATCCGCAAATAAGTATCTGATACAACAAAAATATACCTTCGTGATGCATCAAGTTTGAAAAAAAGTTATCATAAATAAATTCTCCCCCATAATTCCAACTCATCAAGAAAAACTCCATTTTAATTTCCTCTCCCCCTTTGTTTTTATCAAAATATACAAATATTCAAAGACATAGAAACAAATAAACAATAAGTGCAAAGCATCACGACGAAGAAAAGATAACATCACATAAAGATGTAAATCAAGCATGTGTAATGATCATCTCAAAGGTAAACAAACACCAACTATTTTTTTTTAAAAATCATTTTTTTCAAATAAAAACAACTGTCACAAATACAACACATTACACTATATAATATATGCAGAATATATCAACAAAAATCCGACACAATTATTGTAACACCCCGTGTTTTAATTAATCAGTGATTTCAATTAATTTTGAGAAAAAAAATAAAATTTTAGATTTAATGGTATTTAATAATTCAACTTGGTTTTATTTTTGAGTCGTAAGTTTTCAACCGAGAATTAAATCGACGTTATAATAAAAGGTTATAAGGATTTTTAAAATGTTTAACTAGCAGGTGCATTTTGATCTGTTAAAGCATATTTATCTAATTGTAAAGGTGGATTTTTTTTAAGATTTAATTTGGATGTGGGGGTTGTTCAAATGACAGCGTATGTCGTTCGAACGACGTTGCATGTCATTTGAACGATAGTGTAGCTCGTTCGAATGATAGTGTGGCGGTGGCTTGATTAGAGTCCTGATTGCTTTTTAACTCTTAACCTTTTAAATACCAAACTAATTCGGGGTTGGGACTCTTAAAAACACTTTTCTCACAAATTTTCTCCAGTAAGCTTCTTCAAATATACTTCCTATCATATTCAACCCCTAGCCCCAACTTTCAACAAGATTTCATTCAAGAATTGAAGATTAAATTGGTGTTTTCTCAAGAGGAGTCCAACTATCCACTCAGATTTTGATTCAATTAATCACAGGCATGAATACTCTATTCATTTCCTTTAGTATTATGCGTTTTAAGTGTTGCCTAAATCCGTAATTACATGTTTTTCTTAAAATCATTTAGAAACCTAATTAGAGAATGTGGACACTAAATCTTGGGGTTATTTTTATAAAACCTTCTAATATGAATAATATTCATAACCCTTAGGTACGTAGGATTTATGAGTGGATTTTGGGTTTTATTGGTGTAGGTTGCATGTAGAAAAATCTTAGTTTTGATTTAAATGATTTGGGGGCGTATAACTCATGTAAATTGTGTAGAGATAATGAAATTGGTAATATGATGTATTAATGATGAAATCTCGGTGTATTTAATTTAAAATAATTAAATGGGATTAATTGGGTGTTTATGACGACGTGAAAATTAAATTAAGATTTAATGGAATTGATCTATCATGCGTAGTTTTATACGTTGATTAATTATGCTTGTTTGTGTGACTTGTTGGTATTATTATTTTACCTTTGTGATGACGGGTTGTTGGGTATTTTTGCTCTCCCAATATTTTAGTATGCCTTCTAGGTATGGGACTAGTGGGTAGGCCTTTAGATGATTTACGCCTTCTAGGTATGCGACTAGTGAGGGTAGATTATCGCGATTTTATCAAATCAGGGGTGGGCTGATTTTCGATATTTTATCGTCGTTACACTAGTATAGATACGTGACTAGGTCGAGATTTATGTTAGAAATTCATCATATACATAAGGTAGGACGTAATGATAACTTGGGGATCCTTAGGTATGGGACTAAGGGGTAGTTTGAGGATCTCACATCGATAATAAGGGTGGGGGGATTGGTAAATTGTGAAATTGAGAAAATGAGAATTAATGCCTGAGATAAAAATGGGTATTAAAATTGGTAGCGACATAATGTGTCAGGGACCGACAGTTTAAACGGGTCAGCTTGGACGATTTATGTCGTGCCGTGTGTGGAACGTTGTCATATTGCGGGGGATCGACAGTTTAAACGGATTCGGCTAGCTATTAACAAGGGGAAGTGTGACACTTTGGTGGAAATTACCACCCGGGGCGAGAGGAACGTCTAATAAAAAGTGACAACAATAATGAATTAATTCGATTAAATTAATACTTTGGGGATGTGGGATAATGATAAATATATTGGTGTGTCTTTATCAAAATCTTTGGGGGTGGTTAGTAATTCGTCTTTCTCGCATTTAATTACTCGTTTAATTAAAATACTCTATTGTGATATTTATTGCGTATAATTCTATTGTCTGGGTTCACGAACCCTATTTGAAGGGAGTAGTGTGTATTCATGCTCAGGGCTCTGCGTTGACTAATATTTTCAGGTTAAGTTTTGGAGAAGCTGCATAGGATTATCGGAGTTTATCGTTTGGAGGTGCAACTGGAGTTTATTCATTTTATTATTTTATTTAGCTTAGACTTCCTTTTCAGTCGTATTTTATTACGAGACATCATTTGGGTTTTTATTAGGCCATTCGGTTCTAAAGTTGTTAGAGGATTTTAGTTGAATTTTTCATAGTTGGTTTTATTCAGTTTTTAATTAAATCATTATTGGAAATTGGATTTATTCGAAGTTGTAGTGTGTGATGCATCTTTTATCGTTCAGTTATTATTATCATTTGGGATTGATTCAATTATTGATCTTGTGGATGTATTTTTATATGTCTCATATATGTCTCATGCTAAGAATGGTATTTATTTAGTTCACGCGCGGAGTGGTTTGGTGGTGGTGGCTAACCACCTTGTCTGTCGGATTGCGCGGGGTGTGACACTTATATAGGTATAAACAACCAGAAACCACAACACAAACACATAAGTTATAGACACTAACATAGTATCGATGGGTCCAAATGGTGAATGGAATGAATGGGTATGAACTAGCAACAAATGAATTATAACCCAAACACTCAAATATGTTCAAGAAGTTCTAATTTATCGCAAAACTTTATCAAACTAAGCTTTAGCCTTAAGTGACAAATAAAGTTGAACTTAATGAACAAAAAAAATGCAATATATACAAGCCTAGAATTTTAATGATTTTACAAACCACTACCATCATGACAAAATAATCTTAACTATATTTCCATCTGAACTCCCACAAAATAATTCTTTTCTTTTCTTTTGAATGAATATATCAAACTAAACAAATTGGACCCTTTTGGCATATGATTCTTTTTATTGCCTTAATTTTTTTCCGAGCTCTTTTCAAATGGTGGCTTTCACGACGTGATAATTCACTACACCAAAATATTATTTTTATGACTGCCTTCTTATAACTGCTAATGGGGGTGACAAACTTTATCACTGCCATTAGGAGTACAACATTATTTGTAACTACCATTAGGAGTCATAAAATTTTTGGGTAATGAAAAATTTGAGTCAATTGGTTTGTCACTGCTAATGACAGTCACAAATCTTACCATATAATTAATTTGTGACTGCTATAAGGAGTCACAAGTTTATAACTGCCAGAAGGAGTCACAAATTTATTACTAAGCTTAAGTTATGACTCTTATGAGCAGTCACAAAATTGTAAGTGCTATGAGTAGTCACAAATTTTAGATTTATGACCGCTACTCACGGTCACAAATTTGTGACTGCTCATAGCTGTCACAAGTTTTGGCTTAATACTTAATTTGTGACCGCTACGAGCGGTCACAAATTTTGTGACCGCTACAAGCTGTCATAAATTTTGGTATACGTGAGTGACATTAGGGTTACCAACATTTTGGCCAAATTTAATTTCCCTCCTCTCTCTCCTATGTGGTCTGCAATCTCCCGCTCCCTCCTCCATCCCTCTACAATCTCCCGCTCCCTCCTCCATCCCTCTACAAAGCTTCATGAGTGATTTTTTTTAAGCTTCAATATTTGAAGTTAGATAATAAAGCTACATCTCTTTCTCTCACCTCATTGTAAGCCTACATTATGAATCTTCCACTTCTATAAAATAGTACCTTTTATGTGCATTTTTTATTTATTTAAATGTGTCTATGTGCGTTTTTTTATTGCATATAAATTTTGAGGGTAACAATTGTATGTTTACGTGAATTTTTTATTGCATATAAATTTTCGATTTAGGTTTGCTTGTACACTTTTTTTATTGGAAATAAGTTTTAGGTCTGCGTTTTTTATTTATTTATAAATTTTCGATTTAGGGTTTTAGGTTTTCTAGGGTTTTCGGTTCTTAGACATTCACACATACACATTTACTGCCAAAATAATAGGGTTTTCTAGGGTCTATAACACATACATATTTGATTGCTCTGGAATTAGATACACAACATTTTTATTCAACACATTTTGCTGTGAAAACGGGTTTAGGGTCTGTCGGTACCCATTTGAGAATAATTAAGCATCTGGTTTTAATAATCTCTGATTGCATTTTGAATAGGTTAGGGTTTTGCAATTTTCGGTTGATGTTCTTATGTTTAATTACGATGCGTCGGTGACCGTAGTTTCAATTTTATAGAGATTATATTCAACGGATTATGAATTATGCTTTCGGTTGCCTATGTTGCTGCCCTGTTTTTTTTCCTCCTAAAGATAATAATAAATTGTGTGATATCTTGCTGTCATGTCTTACTCTTTTTTTTTTTGCCTTTTTTTTTTGTAAGCTGATTTTGGGATTTTGTTGTGAGAAGGAAATTAATTTGGACTATTTTGAGATTTTGTTGAACGGAATAAACTTGATATATTTAAGGGCCCTTTCGCACTTGTTTATTATGTATATATCATTTTTAATTGTCAAAGTTTACTATATTATTATTTTTTGTACTACGACACTTTTTTCATATAAATGTCGCTTAAAGTCGTCCAAAATGTGTGAAGTCATGTAGTTAGTGATGCATAACAAACAAATATAGTAAGAGGAAGTCGAAAGGGTTAAGTTCGTGAAACTTTGAATGATTATTATGGACTTGGGCAATTAGACACGAAATTATAGCATTATCATACCGAAATTGTAACATCGTTTCTACAGTCCAACAATAAATTTGGAAAAAGAAATGCAGTGTAAGATCTAAGTTCTATTTTTCGATAGTTGTATTGTATTTTTATGTCCCACGGTAGGAATTAAGTCTAAAATATGCTTACTTGTTCATAGTCACTACTCATGATCCATCCAAATTATATTTGTTGTCAAATTCCCACTCATGGTATGTTCGAATATTTTTCTTGAAGTTTTTTGTGTTGGAGATCAATGATTTTAATTCTGATGTTGCCATTGTTTCTTTCCTGGTTTGTGGATCTTTCTTATTCATTGTATTAGTTGGACATGTGAGCATATGTTTAACTAGCTTCTGAGAGAAGATTGGCATAAATAGCTTCTGAATTAAAGGTTGTCTACAAACATGGATTCTTTATTAAAATTTCACTCCTTCATAAGGTACATGGTGTATGCTTCTAATTGAGATTGTTTGTTATTAATTTCGCATTTCGCATTTCGCACTTATTTATTTACTAGCTTCGAGTGTCTTTTTTTTAAAATCAGACCATTTTAGTAAAATGTATATACTTTCCAAATTTATCCTTATAAGAATTATGAACAATGTTATAGCACAACACAGACTTGGATCAGTTGAGTCCCCCAAATTTATGCAGATGCCATCAGTGAGGAAGTGTGTGTTTTTATGGTTGAAAGTACAACTATTATCGGGTATTGAGAGTTATATTGAGTTTGTACTACATTACCACTATATATGCTTCTGTGTGTAACTCTCAATAATTGTTTACACTGTGTAACTTGGTTTGAAGTCCCGTGAAAACTCTCCTCAGCTATGATGATAGCATGTGGTGCAATCATGGTAGCAGTAAGCAAAGAAGCACCAAGTTCACTCCTAATGTATGATTCCTATGAATTAAAAATTTGTTGAGAAACTAATTTATCTTCATCCAACGATTTAAAGTAGACATCCACCATATCAGTAGGTTCGAGGCCCGATTTCTTCCGTAATTTCTGGACCCTATTCACAATCTCACGAGCAACCCCTGACTCAAACAACGAATCATCACAATGCAAATTTAATATTACCAAAACATCACCATCTCCTGCTGCATCCATTTCCACTTCTGTCATGTTATCATGACGTTTGAACCCCCGGACAATCTTAATATCTGTCAGCTTTAAATAGTGTGTACCAAAAGTAACTTGTCCAGCTTTTTCAAAAGCTAAAATATCTTCTTGTGACATTGCCTTCACTTCCTTGGCAACAATTCCCATTGATTTTCCAAGTCATTTACCCAATACACTGAAATCAGGTTCTGCACGTAAAGAAGCATACTTCAAATTTGGGAAAGCCACCATTATTTCAAGATCAGGTACTTCCTTATAGTTTGAATTTGCTTCAAAATTAGACAATGGAGTTTTGCAGCCAGTACTGTAGTTAGGTACATACTGTTAGTATATGGATTGTTCAATATGGATTAATATATTGGATCAATATATATTATTAGTTAGGTATATATTGTTTGTACATGGATGGTTTAATATGGATTATTCAATATTGTTAGTTAGGTGCATACTGTTAGTGTATGGATTGTTCAATATGGATTAAGATGTTGGATCAATATATACTATTAGTTAGGTACATACTATTAGTATATGGATTATTCTTGCATATCGAAATGTCCTCTCAATAATATAATGGTGCTTGCTCTATTGAGCTGTCTATTTTTAGCAATTTTGATAACTCTCGAGTGCAGGAGTTGTTTGCATATTTCTTTATTGTAGTATGACATTTAGGACTCAAATGACACTTGTAAAGCCATTTGAGTGTCCGTAAGCATTAAATGTCATTCTACTTTATGTTTCAACTCTCATGTATTGTATAATAGAGTATATGTTACATATGATTTTTATGCGATGCTAAACAATCTTATAAATATAGATTAATTCTCAATGATTAGATCTTTAACTCAAGTATTAAAAGCCCAATGGCTCTTGACAGTGTTAATACTGCGAGAATCATATGAGGTTGTTTTTAGTATTTATGTTATGTTTTCATTCTTTAAACAATATGTTTTATTGCTTGAATTTGGGTGTTGCACATGCCATTTATTTTATTTCTTAGTAAATTCCAAGACTATATATGGGATTTTGTAACTTGATCTTGTTTATTGATGAGACTTTTTAGAATTAACGAAGTTTTTCACCATCTTCAGTTTATTGACGAGCTCTGTTTTTGTCCCCTGATATTGACGATTTTTTTGCTTGAATACATCTGACCAGTCTGATTTATTTAGTTTCGGAAGGGATACAAAACCAGAAGAAGAAGCCTTTGTTGAGGAATGTGAAGCCAAAAGTTTTCCCGAGCAGAAAGGTTCGTTTACTTGGCTCAATCCTAAAATATCCTTACAAAAGTCTGCTGATGTACTTTTTTTGCTTTTATTCTCTCAGCATTTTCTTAAGCTAAAACTAGATTAATTTGTCAAATATATACTAGTATAAGGGATGATACTCTTGGAGTTTCTACATCATCATCATCATCATCATCATCATCATCATCATCATCACCATCATCATCATCATCATCATCATCATCGCCATCACAATCACGCATTGCACATATTGGTGCATATATTGGGTACGATTAACTAAAGCATTTAAATGGGATTGGGTATTCCAAATCAGGACTCTCGTTATTTTGCGTTATAATATAAAAATGGAACTAAATATGTTCGATAACCTATAAAATTCTTGAGATTCATTTTATTTTTCACAGTAAATATAACAATTTATCATTTCTTTATATCCAACTTGAATTTTTGATTTCGATGTGAGTTTGTGTTTTTAGGTTTCTGTGAATTTTCAAAATCTGTGAGTATATTAACAATTGGTTTGCCTCTCTGATGGCGTGAAAGTGAAACAGAGGTGCACTCTCTATTTTGGTATTTGGGAAAGGAGTATGAAATGGTTTTTAAAATATAAAAAAATGAAGAAAACTAATTAAGCACACTAAACTTTGTAGATATGTTATTTGATAATTGTTAATTTTGTTAATTAATCACACATTTCGATTTCATTTCGCTGTGAGTTTTTAGGTTTTTAGGTTAAAGTTTCTAGATTTACACTTTAATTGGTTTTTTGGGGATGTTATGGGTCTTTTGTCACAATTGGGCAGTGTGGTTTATGTTGACCTCAGCAACGATTTATTATAACCTTAATTCATTAATCAGCTAAAGAACTCGTAGTCAACATAATCAACAGAAGTGGATTTAACGCGATCGACGAGCTATATTGAAGCAAGAGAGGAGAGTTAGTGCCACAGAACCTATAAAAAAGAGATGGTTTTGGCGCGAAGTACTCTTGTGCACCTACGCCACTTGGCTCGCGCACAACCTCGCCCCGTTATGTTATGGAAGAATTGAGCCTATTACTGGGTTGGTTATTCAGAGCCAGCAATTGGCTGTCGAATTTTGTCCCGCAACTAGAAGAAGATCGTTTCGGGGGTCACTGTGGTGTGGCTGAATATAGAGCAGTCTACCCTTACAGCCTATGATCAGTAGATACGCATGTAGTCATAGTAGTCGGACCAGAATCTCTATTTTCCATACTCAAATACTATTTTCTTTTGGATGAATGGGGAGTCGCTCTTTGATCTGCAGAATAGAGCCTACGAGCTCTCTCTTTTATGGCAGAGATCTCTCCACACCAAGGAACCGAATCCTATACTAATTTATGGATCGAAGCCCTCTTTTTCCTTCCTAAAATTCTATCTCTTACTTGGGAATTTTTGGTCGACCCTGACTAAACATTCCTTAGAATTAAGACTTGTCATGGAATTTTGCCCCCTATTTGACCACTCTAAGGTCCTACCTACAACTGCCTTTGCAGTTGTTTACAATGTGGGAAATGGCTGCCATGTCAGTAGCTACATTAATCATTTGATACCAAAGAGCCATCCTTTCAATCTTAATACAATTGGCATACACAACTAATACACATACCTGGGATTTCAAATATGGATGATTAATTATTAAAGACGGCTAGCTTTGTTTGATCAGTAATTATCTTGCTCAAATAAAAAAAAGGGGATAGTCCAATTATAATATCAGATACATTTCGATAAAAAACTTAAATATATCCCCTCGTGTGTCTAAGTGAACACGGGGATACATTTTGATAACTTAGGGAAACACATTCGGGGATACATTTTGAGTATACTAACCACTTTATCATTACCTTTTTGTCTGCGAAAATTTTGATTCATTTAAGTGCATAATTATAGCACACAATAGTGATATGAACTCGATCCTCCCAACTAATTGACATATAGATAAAACAATTTATTGATTGGTTTCTACACTGAAATGGAGCATCCTTTGTTCCCTTTATGCAATTTCAATGATATAGTGTTATATTGTGTTCATAGAGGTCATAATTTTTGGAAACAATATGCAACTTCATATTATTTTAGGCTTGGAAATGTTTGGTTGAGTAAGTTTAATCTATACATTTACTATTCAATCTTTGTTTTTTCTCCAGGCATATATTAATCACTGGACGCTCATGAACGTTTTTGACAATGCTCCTACGGTTGATAAAGATGCAGTTGTGGCTCCCAACACTTCCATTTTTTTGTTTATTTTTTATTCGATGTTCATTTTGTATTTGGCACCCGGAATGGGTTTATTTGATGTTAAATTAAGTTTAAACAAGTTTAATATGTACAGGATATTTAAAATGTCAGAAATATAGATGAAATTTATCGAATTTTTTAAGACTTGTATAATGTCGGCATTAATATTTTTTAGATTTGTTACATGTTCATGGAATTTCATCTAATCCTCTATTTTAGTTCACTTTTTTTTATTCTACTATTTTTTTAAAAATATAAAGATATTTGTAACTGCTCTAAGCAGTGACACATTTAACAAATTCAATATTTATAACTGATAATAGCAGTCACAAATTTATCACTACAGCGAATTTTGTAATTGCTGTTAGCATTTACAAATATAATATTTATAACTACCGACAGCAGTCACAAATTCAATATTTGTAACTGGCGACAGCAGTTACAAATATTATATTCGTAACTGCTGACAGCAGTTACAAACAACAGTTATAAATTGGGGTCACCAGTCATAACCCCATAGGGGTTATAAAAATTTGTGACTGCTGTTAGGAGTTACGAATTTTCTTTTGTCACCCCCTAAATTACGACGGTAAACAGTAGTTATAAAGGTCATTTGTGACTACTAACAGCACTCACAAATCTCCCATTTTGGTGTAGTGATTATTCACTCGCATCCCTTTCCCGGGTTCACTCATTATTTTCTTTCATATTAAACAAATTCTTCACGAGCAACGGTTCTTACATGCACAAATCCTTCATAGTCAAATAAACATGTTGATGACAAGATTGATAAGAGAACATCTCACCAAGATCAATTGTACATCATGAAGTCAAAATCCAAGAAGCTCATGCATGTGTGTGTGTAGGCATGTACAAAGTCCAATCCATAAAGCAAGTCAAGCTCAAAACAACTCCATAAACATGGTTAAAAATAATATAAGTATATAAAGTCATAACGAAATATCCTAGCCATATGGAATGAATTCGATTTAAACACACCAATATGCCACACTAAATGTGTAAAACTAAAATACACAAAGAACCGAAAATCTTTTTGAATTTTTCAAAATATTTTTCAAAAAACAACATCTTTTTATATTTTTCAAAAAATATATAAACCAAATATCTTTTTGTATTTTTATTATGACTCAATAAAAGAAAAATACAATACAAAAAGTATAAATGTCATAACACTAGCAAAATATATCACTAGTGTATGAAAAACATGCAAACACAATCATCTATATAATATAGCAAGAGAAGAATAATGTGCAAACAAACAAGAATCAACTAGTCTACAATCTAGTGCCTCTAAAAGTGATTTCCTAACCCAAATAGATGTGCAACAACGCATGAGGGTTTTGGGAACCAAGGAAAAACTAGACTTTAAGTTCCTAGAACCTCTTCCAAGATCAAAACAAAAACGCCAAGGTGATCTTTCCTACTACAAAGTGAGCATGTGTAAACTAGGGGAATGGTACCTATGGGTTGTCCTTTTATAACGTCCTTGGAATTAGTTGACCCTTTAAAACAAACAATGGTTAATCAACGACAACGATCGACGCTCGTTTTTCGCCCGATCAATTAACTCATCTAAATGTTAGGTTTCATTCTATGATGGAGGAAACTTCTATTATCTAATTAAAACCGTGAATTTGTAATAATGTGATTGTATTCAATATACTAGGTTTTATTGAAGTTAATTTCCATTTGATCCCTCGTTGATTCTATAAAATACTTCCTAAAAAATGTCTCCTAAAATTGTGCCTAAGTCAATCCTTCAACATTTCGAATATGATCCTTTAATTGCCATAATTTCTAAGTTCGGATAATATGCCTACTCTATTTAGTACTTTAAGAGTTTGGCGTAACTATTTTTCTGCCTCACTTACTCCAGGCTTTCTATTAAATGTTGGATATCTCTGTAGTGAAAACTCCTTAAGTGCATTCATCCTTCACACATTTCCTTGCTGGTTTGTGTATTTACTGGACATTGAGGTGGTACATTTTGTTGTAGTCGAGTTAATGCACTTAAATCTCGTAACATTGCGTTATACCTTTCGCAGTATTGGAATGAGGAGTTAGAAGAATTTTTTTAGTTGGATGATCCCCTGTTGACGTGATCCACTTCCAGTTGTTCGTGTGCTTCCCATCTTATTAAATTTATAATTGGATATAAATATATTCTTAAATAACATAATAAAATTTATGTATATATCGATTTATTTCACAACAATTCATACTATTATACAATCAGAAATGTAGGAACTATAGAACAAATGGGGTGCGTATCGTACATCCATATCATTCATGACCTTCATGTTTTTCCTAGGCATCATACCTTATACTATGATACCATAACTTAAACGCATCAACCGTACACAATGAAAGATCTCTATGGGTAGAAAGATCTCTATGGGTAGATTTAATCTTGAGCGTTGGATCATATGTTATCAACGGTCTGCATGTTGTATTTTTTAATCCACGTATTACACAAACCAACCAATCATTGTTCGAATAGCCACTGCTTCTCTACAACCCTTGGATTAGAAGTCAAATGGTCAAATTCAATCCTAACCCTTGATTTGTGTCAATATTCTGAATCCTTCCGTACCCATTATATAAAGGAACTAAGGGCAAGCCTTTAGAGAGTTTAGACTTCTTCTCATTTGAGAGAGAAAATTTAGAGAGAATAGAGTGAAGAGGGATAAAAGAAATAGAAGAGAGAGAACAGAGAAAACCTGTTCGTTTCAATTCCAAACCCTAAACAGTTTTCTCCAAACATTTAACACGAATTTTTCTTAAATCATTAAACCCAAAACTAAGAGTTATAGTTTAGGGTTTTTATGAGTTGAGGGTGTGTTTGTTCGTACATTTTTGAAGAATTATTCAAACGTATATCTCTCTAAGAACCATACTCTGTGAAAAAACTCAAATTTCTTTATAGAAATTTTGGGTTTTTATAAATAGAAGAGTACACATATTGTATTTAGGGTCTTTTACTTTTGTTTCTCTTGGATCTTATTTAATTTGTTGTATTTTCGAAGATCCTATATCTGTTTTCAACTGATTTTCAAAAAGAGACCTACGAAATTTTAAAGTTTTCAGATCTAAAAGTATGTGTTTTAAATGCTATATTTCACAGTTTGTAAAATTAATCTGTGAAGAAATAAAAGTTGAAACAAACTAGATCTTATTTTAAAGATAAACTTGTTTCAGATCTGATAAACACTGAAGTCCGATTTTCAAACATAAGTTGAATCGGTCTTGCATGTCATTTAGAATCCCTTATAATTCATAGGATTTGTTTGTATAACTATTGAAAGGGGTGAGTTGCATTCTTGCATGTAGTGTAAATCACATCACAGTCAGTATTTCACTCTCACACGAACACTTAGAATTTGTGGTTTATGGAGAGATATATAGTTGATAGAGCCGCTACAATCAATGAACAAGGAAAAGGCAAGAAAGTTGCTAAGTCAGACGCTACCTTTGAGAGTGGATAACTCGTGTAGGTACATTTTCAGAACTTAGACTTAGGATCTTGATAACGCATGCTTAGTGCTATAAGTTGTAACTTGTGATTGTTTTAGTGGATTTTTTTTCTTTTGTGGCGTAGAGGCCATCGTGGAGGTTTTCCCTAATTTGGGATTTTACCAAGTTAAAAATCATGTGTCAATTTGCTTGAATGGTTCTTAACTGTTTATGCTTGGTTTCATATTAAATACTTAGCATAGGTTTTATTTTAAAAATCTTTGGTAATCAAACTGTTAAATCCATCATCCATATATATACACATCTTGTGTAGATTTTTGAAAAGAGTTTTGTTCAAAGAGTCATACTTCGGAGTTTACTTAAGCATTAACTTTCAGTGAATAATCTAGTAAAGAGTATTCTATTTTTCAACTTGAAGCACGATCTACTGATTTAGGGTGAGAGAGAAATTGAGTTCCCGAGAACAATTCAGTTTTTTTTTTATCGGATGATAGACTATCACAACAAAGGATATATCTCTAATATCACTCGCAAATCTGTTATACAACAGTTGAAGATTATGTTGAAAAGAAGTTTTGTTTCCAATTGTGGGTAGGAGGTTTTGGTGGTGGTGGAGGAATGCTGGTCCATTTTCTCCCATCATTTCTCTATGTTTAGTGGTTCTTTGTCTCCTCCATGACTTTATATAAGGGAAGTCATACAGCTAAGCAAATACACCAAAATTCAGCAATCAAGAGAGAGAGTGAGTTTTGGATCTTTTATTACAAATTAGAGAATATTTGTGTTGAGTGAAAATTTAAGGGTTCACTCTTTTGTGTAAAATTAATTATTTAGAGAACCAATTTTGGGTATTTTTTATTGAGGATTTGAGTAGAATTTAAGAGCCTATTTGTGGTAAGACTAATTTTGTGAGTGTCTTTCAATATTGTGCGAGGGTTATTTTGTTAGTGAGGAGAGATTATTAGTGTGTGAGGAAGGAACATAATGTCCTTCAATTGTAATATTCTTCTATTATGGACACGGATCGCTCGTGGACGTAGCCAAATTGGTGAACCACATAAATATTGTGTCTTTCTGTGTGTGTATTTTCTACCCATATTTATTGCACGTGTGCCACTTTATTTGGAGTCACAATCAATATCATTTATTGATACGCTTCCATACAAAAAATTAGTATTAGAGCCTAGGTCCCACGATCTAGGTATTTTAGATTTTGGTGGAGTAATTATCTTACGTATCGTATCCATACGGTACTGTTCATACAAATGGTACACATACGAATATTGTTCATAGATACGGGTACTATTCACAGCCCGAAAAAAATATCTAGATTTAGAATTTTTTTCGTTCATTTTTTTGTGATTGTGACCATTTTGATTATGGCATCTAAGATGTGGTATGATGTGGAGGAATTTCATGGGAGGAATAATTTTGGCCTTTGGAAAGTGGAGGTGACGGACAACCTTGGTAAAGAGGGTTGGATCCCTGTTTTAAAGGAAGAATTCAACACAACGAAGGATGACGAGTTGAAGAAGATAAATAGGGATGCTTATTCCACAATTCGGTTGTGTTTGTCTAAGGAGATTAAACATAACGTTATGATAGAGACTTCGGCTAAGGTGATTTAGGTAAAGCTTGAGAATCTATATTGGAAGAAGTCTTTGACAAATCGGACCTAAAAAAATCTACCGATTCAGTATGCGTCTGAGTACTTCATTGCAAGACCACCAAAATGAGTTTAATAGGCTTCTCTAGGAACTATTAAATATGGAGGAAGAGGACAAGGTTGCGATTTTGTTGGGTTCTCTTCCCGGAAAGTACAATCATTTGGTGACTACGATGATGTAAGGCAGAAAAGTGTCAATTTTGATGAGGCCACATCAAGACTTCTCTCCAATGAAAATAGGAAGAAACTGGTTAAGGGTGACGGTGATACCACGGGGCCTAGTCATTCGAGGAAGACTGGAGAACAGAAATTCTAAAATTTTAAGGTCTACGTCAAAGGGGCAGAAGGACCGAGGGTGTTACTATTGTCACGAGATTGTACACATCATTGCCTCTTGTCCCAAACTTAAAGGCAAGAATGGGAAAGGCAAAGTGAAGGTTCAAGATGCAACCGCAGCAGTGTCGGATGCGAGTGATTTGGAGAATGACGATTTTTCTCTCATGGAAACCCTATTTAGCGAGTCATTTAATGGTGTTTTGGTTCTTGATTCAAGTTGTTCAGTTTATATGTGCCCCAATCGGGATTCTTTCTCCTCCTACAAAGAGGTGAAAGTTAGTTCTGTTTTGATGGCCGATGGGAGTGCCTTCAAACTTTTGGGAATTGGTTCAATCAAAATCAAGACATAGGATGGGTTGGTGAGAACTTTGTCTTGTGTGAGACATGTTTCGGGTATTACAGTAAAACTTATGTCAGTAGGTGTGCTAGACTCCATGTGTTACAAGGTGGTAACATTAGGAGGAGGTATGAGGGTCTTGGTAGAGTCTCTTGTGGTGTATAGGGGCACCTGAAGGACTTGCATGTTCTCCAAAGGAATACGGCAACAGGTGGAGCTTTGTGGGGCCTTCCATTACGACGAGTGAAAATTCGCATTTGAAGCTTGGCAATGGAGGAGTAGGCAAGCATGGCTTGCATTTTGGGAAGATTGGCGATTTTTACTCTCCCTCAATTTGTGAGGGGACTACACAATATTCTTGGGGAGTGAAATCCGTTTTAAGGTGGCAACCGAAATTGCAGTAATCCTTAAAGAGAGGCGGAGCTATGAGGACGGACATGACATTGGCTTGCGGTAATCTTAATGGAAAAATAATAGTCCATTCGAGTGTTATAAATATGTGTGGGAGGCAAGCAGTTGACCTTGATAAAGATGCGAGGGAACGTTAGGGATGTCCTATTCTCTAACGGAGGGAGAAGATGATTTTTAGTTACCAAACAGTGATTAGCAGGCGGTTAGCAGCTGTTGGTGGATGTGATGTTGAAACCAGGGGTTTTCGAGAGTGCTATCGAGCATTGTGGGTTTGACAGAGATGGTTGAGGCGTTCCTGTGGCTGCGCAAGATATGCATAGATTAAAGAATAAGTTGGGGTTTAGGTTTGAGGAGGCTTCAAACCTAGTTAGAAATCTTTATTAATGTTTTTTGGTGGTCGCGATCGTATATTTTGGTGAGATCCTAACTTTATCTTGGTTTTGTGGAAGACTCGTTTGGTATGGTGGTTGTGTCCACCAAGGTGAAAAAGGCAATTTTTTGTTGACAAAAGTTTGACAGGGTGATCTTTAAAATTATGTCAAAGTGGAGACTGTTGAAAATATGAAAAGCAGTTTTCTTTTCAATTGTGGGTAGGAGGTTTCGGTGGTGGTGGAGGAATGTTGGTCTATTTTCTCCCATTATTGCTCCATGTTTAGTGGTTCGTTGTCTCCTCCATGGCCCTATATAAGGGAAGGCATTCAACTGAGCAAACACACCAAAATTCCGCAATCAAGAGAGAGGGTGAGTTTTTGATCTTGTATTAAAAATTAGAGAATATTTGTGTTGAATGAAAATTTAAGGGTTCACTCTTTTGTGTAAAATTGGTTTTTTGGATAACAAATTTTGGGTATTCTTTATTGAGGATTTGGGTAGAATTTAAGAGTCTTTTTTGTGACGAGATTAATTTTGTAAGTGTCATTCAATATTGTGTGAGGTTATTTTGTTAGCGAGAAGAGAGACTATTAGTATGTGAGGAAGGAACATATTGGTCTTCCATTTATAATCTTCTTTTATTATTGACACGGATTCCATATGGACGTAACCAAATTGGTGAACCCCGTAAATATTGTGTCTTTCCGCATATGTGTTCTTTACACCATATTTATTGCGTGTGCGCCACTTTACTTGGGATCTCAATCAATATTAATTATTGACACTTATGCACAAGAGAAGAAACTCCTACTATCAATCTAGTTAGTTACAATACTGATACGCCAACTAACTACTAACTAACCTTATATATAATTGCCGCGACATTGTCTTGCTAACTCATATACTCTAACGGATACACTTTAAATGACTGCGTTCAATCTAAAACTAGTAAAATAAAATGACGTCGTATGAAAAATCTCACACTTCCTTCCCCATCAAAACTGGGCGTTGTCCTCAAGGTGGCCCTCACTGCCTACTAGAGGTAATTGAACTGAGTGAACAAATGTGGCCCCAATTTTCTTCTTGAGTTGTTAAACATGAAGTAGAAGATGAATTTTTGAGCCACCTCCCCAATCTTGTCTAACACCTTTTAGGGGCCATAATACCTGGCTGCGAGCTTCATGTTCTTTCTGGGTGACACTAGTTTCCCTATACCGTGAGATACACCAAATCTCCAATCTTGAATTTTCTCTCCTTCCTTTTCTTGTTAGCATAGTGTTGAGCTATGTGTTGTGCTTTTGCCAGATTCTCCTTTACCAGCTGGGACATGAGAATTTTCCCCTCCAAGGTGTCTTCAACAGAAGCTACAGTAGTGTCAATTGTTGTTCGTATTGACCACTAGGAAGGACATACACATACAATGCTTGAAATGTGAATATTTCAAGCAGGTATTGTAATTTGTATTGTACCACCATTCAGCCAAATACAACTCCTTAGCCCATTTACTAGTTTACTAGGCCTTTGACTACACATGCACCTTAAATAAGTGTTCATACACTGATTGCTTCTCTCCACCTGGTCATTTGTGCATTTCTTGAATTCGATCATCGTGCTTCTTGACTGTGTCTTTGAGGTCCAAACCGTGTATCCTCCTCCAGTCTCTCAAGTGAGATGCACGTTCGAAAGGGTTCTAATACCAATTGTTATGCTCTAGCAGCTAGGACAGAGAATTTGGGGATGAGAAAGAAATTGAGATTTCGTGAACAATTGAGATTTTCATTGATCTGATGACGATAGATAATTACAAAAAATTAGTTCTAAGAATTAGAGCAACTCCAAGACGGTATCCCAAGAAGCTAATTGAACATCACATGATACATATTACATGTGTATTTACACTCATTAATCCTTTTTTGGAGCCATAGATTGGCAAAATACAAAATTACACAAATTAGTTCAATATTGCTAATCATTTGCAACTCGGGTGTTAAAAAGTTAACAAAAAAGAAGTCAACGATTACTTCACAAATAGTTTATTTTAGTTAATGGGCATAATACTCAGTAAATGAAAGCATTACTCATGACGACCGTGGTTTCCTTGCATAGCAAGAGTACAAATCACAAGATTATTCACACAGCAAATTTGGTAAAATATTGGTACAAGCCTCTTCAACAATCTGAATGAGAGAGTAAGCAAATCAGCATTCACAAGAAGCACCCATCAGCATAGCAAGTAGTCAATGCATGCAAGAGACAATAAAAAAGTGGGCAAAAGTGTGTTCCTTCAAATGCTATCTCAAGTCTATTATACATTCACTTTGTCATCAGCTGCTCAGTAACCTCTGGTAATTAATTAGAAGAACGCTCCTGAGATTTAAAAAACTGATAAACTCAGGCATTGCCTAATAGTAAGCGAATACGCCAAAAAGAGAAAAGAAAGTAAAGAGAGAAGCATTAAAGATTGCATGTTTTCATGGGCTTAGATTTGGAAATAACAAGAAAGAATCAGCAGAATATGTTTTAAAATTCCAGAGATCTGGGTCTTTGAATCTGATCATCAGGCAATGACTAGATTCCCACAACTATAGACTATACGTGTCCTCAGGGTGGGAGGATGGCCTCTTTCCGGAATGGATTCCAGGCCGCGACAGTTCCATATAATCAATATGGTGAGATGATCAAAGCTGAATAAACAACTTGGTAAGGAATTAAGATTCACCCAAACATAGATTGCAGTACCTCCAAGTGGCACCTTGCTGTTGTTGGGTAGGCAAAAGTTATCGGAATCTGGCTCCAGATTTAAAACATTCAGGGGATATGGCAAGAAGCTTATCAGAAACACAATCACCGAGATAAGGATGACAGGCACACACAAATTCAGGCAAATATGAGTAGGCTGGTGAAGACCCATATAAGGTCTCTAATGGTGAGTGCATGCCAAGGACTTGAATTCCGTAATCATGTCCTATATTGTGAAGTTCTGTGGGTAACAACACTAAGGGCAGGTGGAACCAATGGAGGGAGATTTTGTGGGTAAGAAGATAAAGGACTTGAATTCCACTATTACATTTGGCTTATACAGGATCTGTTTGAAGCCAACTGCATCTCCACGTGGCCCAAACCCGTCGTTTTCTTCACTAGTTGCTCAATCCCTTTTACCCTCCACCAGATCTCAAATATTATTAAGACAACCCATTTCACTTCATGGACTAACAAAATTAAAAAATCTCAAAACAAAACCAACAGCTTTATAATAGAGTCCCCTCTCTTTTTATTTCTCTCATAGACAAAAAAAATGGAACGTGCACGGAGGCTAGCAAACCGTTCCATCCTCAGGCGTTCAAAACATCACAGGCCAGCAGATTTATCATCACCCCCAGTAATTTACACACCCTCAAGGTATGTCTCATCTTTAACACCTTATGCATTTCCAGGGAAAATAACTAGATCCCACAATGCTGGTTTTGGGATTGGATCTCAATCTAGATCCATTTCAGTTGATGCTTTAAAACCCAGTGACACTTTTGCATGTAGACATAATTCAGCCACCCCAGATGACCAAACCAACATGGCCAAATTTTGTGGCTTTGAAAATTTAGATTCACTTATTGATTCCACTGAGTCACAAATGATTGAGTACATGAAGGATTTGGCAAGTAAGAATAAGTTGTACAAGTCATTTATTGGGATGGGGTATTATATTACATCGGTTCCACCTGTTATTTTGAGGAATATAATGGAGAATCCGGGGTGGTACTCGCGGTATAAGCCGTATCAGGCTGACATTTCGCAGGGACGGCTTGAGTCGTTGCTGAATTATCAGACCATGATTACAGATTTAACCGGTTTTCCGATGTCGAACCAGTGGAGGTTTGACAAGGTGATTACGGACTTGAAGGCCCATATAAGGTCTCAAATGTAGGTTTGACAGGGTGACACTAAGGGCAGGTGGAACCAGTGGAGGGAGATTCTGTGGGTAAGAAGGTAAAGGACTTGAATTCCAACGAGATTGTGAAAACTTGTTTAGACATCCACGACCACGAGTATTGATTTGGCCTGTCTAGATCAGCTTGAAACCAAAAATCTTAGGCTCTATTGGAAATGGTTTCTGAATAATCTGTAATAAAGAGATGGGTCGGTGGAGGAGGGTGGGAACCATCAATATATTTTCAGAAATTTTTTGCCAATAAGGAAAGGATAAATTGGCTGAAAGTTTAAAATAGGCATAATTCGAGATGTTAGCTACGGAAAAGGGTGGAATGGTCGTAAGAGGTGCATGAGTGGCAGGAGTGGAGGATGTATTAGTAATAGGAGGCATTGTGAACATTGGAGTATACTGTTTTGAATAAGAAAAAAAACGAAGATTAGCATTGTGGTAAAAGGAAGCCGGAAATAGCAGGAGCTAATGAAAAAGGTCTAGTGGATTGTAGTCCTTCTGCTTGAAAGCGGACTGTAACAGGATAATTTCAGGTCATATGGCAATTTGATATCATGTTAATAATCGTTTATTTTCTGTATATATATATATATATATATATATATATATATATATATATATATATATATATATATATAGGTAGATAGAGTAAAAAAATAATTGTTCCAATGATACAGGAATCTTTGCAAGATAAATACTATCTATACAATAAGTCCTCCTTTGCTCGAGTATTTGTCTACAAAGTGTTATAACCATCTCAAAACTTAAAAAAGCAAGATTCATTTTCTAAATCTCAAACTTTATCTATAAATTAACCAATTTAGAATGCCAGGAAAGCAAAAACACTCGAAGGAAATGATCACTAAGAGACTCAAATAATTTAGGTAGATTGTAATCCTCATGTGATATCGCCAATTATATCAGAATATTATCTCTCTTCAAAATAGCATCTTTTGATTCCAAAAGTGTACATGTGTTCACTTTGTTTATAGCATTACTATTAAGAAATTACAGACCGACTTGAATTGATGGACGAAGACTGGATTGAAACCTTAATAGCTTCAGCATGTGCCTCAAACTTTGAATGCATTAAGTTTAGAAGATTTAGAATGGAGGAAATATTTTTTCTGTGGGGTTTCTACTTGATATTATCATAGGTTCAACAACAATACAGTGATGAGAAAGAAATAGTGACACCACTGTGCAATAGCTTCCACAATCAAACATCAAACATAAATTTTGAATCAAACAGTTTAAAAACACATTTACTATTGTTGGTACAACTTAACCTTGTAACAAGCCAAGAACATAGTGAAGTTCATTTTCTATATTTGTAAAATCATGATCGATAAATTAGCAAACATATAGAGTGGAATATACTATTTGATATAGAGAAAAAATGATTATGGTATCAAGATACTAAAAATGAGAATGGCAGGAATAGTGTCTGAGTGCACCTGATTGTTTGGCCTTAAATAGTCCTTTTCATCTAGAATACTCAGCGAGTCATCAAACTTTGAACCTTTATATTCCGTCTTGCCTAAAATATTGCCATGCACCATCAGTTTGCAATTGGCTTCTCAAGGACCTTTGGTATCTAGTTAGACGAAATATCCTAGTATCCAGGTCACCGTTGAATACTAAATGAATAGGAAAAAAGATTTTCTTATTGAAATAAAAGATTGAATGCATTTAATGGCTTAGGGTTAACAATGAGAGTGGTGGATTAGTAGAGTATGACTTGACTTCGTGAAAGTTAAAGGCACCCATATTTTTTTTTAAATGAGATGTAAAAATAATAAATGAAAGGTTCTTGTATAGACAATCTATATACATGTATTCCGTTTCAAACTCATTATTAAGAGTAAAGCAATGATTAAACAACTAAGCCTCCTATGGATATAAGTCACAAATGGATCTATAAACTCCTTATTTTACACTATATTTAATTTTACATTGAGACCATTGGGGTACTTATATAATAAGGATGCATAAAATTATCACTTGACTAATTCTATAAGTATCCATCCCAAAATTTAGGGAATAAACACAATATATACACTAACAATGTCAATGAAAATAATTAGTAACCAAGCTTCAGTCTAAACAACAAATCTGTTATTAACATATGCCATGCATGTGAAATTATATTTTACACTAAATACATAATTCTTTTTCTTGATGAAACTAACGAGACTAAAATTCAATGAATAAAGTGTATCAATATTCACAAAAGATAAAGATAGTACGGGGAAAAAGGATTTGAAGAATGTATCTAAAGCCTAGAAAAACAGGGGATCAGTCTCCCAGCAAGAAAGTGCATGATCAGTGAAAGAGATCACCTATGCTATGGTATCTTAGGACCTCTAAGAGTGTTAAAGGTTAGGTCACTGACGTATTAGGATATTATTGTCTCTTATTTATTTTTACAGGTTTAGTTGTTTTGTTGTATTTTGTTATCGTGGTACTATGTTCTTACTCTCTAGTTACTTCGTTGTACTAGGATCTATCAATAAGCTTATTTCCTCATTTTTAAGTAGACTTTGATGAATGATTATAGATTTTAAGAAATAAAGAGACATTTTTCTCTATTTTCTTTCTCTCATTTCAAGCTAACCCTAAATCTTGGGAAGAAATTGAAAATTGAATCCCTGAATTTCATCACTTTCTGATTTTAGTGTGAGAAATTCCGAAGAAATTTCCATCCTCTTCTGACATTGAAGAATGATGGCAACCATTTCAGTTGTTGTAACATCAATTTTGCCAAGGCTTCGAATTTATTCGTGTTTTATATCTCAAATCCTCTTGCTTGTACGATTCAGTTCAATAGTTCTGATTTAAGTTCCCATCAAGTTTGGCGATTCAGTTTTACAACTTTGAATACAATTTGGGAGTTCAGCTCAAGCTATTTGCATGTTGATTGTGAGTTCGTGTCTCATTTCCAGTGTGGTTTAGAAGTTGCAAACACTACTGGAATCAATTCAGTGATTGTCCCTAGCTTTGAAATTGCAGATATTTTTTTTTGTGTGTGCATGCACAGCGACCAAGCACACCATTTTGTGAAAAGTCCCGAATTCATTATGATTAGATTACATGGGAGTCATGAACGTGTTAGAGGTATTGGTAATGCTATTAATCACGAAGAAAATTTGAGTGGGTATCAAAATGATGTGGTTCAACTTTGGGGGAAACTGAAAGCTTTAACTACATGGGTTCAGAAACTGCCTAGAGCGCCTCATCCTTATTTTCATTCCAGTTGTGTTGATGATGATTCATATAGCAAAGATTCTCAGTATTCTTTTCTTTCTGTTTGGAACGATAGATCTCTCAATAACCCTACAAGTCAAATTTAGAAGATTTGAAATTCACGATTTGACCAGTAGCTGGAATCAACTAACAAACTATAGGAGCTGATTTTGCATTACAAAAGGATGAAAATCCCGTTTTAGATGTTCAAGAGTCAGTCAAGAATAAATACCTTTTCTTCTTTGATGATCTGTTTCGAGTTCAAAGATGTTGGGGGAGAATTTAACCAACTTCTGAAATCCATTCTGATGAATATCAGGCTTATCCAACATTTGACTAATCTAAAATTGACGATTATTGTACTGTGAAACTTCCATTTGAAGCTCAATCCAAATTTGATGAATCTGGCATTGATGAAGAAGCTTATATTGTTTAACTTCCATTTGAAGATGACAAATTTTTTAGTTTGGGAAATGGGATTAAGTTGGACAATATTCACAAAGAACAGATGCCATTGAATTGTGCCATGTCCCAAATTTACAACAAGGAGGCAGGGGCTGTAGGTAAAAGTGTGCAAAATAATGACTGTTCCAATGGTAAAATTAGATTTGAAATGTTCACTACAGATGCCAATGGTGTTGTACATGAAATGGTTGAAGTTTTTATATGGTACAACTATACAAATAATAAAACAGGAACGTGACTAAAATGCCAAACACTCATAGGGCACAATAATAGCCCAGGTTGGTCAAAGAATATTCCAACAGTTTGTATTTATTTAAACACTCATAGTATCTCCCAATGTAGTGGGAAACGATAAAAGCATACTTTATTTTTTATAATAAATAATAAGGAAAAAAATTGTATTGGCTTGTGAATACCACATTTGTTAGTCCCGTACAGTTCTCACACCTAACAGAAGCAGCATAATCCTGCCTTTGTTGGGAGAGAAAGTTCAATATTTTTGAAAAATAACAAAACACCTCAAGCTTTCATTTAGACCTCTATCCATATTTGAAAATAATATTTTGACCCCTCAAATTTGTACAAAATATAAAATGACCATGAGTGTGCTAGGATCACTAGATTCAAAGCAAAGCTAGTGCCTATTGAACTGGTACACTGTATATATATATATATATATATATATATATATATATATATATATATATATATATATATATATATATATATATATATATATATATATATACAGTGTACCAGTTTGGTGACATTGACATACCGATTTAAACTACATGGGTCAATACTCATTGATTACACCAGTAATTTGGAATACAATTTAAGCTAAAAGGGACTTAATGGTTACATATATGTTCAAATTACAGAAAGATATGTTAAAATAGTTCAAAAAACTAAGAGGATTATATTATTTAAGTCTTTATGGGCTTCAAAGGAAACCTGCGCATTGAACAATACTCTAGAAGGCACTAGGCAGAAGGTGAGCTGAGGGTGGCTACACATGCATTTTATAATTTATATTTAAATACAGCAAAGCTCATAAAATCAAATAATAGTGCACAATTAACAATTAAAAAAAATTTGAGTAGCCAAATTGATGTAGCAATGCCAGTACATACATCAAAACAGTAGCCAAAAATATTTGCTGGGTCCTAGGAAAGGCAGCACAGCACGGCCTCGCACCTAGGCTTGGCTTTGGAGGGATATTCGGCACACTGACATTAACAGGTATAGATTTTATAGATATCAATATGAAAGCAACCTTTTATGGGATGTTGAATAAGACACTTCTATATTTGATTCAATTCTATTTGAAGTCCTATAACTGATATCAAGAGTTTTCATCACTGGTTGTCAATTACTTTCTAATCCTGTAACTTCATATGAGACTTTTCCAATTTAGAATTTCATAAAGCACAAATATTTGAACAATTAGCACAAAAAAGTGCTTTACATTATGGCTGCTAGAACAAATTCTTACCCTGAGCAATTTCTTTTGACAAACATGAGAACTAAAGCAGAATGCAACAACAGAGCCAAGGTGATTTCCACCTCCATTATCAACATCAGTTCGAATGTAAGTAAAACATTTAGATATTTGAGATTAAATCCACTTCTATCCTTAGCCTGAATAAATAGATGACATGGGGTTGTGGTTGAGGTTGGTAAAAAGGTTGGATCAATCTAGCGAAGCAAAGGCATGTGCGGCGCCACATTAGGCCCACAGGCACCCCCTACCTCCAAAAATTTGGAATAATTATTTGCATACTCCGGACTTTAGCTTGTTGTTGAGTTGGTTATAAGCTTGAATCAGTCTAACTGGGAATATATTGCAATATTTGGACTGAGCCGATTTTAACCTATGGCATGCCAGCATATGGCCCTATCCGACAGATATGATTGAAAATTGAGGATCTTTTAACGAAAGTAAGAGAAGAGAAGAAAAGGTAAAAAATGAAGTGCCTTAAATTAAAGGACAGATATTTTACAGCATTACCCTTTAAGTTCTTAATAATGATAAATATGCATTGTTTTGAAGTTGACCTTAACACAAATTATGTTATATATTTGTAAAATAATGTGTGGCTGTTGAATATTTATATGACAAGTAATGGAAGGTTTTTACCATATATAACATACACATTCTTAACACTGTCGTAAAAAATGGCTATAAGTCTACTGTGTGAATGCTAAAGTACTAAAATACATGGTTTAGATTACTCATCAAACGCAGTGGCAGAGGAAAATATTTGTATTTGTTTATTTATCTATCGGTGAAAATATTTAAGTCGATCTCTGAATGCATCTGATCTGTAGGATAAAATGGAAGTCGTGTCTAATGTTAATTGTTGTCGAAAGTTCGCATAGCCGTACCAAACTAATGCCTTTGTTTGGAATATTATTAATAGTATTTTCTATTCGAATTCTAACAATTAAAGGCATAACATGATGTTAATGGTACTAATGCAATGCCTATTTTTGTAGTCTTCACATTCATCTCTTTTGTTACCAACGCCACACAAGTTCTTGAAATTTAACTTGGATCAAAATGACAAATACATATGTTTATAGCAAACAATTGATGGTGACAGGATAAAGGGAATATTTCCAAAAGAAAGTACTTGTAAGAGTAATCATTTCGATAAAAAAAGATATATTACAAATATGTCGTGGTGAACATACAAAGTTGAATGCTATTTACGGTAAAATACATAACAGAGTTACGTATCTTAACTATCAATCATGAATCTCTTGTTTTGGGGTAGAATAAACTACATTATTGCAAGTAAAATAAATACCAGTGACCATACGAATGTTCAACATTAATCTTATCCCGCTTCAGAAAAATAGAGTTTGATTGCTCAACCAATACAGAATCACAAAACTTGCATTAACTCACTTCTTACTTTTCTTCCACTTTCTATCAACTTAGAAGAAAAAAAAGTGTAGCTCCATCATATGCACATTATCCCTTCTCCAAGACCACAAGCAAGAATTCTGAAAAATAAGAACAAAGTTATTGTGAGAAGAATCAGTATTCTAGTAAGAATTAATTAAAGATGTCAAGCCTAGCTGAACTTTAGCATGTACGCTTATTAGGCGAGAATTAATTGGAGTTATCGTCTGTGTGAAAGGTGATTGATCCGCTTCTTATCACGTACTTGCTAATTCGTTACTTGATTATCTGTTTAATTCACTTGAGCAGCCCATGACCATTTTCTGTCATGGTTAATGGCAGAAGCAGACATACAGTTTGTTTGATTAGTTTGGGGGCGAACATGGAATCAAAAACAGTTTAGGAAACTTGGAATCAAAAACAGTTTAGGGAACTTGGAATCAGGAATTTTATTTATATGAATAGAATGCTTGGAGTGACTACAGTGAATTTGCAATTTTATAGAATGGAAAGCATTTTTCCTTGCCTATTTCAAGAGAACATAATTCAACTCCATAACCAACATAGTTTTTATGTCCATAGCATTACCACCCCTTAATTCATTATTAGGAGTTCTCCATGACTGTCGATTATCCAAAAGAAAAACATATGGTACTGTAGTCAACAAAGTGTCTAAATCAAGTTCTAAGAGTGAATGTTAAGGAAATTATCCACTCTTTTGTAAAGAAAAAATAATATATTACCCCACATATTTGTATTTAATATTACTTTTCAAATATATAATTTTGAGAGTTATTGATTGATTACCTGAACAGAGCCATTCAAATTAAAATAAATATAATGTAAGAGGTAAAATGAAAAGGAAAAAAAAATGCTATGTTCTGAATCCAATCAACATAAAGGAAGTGAGATCTGAAACCATGTCGGAACGAAAGGCAACTACAAATCAGAAAAGATGTCTAGTAAGCCAGCATATGGACCTCATCCAATAAAATTTCCTGTGAACTGAAATAATCTTAAAGATAAGAAAGGAAGAGAAGAAATGAAAAGAAATGTGGTGCCTTAAACTACAAGGATTGGCATTATACAATATACCCGTTAGAATCTTAGTACCGATAACACATGTTTAATATATATTAATATATATAGAGAGAGGGTTTGGCTCTTGTGCGGACACTTTTGTGCGGAATTGGTGTGGACACTTGTAACAGGTAAGTTAACATGCTTGGTTCGTTTTGGTTAAAAAAAAAAAACTTAGCTCATATGCCGTCTTCCCCAAAAACCCTTCCTCACCCCAAATCGATTTTACTCACAGCCCCAAACCTATGGCCGAAAACGACTCAACAACTACAATATTTTGAAATTGCTATGTGATGAACCTGTGTAAAGATTACCAAATTCATCATAGGTATGTTTTTTCTATACGCCATTTTGTTTACAAAAATACCTAAACCAATAAATTTAGGTATTTACATCCTGTGTATTTTGAGTATACACCATTTTGAAAATGAATCCATTTAGGTATGTGTTAAGCCTAAGTAAACATGATTTTGAGTATACATTATTTTGAAAATTAATCTATTTTGAATATCAATTTTTTTCCTGTATGAAGTTGCTCTATGTGATAATTTCTTCTTTTTTTAATAATTACGCTTCTTACTTTTCAGGGTATGGAGTCCCAAAGAAGTTCATTTGATCCCATATTTTCTGTAATTATGAAGACCTTGCGGAGATGCTAACATCAAAGACGACGGGGAATCCAGGGCGACGTTTTGTTGCGTGTCCTAATTATAAAATTAGTTCTTGTAATTTTTTTCTGGTGAATTGATACTGAGAAATTAGTGGATACCAAAAAATCTGTGAATACCAAAAAATCTGTAGAAATTGAATGCCATGAGCTTATCGTGAAGTTAACGGAGTTGGGAAAAAAAATTGACAAAATAGAGAAAAGATTGACAAATCATTTGATGGAAAAGAGAAGAAGATTGCCAAAAAATTTGATGGATGGGAGAAGAAGTTTAACAATTTTTATTTTCGTTTCAATTGTATTGTGGTTGTAATTGTAATATTGTTTATTTTTAAGATGTTGGTTTAGGAGATTGAGTGCTCTACATAAAGTGAAATTTTAGTTTGGGTTATGTAATGTGCCGTTTCGATTTAGTTTGGATTATGTAATGTAATTTCTGCTTGGGTTATGTAATGTGGTCTTTCAGTTTGTGTTATGTAATGTAATTTCCGTTTCAATTGTATTTTGAATATTCATAACTGTCCATGAGAATCTACAAATAATGTTGATATGTATATTCCAAGCATTTCATAGCTGAAAGCAGTAATCTGTTATGGAGTCAGTAATCTATCGTGGACCTGTTACCTGTGGTCATGAAAATTATTAATGAAGGCAGTGACAATTATGGACCTATTACTTGGGGTCAATATAATTTATGTCTGCTTGTCTCAATGCAGTCAAGAAGCAGGTCATAAACAAAGAAACAAGTTCAATACCATCATAACAGCTTAATATCATAACAGTTACATAGAAACAAATTCAATTCCAACATTTGAATTACATAGAAACAGGCCCATAATAACTTGTTGCTAACTGTTAGAATGGTAATTAAACCATAACTGTTAGAATGGTAACTTGTTGCTAACTGTTAGAATGTAAGAATTTTCTAACTGTTAGAATGTTAAAATTTTCAAACTGTTAGAATGTTTCCCAAATGAAATTACATTATCCAAGCAACCAAACCAAATTTCATTACATTAACCAAACAAAATTAAATTACACAGAGGTAGTAATCCACATTACATTATACCCAATCTCTTAAACCAAGATCTTAAAAAATCAGAACTATAATTACAACCTAAAGTACAATTGAAACGGGAACAAAATTTGTCAAATTTATTCTTTAATCCGCCAATTTTCTTGTTCATCTTCTCTAGTCCGTCAAATGTTTTGTCAATCGTATTCTCCAATCCATCAATTTTTTTCCCCAACTCCATTATCTTCGCGAGAAGCTCGCGACATACTATTTCCACTGATTTTTCGGTATCCACTGAGTTTACGGTATCCATTGATTTATCCCTATCAATCCATCGAAAAAACCCACATGAACTAATTTTATAATTTGGACACGCAACTAAAAGTCGCCTAGGATTCGCACTCGTCTTTGGTGTTCGCATCTCCACACGATCTCCAAATTACATAAAATGTGCGAGTTAAATGTGCTACTTTGTGATTCCATATCCTGAAAATTAAAAAGATATAATTATTTTAAAAAACAAGAAATTGTACAGACTTCAAAAATTAATGAACACAAAGAACTTAAGAGTAAACATGATTTCCAAAAAAGAGATTTCGTAGAAAAAACCCTAAATCAACACTGTACAGTTTCCACGAAACAAATCAATAGGAGTTAAAATGGTTTCCGAAAAAAATGGATTTCCTAAAAAAAAACTGTACACTTGCCATAAGAGTATATCAATTAGAGCTTATAGGGTTACCAAAAAAAAGGGATTTCATAAAAAAAAACCGAATCAATTGAGTGAACTCAGTTACCTGAAGTCGATGAATCAGTTGGAGGTCACAAGTTGAGTTGGGAGAGGTTTGACTAAGGTAATTGGGGAAATGGTTCAGCATACGAGGCCCCTGGTTTTCTTTGTTTTTTGGCAGTGTTCAAAACGACCCATTAAGTTGTTGAGTCGTTTTCGGCCATAGGATTGGGGCTGAGTAAAATCGATTTGGGGTGAGGAAGGGTTTTTGGGGAGGACGGCCTATGAGCTGAGTTTTTGTTTTTTTTAACCAAAACGACCCAAGCGTGTTAACTTACCTGTTATAAGTGTCCGCACAAATTCCGCACAAAAGTGTGCGCACTAGAGCCAAACTCTCTCTCTCTATACACACACACACACACACACACACACATTAGTAAAATAATGTGAAGTTATATTACCTGTCAAGTAATGGAATGTTTTAAACATAAATAAATTACTGTAATTTCTTTTTACTTTGGTACTTCATAAATCTGTTTTATAAGACTTTGGTACACTGGTCGAAATATTCAGACTTGGTACTTCTTTCATCGTTAAATGAAGTTTACCACAAAACGTAATAATCAGCGATGAAAAATGTATTACGGTCACAAGTAATTAACAAATTCATAGTCTGATAAAAGAATTAATGATTGAGCAGACAGAAATAGGGCCCTCCTCTTTATTTACATGTATCTTTTGTTTGGTGTAGAACAAACAGTAGCTTCATTTATATAAATAGAATAATTACAGTTAGCACAGAGAACATACGTACTTACCTCATTATGCTATCCTACTTAAGAAGAACAGAGGCAGTTAAAAACAAATACAGACTCCCTAATAACAAATTGAAGTGCAATCATGTTTCCAAACATTACAAGCCAATACCAGCCATGTCTATCATATTTCTATATGTAAGATATTGACACGAGCGCTTACCAGTCCTTTTTATCATGGTCCAGTGGTATACGTAGATAGATGATCTTTCATGTAACTCAAATGTAAGGGCATCCATGATAAATCAGTTAATTAGGGAAGAGGCAATCCCACAAGCCTTAAACTCGTCGAAAGTTCAGCTATATATTTTGAAGTTTTAGATTCCCAAAGAAATAGAGGAAGTAATGCAATTGATGGCATAAGAATCAAACACTCGAGTTTCTTTCCTTTCACGCTAGTAGATTATGATGTTATACTTTAACCAAAATGCTTGCAAGTTTTTGTATGATTTCTAAATATAACAAATTGGGGCATTCATATAATTCATCATATAAGCATGAGAGAATGTAAAGTTGCATTGAGCTTCAATGGAACTTTGAGAATGAGCAACAGAAGACAGAGGAGGAAACATTTTTTTGAAATTTAATTCAAATCCATGGTCCTCGATAATGAAGAATCCTAAGACATATACACGAATGGACAAATAGTCAGATAAGCAAAGATGAAATAATTTTTAGAAATTTAATTCAAATCATTCTAAATTGAAAAATAGGTGGAATTCTCAGACTAGTTGACATACTTTTATGACTAAATGGTAATAAAAATCTAACTACTAGTTTAAGTACATAATTAAATAGAATATTTGTCATTATCCTATCCTACTAAATGACACTTAGTTCCAGTGAGACTACCCTATAGTAGGAGTAAAAAGGTCAAGCACCTCCTTTACTGGCACTCATTTTAGATTAATACACAAATCATGTTTCTAATGGATCTGATCAATACATAATCTGATTCTCACCAGTTCAAATGTTCACAGATTACAAATCATGTAAACACAGCAGAGAATGGGAGAAAAAAGAAAACACATGGAAGAAAAGAAATTAACAGCTCAGGGGAATCCACATATTTTGTAGGTAAATAATCATAATTATATAGCAATATAAGATGACCAATTTTTTGTTAAGTAAACCATAAATATTAGAATTTCTTATTTTTTGTGAGAGCATGTAAAGTTGCTTTGAAATTCAATGGAACTTTGAGAATGGGCACTAGATATACACCACATAAATACACATACACACACAGAGTACATACACACAACACAGAGGACAGAGGAAAGTACCTCATATCAGAGAGTGTCAAATTCCAAATTCAGTAAAACTGCAGAATCCATTGTCCTCGATAATCCAAATCCTAAGACATACACGAATGGACAAACAGTCGAGTAAGCAAAAGATTAAACAATTTACAGAAATTCAGTTCAAATCATTCTAAATTATAAAAATAGGTGGCATTCTTAGACTAGTTGACATATTTTAATCACTATATGATAATCAATATCTAACTAGTAGTTTAAGTAAATAATTAAATAGAATATTTGTCATTATCCTAGCCTACTAAGTGATACTTAGTTACAGTAAGACTACCCTATAGTAGGAGTAAAAAGGTCAAGCACCTCCTGTACTGGTTCTCATTTTAGATTAATACATAAATCATGTTCCTAATGGATCTGATCAAGACATAATCTGATTCTCACGAGTTCAAATGTTCTCGGCCTACAAAGAATTGCAGCCCATGTGAGGACCTATGTAAACACTGTAGAAAACGGGGAAAAACAGCTTTCATTAACAATAAAATGACTGTACTTTTCTTTTTAAATGAAACTATAACTGAGGGAAAATATCGATTGTCATCTGAGTACGGATTGTGAGTTTTCCATTACTCCACAGGAGTTCATTAACGATATATATAAAATCACAAAGCTGGAAAATGGCAAACACAAGAAATAAAGAAATTAACTGGCGCAGGGGAATCCACGTTTTCTGTAGATAAAGAATCATCATTATGTAGCACAATAAGATGAACATTTTTTGTTAATTAATATATATAAAGCACCATTTCTTATTTTGTACTATATATGTCCCAAACATGCTTGGAGATTAATTAAAGAAAGAAAAGATCTAAAAAGGACTAAAAATAGAAAATAAAAGGAAAATAAAATGGATTACCATCACTCCCCTCCCCTCAAAAAGAGTTCATCCACCAACTCAAAGGGGAAGGCCAACAGAGTCACCCTTAAAACTGTAATCAATGCATAGCCAGGAAGATGCTCGGTCTCATCAAGATACTCCGGTGACTGATCCATTGCTAACAGGGTCCAACGATGTGGCAGAGAGGCTCGGTATCCCACATTGCCGCAATTAAAGAATTGAAATGTGGAAGGGCCTGAATGTGTCACAACGGAAGTACTGGTAGTTTGAGTAGTGGCAGAAGATGTCGATGCTGATACTGTAGGGGAAGAAGAACTAAATGCGGGTTGAGATTGGGATGCTGGAGGAGCTGTCGGTGTTGCATGATAGACCTCGACCTTGGTAGCATACTCTACCACCTTCAGAAAGGTCGGTATCTCTCTCAACCCAAGGTCGCGCTAAATATGTGGCTGGAGTCCCAGTATATAGTGGTTAATCCACTGATCCTCAGTCTCAGACAGACGAGCTGTAGTGCAGAGGATCTGGAACGGCTCCGTATACTCCACTACGGAAGACGTATCCTCTCGGAGTGACTGGATACGCGCAAAGAGGTCACGCTCGCCTGAAGAGTGGCCTTGAGGTCAATCCAGTCCTGAATGCGACGGAGTCCTGCAACTATCCTACGGTAGCAAAGATCATTCCACCAAACTCGGGCAAACCCCTGAAATTACGTGGCTGCAAGGAAAACACATGAGTGGTCTTAAACTCGCTTATAGTAAAAAACTGGCTCCATAGCGGCCAGCCAATCAACCATGTTGTCTGGGGAGAATCTGTCATCGAACATAGGAACCTCTACGCGGATATCTCTATGGAGACTCCGAGAAAGTAACTGGAGCTCTAATGATAGTGGGTTTCCATCCTGATGAGCTCTCAGGCCAATCGCATCACCTGGCGCAGGTGCAACATAATTCATGGGAACCGGTGGCATCTGGGCAGGTGGTGGATGAGGAGGATGATCATGCGGGGCTATGGGAGGTGCAGGGGGACCGCGCCGATAGTGGGGACACGTGTCGATTAAGTGGCCACGTTCTCCACAATGGAAGCAATGACAATCCCGTAGTGGAATGTAATGCTGGGTGCCGGGTGAATCCACTCAAAGATGTTACAATGAGTACTCCCGGCATCAAAAGAGGTAGAAGAATCAGTGTAAAGTAGAGAGAGGTTGTGATGGGAAGGTTTTGATGGGATGATGAGGGAGGTGGTATGTAAGGTGGTGGGTAAGGATGTAGACGTGGATCAATGTTTTGATACTCAAAAATATCAAAATCATATGGGTCAGGTGGTTCAGATGGTTGAATAGGGTTGAGATTAAGTGGATCGTTGAGGGGAGTTACGTTTGGGGTTTTGGACAACTTGGGTAAGGTTAATTTTTGGGTGTGTGCACATTCATGGGTAAAAATAGGGGTTCTTGGGTTATTTGGGTTTGAATTTTGGTTGGAAAAATGGTAATGGGGCCCGGGTTCAGATCGGGTCTTACGGTTGGGGTCAGAATGAACCCGATGTGGGTTTTGGACTAGGGTTTCAACTTAGACAGCCTTGTTTAGTATTTTTTGTTGCGGATAGGATAGCATGTAGCGGGAGAGGTTATGCCTGGTTTAATGGGTACCGGAATTTGACTGGAGGAGGCAGGGGGGAAGGCGGTTCAAGGGTTTTGCAGGTCGGGGTTTAGGCTTGGATCGCATCTAGGGTTTGAAGGTTGGATGGTGTCGGCTGGGTGCAGGGAAGTCGGCTGCTAGGGGTTTAGCAAGTCGACAGTAGAACGAATGGGGCTGGCCACTAGAAGGGTGGTCTGACCTGGCTGAGAGACAGTCCGGTGGTAGCATGCCGGATCTTGATTGGGGCAGGGGATTTCTAGTAGGTTTGGGTCGAAATCTTCAACGGGTTGTTTCCCAGGTCTTCTGAAATTTGATTTTGAGATTTCATTTGAGGGGCTAGGGTTTTGAGATTTGGAAAAAAGTTGAATTAGGGCTTCCATTTGTTCTGCCATTCTATTCAATTTTCCATGCAATTGTTGATTACTTTCTTTCAATTCTTGGTTACTTTCGCGTAATTCTTGGTTAATCTCCTCTTGAATTCGCGTCGCCTTCTTCGGGGCCATCGAGAATGTAGTGCACGATTTGATATTCTACACACCGATACACACTAACACCAATGTTTGGAGCGACACCCGCTCTAATACCAATTTGACGTGAACTACACGTCAATGACCTAAAAATCAAGGCAATATGATTTCTAGAGAGAGAACAAAAAATTTCTTATATTTCAAGAATTGAAGAATGAGTACAAATGAGAATACAAGAGGTATTTATATGAGAGATATTACTTGCTAATCGAGTAATTAGCTAAAATGACTAAAAGGGCCAACTAAAAATAAAAGAATGTCTAATTAGTCTCAAACATGCTTGGAGACTAATTAAGGAAAGAAAGTACCTAAAAAGTACCAAAAATAGAAAATAAAAGGAAAATAAAATAGATTCCCATCAGAAGAAATCAAGAAAAAAAATAGAATGACACCAAATATTTCAAGTGGTCAAGGTCTTAGATTTGGCAATTAAAGGAAATGATAATACGGTATGTTTTAATTTGGGGCAAGTTTATGATAATAAACTAATAATATACATAGGTAAAACTAGTTTACTATTTTTATTTCATTCATAGGACACCGTGTCCCCTACAGAAAAAATCATAGCATGTACATAAGATTTGTGGACCATAAGTTCACCAAAACCGGCTAAACAAAAATATACAGAAAACAGCAAAGGAAAAAAAAACAAAAAGAAAAAGAAAGAGATACAGAAAACCATTAAAAATGGTTTATGAGCTAAATAGTCCAAACATTTTTTAATACACGTTTAGTTCAAGCCTTATTATTTTGTTCCAAAAAGTCATTCACCACATAAAAACACTAGATGTGTGCCGCTAGCACGGACCTTTAAAAATAAGTGAATATTGGTTAAATGGGTGTTTAAGGAGTTTTTGAAACAAAATAAAAAGACTTGGAATAAATGTGTAAATATTTGAAGGACTTTTTGATAATTGATCCAATTTTTTTTTTTATAAGTGACGGGCTTAGAATGGTCAGAGAGGTATGGAGTTCCGCATATCAAATTTAATATTATGTTGTTTTGAAAATCTTGTAGTTTAGAGTTAAAAGTAGATGACAATATCAATTGGTTTTTTTAACTGGGTGTACCTCAATAAGGAGGGACTGGATGACCTGCAACTTCAGTTTAGAAGACAGAAGTGAAACATCCAATTTAGAAACTCAGTCATAAGTATTTCACTGCTTTAACCAATTTATCTCCACATGGGGGATGTCGGCTATGAGGGGCCAATAACATCCTTTCTCCTTCAAACACCGTTCTTCTAGAAGCGGACAGTTGGAGATCGTCAAAGATGAAAGTGTGGGAAGCAGTTTCTCAGGTAAAGATTGAAGCTTAGGGCATGCCCAGACACGGAGCACTTGAAGAGACGTTAGGTTTTGGAGGCCCATCGAAAGAGATTGAAGCTTAGGGCAGGATTCGATATGTAGCTCTTGAAGAGAAGTTAGGTTTTGGAGGCCCATGGAAAGAGATTGAAGCTTAGGGCATGTATTGATATTTAGCATTCGAAGAGACGTTAGGTTTTGGAGGCCCATGGAAAGAGATTCCAGACTCAGATGATAGATTTCAAGTGTGGTTAGAGATGTAGGAAACAGACTCCTTGTGTCCGGAAAGCATCCCAGATCTGGAAACTTGCCATAAATGCAGATAGAAACAAGAGAGGTTGGGAGCCTTTGTAGGCCCCACTCTGAGATGGGCCGCTTGACTTCCCCAACTGTAAGTTTTCTTAGGTTGGGAGGCCAGACCCCTCGAGGAAAGGACTCGAGACTTGGACAAAAAGTTATAATCAGAAATTCCAGTGATGTGAGGCTTTGCATCTGAACATCAGGCAGGGACTTCAGATTCTCGCAATTAGAGATTAAAAGATGTCTCAGGCTCGGGGGCAAACCTCTTTCGGCCAGGGACTTCAGATTCTTGCAATTACTGATTTCAAGTTCTCTCAGGCTCGGGGGCAAACCTCTTTCTGGAAAGCACTCTAGCCCTGGACAGAAATCTATGCCCAATGTGGTGAGACGATTGAAGCTGAACAAACAACCAGGTAAGACTTTCAGATTCACCCACTCTGCGATGAAAATATTTTCAAGTGATGGTATACATCTACTGCGTAGCCAAAAGTTCTCCGAATCTGGCTCCAGATTCGGGCAACTCCAAACGCTAAGTGACTTAAGGGCAGTGGGTAGATTTTGGCCTGTTGGAAGGCATGTTAGAGAAGAACAGTCGCTGATACTCAAATATTCAAGATGAGGAAAGCTCTCCACGTGGCTGCTGCTGTTGCTTTGCAAATCTGTCATTGTTGGACAGGACGGGAGTCCTGGGCAATTCCCTATATCCAACTTCCTGAGAGACGTGAGGTTGTTCACCCAATTCGGCAGGTTCTCAAGCTTCTTACATCTATTTATTCTCAGTTCTTCAATGCTAGGAGGCCATGCGTGTTCTTCCTTCGCCAAGGATATAAGATGAGGACATTCACCGACAGTTAAATATTTCAAATTTACAAGATTCGGAGACAGAGATTCTTCTTGCCACAAATAACTCAGTTCATCACAGTTTTCAATAGTTAAATGTTCAAGTGATGCCAGCGATTCTACTACCCCTGCACGTAGGTTAATAAGCCCTGTGATATCCCGTATCGTTAAGGTTTCAACTGATGAGGCGACACTAACCATACTGCTCAGCACCACCTCGCAGCATTCTTGTATATCTAACACCCTTAGAGATGGAATCCTTGGAAGTATAACCTTGACCAATTTGGGGCAATTACGTAGAGTAAGCTCGCAAAGGCGAGGATACAATCCTCTAACACTTTCATCAACATCTGTTAAACAAGTAAGCCATTCTTCCCAACACTTCATGTGCTCAAACCTGAGAATCTCAAGTGATGGGAAAGAAAGAGCCTGAGCATGACGATTTCCACACAACTCAACATCAACGTTTTTTACCCCCGACATTTTCCGTATACACAACTCCCTGAGTGAGGGTAGCTGCCCAACTGGAGGTAATGATGTGCATTTCTCACAGTGTTCAAGTGTTAGGAGCGCTATATTAGAGAATGAGGGATCCCCAACCCAACTAGAAAACTCTATGCCTCCGTAAGATACAATTTTGAGCTTGGTCAAGTTTGTATGAGGTCTTAGTGCTGCAAGTACTTCATTATCAAGCTGTTCATTTCGGGAATCATTGAATTCACTACTCCATATCAACACTAATTCTTCAAGGCCTTGCTTACACGATAGATTAGCCTCCTTTGCATCATGGACATTCTTCACATGCTGCAACCCTACAATGGAAAGTGCCCCTATGAGATTAGATAGCCCCCTCAACTCAGTTAGTTGCAACATATTACTCTCGTCAAGAACAATCTTAGACAAGGTTCGCAGACTAGTCAAGGTACCAAAACCTAAGGGCATCTCTTGTAATTCTTTAGTATCGGAGACGTCAAGATGCCGCAAATTAATTAAATTACCAATTTTTGCAGGCAACTTAATTAGTCTTCTGCAACTGCGTAACAATAACGTCTCTAAATGATAAAGATCACTCACTGACTCAGGCAACTGTTTGATGAGAGTGTTCGATAAATTAAGATACCGAAGGTGTCTTAAATCACCAATTGAATTTGGTAGCTCAGTTATGGAATAACCGCTCAAATTCAGCACTCGTATGCACTGTAGTTTCGGTAAAAATTCTTGGACAACCTTATTGCTCAAGTGGTAGCTTCGCCAATTAAAACTTGACTCGTAAAGTGGCAGAGTCAAAAAAGTCCTCAAACTCCGAGCCTTATAAAATGCCTCAAACTTATTAAAGGTTCCGTATGTGAGGCGAATGGACGATGAGTGACGAGCCTTTTTAGAAATTGTTTGTTGCTCATTACTTATCATCCTATCATCCAGGCTAAAGCATATCCGCCCAGCGACAAATTGAGCTAAGTCATTCATGAGGTCGTGCATCACAAAATGTGATTGATCCCCACTTGAATGTTGAAAAAAGGACCTTGATAATAGCTCATTGAAATGTTGAAAACCTATCTCCTCCATTTTCTTCTTTTCTTTTGCTTGTCGCAAAAAGCCTTCTGCCATCCATAACAAAACTAGTTCAAACTTGTCAAACTGATAGTCCTTGGGAAATATTGAGCAATATGTAAACAACCGCTTTAGATGGGGTGGGAGATGATGATAACTCACTCTTAAAGCGGGAAGAATGTCGCTCTTATCTGCAGGTAATTCCCAGAACTTGCTATTCAGTACATTTTCCCAAGCTTTTGTGCTTATTTCTGTGCGAAGGAGGCCTCCAAGAGTCTTTGCAGCCAAGGGCGATCCGTTACACTTCCTCGCAATATCCTCACCAACTATTTTCAAATTGGGATGCGCTTCAAAATCTCTTGTACCCAATGCATGTTGAGCTAAGATAGATACACAATCACCTTTTGTCAACTGTGTGAGATGGTAAGTTGGAATTGAAGGAGATCGCATGGTTGATGCAACCCCTTCATTTCGAGTTGTAACAATAATTTTACTCCCAGGTGCCCCAGTCAGAAAAGGGGTACGAAGGAGGTCCCATTTTCCATAGTTCTCATTCCAGACATCATCCAAAATGAGAAGGAACTTTTTGTTAGAAAGCTTCTCCTTTAGTCCCTCTTGAGCTTTATTCAAGTTTTTAAAGTCACCACTCTTTTCTGCCACCGAGTCAAAAATCAAGCTAGTTATCTTGAATTCATCAAACTCATCAGAAACGCATACCCAGGCCTTGAGGTCAAAGCTTGTTTTCACTTGGTCATCATTGTAAACAAGTTGAGCAAGGGTAGTTTTGCCAAGCCCACCCATTCCAACTATGGCTATAACACCGACCTCTTCATCATCCTTATACACCAACTCGAGTATTTTATCTTTATCATTTTGGCGACCCCAAACACGAGATTCCACCACCAAAGAAGTCGTTTCTCGTGTTCCATAGGACCTTATCCCGCTTATCCCGCCCGCATAATCTTTCAAACCCAGATATTGTTTCTGATCAACAAGATCTTGCAATCTGTTGGTGATGTCCTCTAACTTGCAGCCCATGTTGTAATTGAACATAACAGCACTAGGAGTGAAACTGAGCCCCCAGACCTTATGACTACTACTGTTGCTGGCTGTAGCTGATTGAGTCTTCATTTCCAACTTGTGACGATAATATTTGGTGAACAACTCGTCAATAATGTCGTCTAAACCGTAGGTCAAATCCTGGAGATCGTCGAGCCATGACTGCACAGATTTCTGGGTGATTTGCTTATCCTCTGCGTCCGCAAGCACATCTCCAATTATTAAGAGAGTGTTCTTCAATTTGTGGAGCTGAGATTCATTTATTCCACCCCATTTAGCCAACTTGGAAAACACGCGAGAGACAACCTTCTCAAACAGCACCTCAATGATCGGGGAGACAAATATCTGACCAATCGCAGCCATCGCCATATTTGTTTAGCAAAGTATGAAAATGGAGATAAGTTCGCTTGTGGCGTGTCAAAGTCTCAAACATAGGAGACTCCTAGAGTCGGTCAATACAACCAATCTATAGTTTTGTGTGGTTCAAAACTATGCCTCCTTTATTTCATTAAAATGAAAAATAAGGATAAACACACATTTTTATACACTATTTTCATACTTGGTGCATTAAAATGTTATATCTTGTTGTTATGAGTCCCATCAGGGCATATAGTACAACCCCTTACAACATTGTCTTAATAAGCGTGTATAAAAAACGGGTATGAAAGTGTGTATGCGTAGTGGTACTCGAAAAATATTTATAAGGACACTCGCACATTTTTATAGATAGAGTGCTCTCTTTCAAATTATATTAATTATAACTATTTCCCACATCAATCATTATAAAAAAAAAACTTAGACTGACGTATCCTTAATTTTATTAAACATACAAAACTTTGGCACGAAATTTATTTAAAATTAACACAATATATCATGTTTATGTCGATTATTTTATACGAAATCGTGTTGTACCGTGTCGTGTTGGTATCAAAATTATGAGTTGTGTTAATTATATTTTACTCTCGTTTTCGTGTCTATTTATATCTAATGTAGTATGCAATTTAAGATTTTTTTTATTCGTGTTGTGTTGTGTTATGTTCTAATCACGAATTGGTGTTGTGTCGTGTTTGTCCACCAAAAAACCTTGGTGTGTCGTTTTGAGTCATGTTGCCCCGAAAGACAATCCAAAGGCGCGAAGTGTCACCCCTACGTCAATGTAATTGGCCTCCTATTTTAAAAAATATCAAGGGGGTTTCATAATTTAATTAGGGCGTTGATGCCCAAAAATCAACTCCATAATAACTTATTCACACCACACTTTGCCAATTATTACTACCATTTACTACCATAGGGCACCCATATATTTAAAGTGTAAATTTTATTAATTCCCCCTCTCTATCTCACTAACTTCACTTTCTCTCTTCGCTCGCTCTCTCTCTCTCTAAAAATTATAAAAGAAGCAAAAACCTCCCTCAAACCAACCAAGTCCACTCCCCACTATCATCCTCAAATCTTTTTTTATCCTCTCTGTCACTCTGATGAAATGTATTCTACTTTCTCGACTCGATTTGTCAAGATTTAGTCAACTGTTACATTTTACAATTTGACAACCAAATATAATTAAACAACCACAAATATATGTTATAGAAATGTTTTGCGTTGTTTGAAAGTCATTAAATAACCATAAAAATTGGTTATAAAATGTAATCTAATGCCATGTAAATCTATAAAAAAAACATTTTGCAACATCGGGAACTCGATACTGATAATGACAATCATGTCATACCTCATTTAAAAAAAAATCAAATGTTTCATTCGGGATACTGATGCTAGTTGATTACGTTAGAAGTCGGGCTCTATTTAATGAACTTTAATAATATGACTCGTTATCATTATCCCGAGTCATATGTTATTTAAATATATTTGATATTTCTCATTGGTTATCTCTATGGCGATCCTCACTTGATGCAATCGGTATTAGTCTCTCGACTAGTGGCAACAGCTTCGTGCATTTCATAACAGAAATATCCATTATAATAGTTGCATTAAATTGGCATTCAAAGCCCAACTATTAAATGCACAGTTCGCAACTAAATCTCAAATTTTAAGATGAATTTCGAACCTTGTATCCTAATTATAGCATATATTGTTATTCTACCTTTAATTTACATCACCTTCCATGTTATAAAACTTTCTTTTATCTCACGTTGAAAAATAGAACGTAAAAAGTGTTATTACTTTTGAGAAGAAACGTCGGGCATAACTAAACCCTATAATTGAAGGGAAAAGCTTACTCGAGACTAGTAGTGTGTAGGAACACAACCCCTCTAATGTCTGGGAGGAGGTTGGTAGTCCAAATATCCATATGGATAACACAATACAAGTGGGGGGGATCAATCAAACATAAGTTCAATGGAAACAACACGATTCAAAAAACTTAAATCAAAATTCACCAAAAGAAATTTCAATTAAGTTATTAAAAGAAAATTTAAATTCCTCCTTTTTTTCCTCTTTAAAAACTAGCGGGTTGAGAGTGATAAGTTAATTTTATGATGGAGTGGCATGGGTATAAGCCTATAAGGGTGAGGGGACTAAGCTAAATAGGTTTGGGAATTTAAACTTATTGGGGTCTCGAAATTGATTTTTTTTTAAAGAAAGGCTTCTACCCCTGAAAAAATTACATGCCCTTGGAAATATAAATTTTTACACTTAAACCTTTTCTCGCCTCAACATTTAAAATTCCATCTCACAGATCTTTATAGGGGTATAAAATGACTAAAACACCCCAACCTCAACTTAAATTTACCAACACCACAAAATGCCACCGACTAGCCACAATGGGCATTTTTTTTACGCTGGTGACCCGCATTAGGCAAAAATATACAAAAATGATGTCAACGATCTACATTAGGTTAATTTATAAAAAAAAATGATATTGTAAACCCCAAATAGGCTAAAATTCGCAAAAGTGATGTTGACGACCCCAAATATTAGGGGTGGGCACGGTCCGGTCCGAGTTTTGCCTATTTTTTGGACCGGACCGAATATTCGGTCCTCAATTTTTTTGGACCGAGACCGGACCGATTAATTCAATTAACCTACTAATTCGGTCCAGGCTTTTTTCGGTCCGGTCCGGGGTAAAATTCGGTCCTCACCCTATTTTATATATATGTTCATTTTATGAATGTTTTTATCTATTTTTCTCACAAATATATATATAAAAAAATAATACTCGAAACTTCAAGTGATATTTACACGGGTTTTTTTAACCCAAATAAAAAAATGTCTATACATATATAAAATGTTCCAAATTAAATTCCTAAGTTATATACATTAATTCAAAAACTATACATAAGAAACACAATAACATTATTTTTATTATATATATATGGGAATCGGTCCGGTCCGGTCCAAATCAGTCTTTTAATATAGTGGACCGCGGACCAGACCGATTTAATCGGTTTTTAGTTTTTGTGAACCGATTTTCGGACCGATTTCAAAATAGCCTTAATTTTCGGTTCGGTCCGGTTCGGTCCAATCGGTCCATTCGGGTCGGTCTTTTTTTTGTCCACCCCTACCAAATATGCCAAAAATTTACGAAAATGATGTTGGCAACCCATATTAGGCCTTTTTTTTAATTGACGTTGATGATCCCAAATAGAATAAAAATTACAAAAAGATGTTGATCCCATATATGCCAAATTTTACAAAAATGGCGTTGGCAACCTAAATTCGATCGATTTTTTTATTCAATTGAAGTCGTAGACCTCGAATAGGCTGAATTTACAAAACTAATGTGTAATATCCCACACATGCTTAAATTTACAAAATGACCCCGATGCCACTTCACTCAAATTACAAAAATACCCCAAACTCAAGAATGGAGATTATAGATGGAAAACACAGACCAAAACTTTTCAAATGGACAAGGATGAGACAAAAACACTTATGGCTCTAAGAAAAGGAGAACAACGTTCTATGGACAAAAATTCTCGATTGGCAAAAAACGCTCCTCTCGAGCCTACATTACCTCATAAATGGGGTTTTGAAATCAAGTTGATTCCAAATAAGGGTCAAACCCTTCCATGAATTGCTTAAGACTTTGTCCATTCCCTTTAAACACGTTCTTATTCTAGGATTTTGATCTTTAATGGATCCATAAGGGAACATCATTTTCACAACATAGGGCCCGATCCACTATTATCGAAAGTTTCCTGGGAACAGATAAATTGAACAAAAGAACCATTTCAGATGAGTGAAATGATTTGAGTGATGCTCTTGTCATTGTCTCTTTCACCATTGATTCATAAATACGAGTGTTTTAGTAAGCATCTTCATGATTTCTTCCTACTCATTGAATTGAAGAATTATCTTCTTGTCGGTCTTATCTAAGTCAAAATTCATCTATTTAATTACCCAATACACCTTGTGTAATCTCCACTGGGAGATGGACTTGCTTTCCATATACAAGCCTATAAGAGGGCATATCGAGAGAAGATTATTTGTGGTTTGACAAATTCACTTCATTGTTGCATGAGTGTGTGTATGAAACCATGTGCGTACACGTTGTGTTGGGAATTCTTTTAGAAATTTAGAAATTATGTGTTGTGTGTATGAAACTGTGTGAGCTATGTGAAACTGTGTGTGTAATATATGTGAGTGCGCACACACATTAAAATTTTTTGAGGCAGTGTGTGCACATCTAATCAAATTATAAAACAGGTGAATTTGTAATTATTTATTTTTGTTTTGGAATGCAATTTTTCAAATTGGAATTCTTATAATTATATCCTAGGACTATTCCAAACTCATTTTTGGAAACCAAACAATGGAATTGGAATTCAAGTTTGTGTGATGTAACTGAGTGGGGAAAATGGGGGAAGGTCTGGGAGTTCAAATTATAAGGGTCTGGGGTTAGATTTTTTTTTGGCCCCTTAAAAAATTACATGTCCTTAGAAATGTAAATTTTTACACTTAAACCCATTGCCACCTCAAAAATTAGAATTCCATTTCACCTATTTTTATTAGGGTATAAAATGACTATAACACCCTAACCTCAACTTAAAACCACCAACACTCATAAAATGGCTCCGAGGATTCACAATAGCCCTATTTTTTTCTAACGCTCGGGACTCAATCAAACCCAAATTTATGAAAATGACATTGGGAACTCACATTAGCCTCATTTTTTAAATGATTCTAATGAATCCAAATAGGTTAAATTTTACAAAAATGACACCAACGACCCAAAATATGCCAAATTTTACAAAAAAAAATTATAACGGTAACCAATGTGGATAGTTTTTTAAAATTAACTTCAATCACCCCAAATACGCTAAAGTTACAAAAATGACGCCGAGGACTCCATATATGCCAAAATTTACATAAGTGACCCTAGTGTTGATTCTCAACGGGTTGGTTACACGAGTCCTATTTTTTTACTCTACTCTCTTCAACGCAATATCCACGAGGAGAAGACTTTACTTGCCATACACAAGCCTATAGGGGGACTTGCCAAGGGGGGAATTTTATGTGTTCAATAAATTCACTTTATTTTTTTATGCGTAATACCATGTATAGAGCTATTTTCACGCTAGTACATTGTGCGCAGAACTTTGTTGGAAATTGTGAAGTTGTGTGTGTGTGAAAACTATTTGTGTGAGTATGTGAGTGCGCGAGAATTGGAATTGTGTGATGTAGTGTGTGCGTATGTAAGAAATTCCATTAAAATATGAGTTTTTAATTATCTAATTCTACTTTGAAATGAAATTTATCAAATTGGAATTTTCTTAGTATTAGAACCTCACAATAATTACGAACTCATTTTTCATGATCAAACATTGAAATAGGGGTTGAAGGATCACTTCCAATTTTAAAGCTTGGAAGTGAAGTTCCTATTACCTAAACATACTCTAAGTGATGTTGGGCATAGAGAGATTTTTTTTGTACCGGATAACCTTATTGAACCACGAAAGAATCTATAAAGTCACAAATGAGCTTACAACAAAGATCATGGTCATTTCATGGTTGAAAAAAACAAATATAAAATTATATAAAAAAGGAAAAAGTATGATGTCTCTGAGACATCAAAAGTTTGATGCCTTGGAGATGTGATTGGTCAATGCCGCTGGAACGGACCCATTTCTATAGGTAATGTGGGTCCGTGTCAGCAGCATTGACCAATCACATCTCCAAGACATCAAACTTTTGATGTCTCAAAAGCATCAAACTTTTACCATATGTGGAATTATTTTCCATACCGTAAAAAGTCCACACCGAAGGTACATTTTCTGTGCTCCATAAGTCAAATTATTTTTGCACATTTCAATAAGCACGTTGCATAGTTTGGCTTAACTAAAAAAATTCAATTGCAAGACAAGGCGAGGATTTCGTCACCCTTCCTTGGCCCGAAAATAACTAAATTACGAAAGCATTTGAATCACCCGAGCCATCATTTTTTACTTAAAATTTATTGGATATTAGACATATGGTATCACATAGCTCGTAGGAAAACTCTTAATAAGGCTAGGATTAAAAGCTAGTCCAATGCGAACTTGCCAAATCAGTTCCATTTCTACCTTACCTAGGATTTATGATTTAAAATGAGTCTTCATACCGACCACCAACCTAGAGGAAAAATTTAGGATTTAAGGCGATAAACCATAGTTGCTCATATTTTAAATTCGCATCGCATCAACGAGTATGAGCTCTCTAAATTTTGGAGACCCCCGTTATCATTGAAATAATCTTGAGAAAATTAGATCTTAAAAATTGAAATTCCCCTCACCTAATTTAGATAACTCAAATTTCTTTGTTCTAGCTTATGAATTATGTGTTTTTGAGTCAGATTAATTGCTTTTTCTTTCCTTTAAATAAAAAACTTTAAAAAAATGAGTGAGCGTGGTATATGCTGTAACACCCCGCCTAATTAAATACCGGGTGGCCAGTCCCATACCAAATTAAAACAGAATATACAGTTGGCTCATTCTTAGCATCACTGTCGAAAACATTTACAACTCACCCAAAACTCAATTAAGCTGGTGTTAAAAAATTTCCAAATTTCAATTTAACAAAATCCATTTCCAGTTTAAGAATAACACAACACATTTTTATTCTACAACACAGATCACTAAATAAATAACTCAAAAGAATTTAAATGCAACTGGAATAAACATTCCCAAATAATATAAATCCTTTACAACAATCCCAATAATGTTAAATGTATTTAAAAGACACAAATACAATAGTTTAACTCCGACAGAAAATGATAACTGAAATCCTTTGGGCGACATGCCCTATGTAAGAATACTGTGAATCAAAAGATGACAAGCGTCTAAGCAAAACTTCCATAGCTCCATAGCTCGTCAAAATCAACTATGGTTGGCGTCCCTGTTGCTGGACACCTGATATAGAAGATACAATAGAAAAGAAAATATGCAAGGAAATGGGTCAGAGCCCGAATGTGTAGTTTATTTTAAAAACAACAAGTATTTAACAAGTGCAATAAAGCATTTATTATGTACATGTTAGATCCAACTCTCACTTGCAATTCTCACCTCTCAACTAGAGTGCACACTTAACGTTTCCTATTAACCTCCTAGTTAATGGTTCCTCTTTTCTAATCTCCATATTAAAGTTCCAATCCCATATCATAATCCCCGTATGTCCCATACCATACGTCACATTATTATTCATTTACATATCTCCTTAATATGATTAGTTCCTCATTAACATGAATCATTACTCATTAATATGAGTTAAGCTTTTCAATTCTTTAAGAATAAACATTCATTAACTTACTTCCATTATCTTCCTCTATTCACCGTTGTCTACAATTATCACCGTAGATAGATTTAAACACAATATATAATTATGTAACCATTTAATCCATTATATATATATATTCATATATAATACAGCACCCCGAGTCACAGCTGTGGTGCAATGCATTACTCTGCTATCATGTCCCATCATCGCATGTCGCTGAATAGGGGACTACAGGTTCGGTAAGATTCCACGAACCATAAACAACAACAAACAAGTTGGAGGCGAACATAGTTCTCGTATCCATGGGTCACGCACATACCTACGTACCCACAGTCAGCGGGCTTATCAACTCCCCGATAAGTCTTTCGTAGACCTATGTTCTCGAGCGACAAATCAAAGATCCCATGGATTCATCAGGATATGACTGCCCTCACGCGTAAACCTCCCACCGATAGCAAGTAAGCTAGGTATGTCATACACATAAACATCAATCAATCAAATAGGTATTATCATACCTATAATATAATATCAATAAGGTAATTATCACTACCCTAAGATATTTCCCATACGTAGCATTATATCTCTTTTAAAATATCATATATTTACTTCATAAATTAATTATCCTCGCATCTTATAACATCTCTCCACTACCGACGTCGTTAAGGTTCATGCGCGGAGCGTCTCGCAAAGCGAAATCCAAACAAGGAACCCCTCCAATACACTACTACTTAACTTTGTCGATCGAGGAGGTCCGAAAACTTAAACTATTCGATCGGGATAACCTCATACCCTCTTTAAAACAAATGTATTCTAAGCTCCCATCTCATAAGATTCAAATAGGTTTTTCCTCATCTTATATTCAATAAGAAGTTACTAATATCCTACTGGTCCATAACATTATTTCTCCCGAACTAATACGAGTTTAGTTCTCCTTTTAATTAAGGTTAAAACCGATAGTTTCAAATCTCTTATAAACACATATTCTTTCACTTAGAATTAAACTCTCTTGTAAACTTAAGGATACCCAGGTGTTATATTAAATCACCCCTACTGGTCCTATCTTAAATCCTCATCCATCCCCATTTGGAATTTTAACAAATGAATCTAGCAACCGAAATTCCATTCAATATAATTTTCATCATTTAAATCACTCGAATCCAAATCAAATTAATTCTAATCTCATCAAAGGTTTACTGATATTTTCTAGGTCCCATAATCTCCAAATAATAATCACCAAAGATCCACAAAAAGTTTGGGATAAGAATCAACATTTAAAAAGAAATAACTTTACATAAACTGGGGAGGTCGATCGATCGAAGGCAGGGATCGATCGATCGATCCCTCAGGTCCAGGCCTGATATTCTGCATTTTCTGCAACTACGGGTTTCACCATTTTTACTCATTCAAACCTTCATATTAACCTCCAAAATGAGTTATTATGATTACTACATGATATACCAACATATATGAACGATTTCCAGTGCACTTAACATCCTAGAATCATCAAGGGGTTGGATTAAAAGCATGTTTATCTCCTTATTTCTAGAAAGTATCATTATAACATCTTCAAGAACACATCAATGGTTTTCATAATTTCTTCAACAGATTCATGACTATTTCGTGGATTAATATCATCCTAAAACATGAGTTAAATTCCTATATCATTTCAGTTTTCCAGAAATCCATTTAATACACCATTATTTCTTCCAAACAATAATAATCTTTCTTTTCATATTATTCTAACATGGACAATATACAAACTGAATTTGCCATTATCAAACACTTGCCTTTCTTGTAGGTCTGATCCTTTGGTGTAGTATATCTCAGTTGGTTGTCCCTTCTCCGGTCAAACTCCGGTGGTGGTTGGTGGTGGTGAACCTTGGTTCTTGTTCTTCTCCTTCCCAAGCACTCTTACACTCTCTCTAGGAAGATGGTTGCTCTTATTTGTGAAGAGGAGATGAATAATCCCATACACTTAATCTACTAATACTTATAATAGTTCCAAATCCGAAATCACTATTCACCCCCCCTAGAAAAGTGACCAAAATGCCCTTTCGGGTTGTCTATTCATTCCCAAATGACCCGAGACTCAAAATTGACATCCAAATAGACTTTTCTGACTATTTCGAACCCTCCGGACGCAACGACGCAGTCGAAATGACTATTAGATCGATAGAAAATAAATTTCCTTTTTAATTTAATTAACTAGTCCCGACACGTCCCATACCGCGTCTGACTAAAAATATAAATTACCGAATTTATATCATACAGTCATATCAATGACATCACATTCATATATTACCTAAATATCTTTAAGTAATATTCAGAATTTTCCATTTTAATATCCACCTTCCGGATAAACCCGAATGAATTAATTAATAATAAAATCTAATTAATCCATTAAATTAAAATATAACCCATTTTAAAAGTCATTTAAAATTACGGGGTATTACATATGCCTGGTTGGTTTAGAGATCCCATCGATCATTCATCTAGGGTGGAGTTTACCATTCTAGATACCTTTGTAGGTAGAACCTTGATTTTTTTCGAGATGAGAGACGAGTTAGCTACCCGTGCCCTAAAGGATTACCTATATCCCAATAGGTTGAATCAACCCTCGTGAATACATCTTCCCCCACATAATGTGATCAACTTCGAATTCAAGTTAAAAGTAATTCATTTACTTCACATCTTTCGAGGCACGAAAAAGAAGGACCCATACCTTCATGTGCGCGAGTTCAAAGAAATCTATGGAACGGTTAAGTTAAAATAACTCACCGATGTGATTTTTAAACTAAAATTATTCCCATTTTTTTAAAGATAAAGCTAAATATTGGCTACTTTTGCTCAAACCTAATTACATCACTACTTAGAATCAATTGAGTGTCGAGTTTTTGCAAAAGTTTTTCCCCAACCAAAAGACGATGGCGATACATCGCACCATCAAAACTTTTAGTCAAAAAGAGGGAGAGGCTTTGTGGATGTACCCGGAGAGATTCATGGACTTGTTACTACAATGTCCTCACCATGAGATATAATTGGGTCATCAAATCCAAATTTGATACGAGGGATTTGATTATACTACTCGGTCGATGATTGAATTAGTGGAGATTTTACTGAGAAACGTGAGGCCGATGCATGGACATTCCTAGAATCCATAGCTTAAAAGTCCCAACGATGGGCACCCCACTGGGATTCCATGCCCACTACAGTTAACCAGGGAAACGCTCATAAAGTCAAGCAAGGTTTTGGAATAAGTTCCAAAGTGGCTTCATTGGCCTAGCATTTAAAAGCCTTAGAAATGAGAAAAGAGGCCAATCGAGTCGTACCTGCGGATGTGCAACATGTAGGTTCACCTATGTGCTTATTTTGCAATAGTTTTGACCACTTAGTCGAAAGTTGTCCTATCCTTTCATCCCACAAAGCTCTCACCGACCAAGCAAACGTCCTTTACCAAAATCGGCCAAAGTACAACCATTTTCCAATACATACAATCTAGGATGGCGGGACTACCCTAACTTTTTGTGGTCTAAAGGTCAATAACAGGGCAGTGGAGGTCGATCTTCAGGTAACCCAGTCCTGAGTTTCCAAAAGAATTCCCATGAACTGCCATTTCCCTCACCCTAGAAGATCCAACCTTTAGAGGAGACGATGAACTTACTTGCCTAAAGTACCCTTCAATTCCAAAAACACACAAAGTGTCCTTTAATCCACAAATTAAAGCTTGCACACAAACATTCAATCGATTGCCAAACTAGAGGTTTATGTGATCCAATTAGCCAATGCATTTGTGAGAGAAATAAGGGAACGTTCCCAAGCCAAACCGAGCCTAATCCAAAAGGTACCATGACTAGGGTCCAATGTTATTCAAGACAACATGATCACATCAAACACCCAAGAGAATGCGAAAGCTATCATCATACTTAGGTCAAGCAAGGAAGTTGATAATAACATCTCACCACCCACCAGGAGTGAATTCGAGAAATTTAATGGGAAGGAAGATCCATTGATGGACCCAACTTCCTCCTCACCCTCACCTTGTGAGCCATTTGTGGGGACCTATGTTTTGAAAGCTTAGTTTCGCCGACATTTGGTGACACAAAAGAAAAAGGCATAACTGGATAAGATGTTGAAAGAATTTAAGCAAGTGCAAATCAAAGTATTTAATCTCGAACCACTCTCTCTCTCTCTCTTCGTCACCAATTTGAAGACTATCCTTTTATAAAATATATTATACATATGGCTATTGTAAATGCTCATAAATTTTAAAATTCAGAGTGTCTTTAATATAATTTGTTTTTGAAGTATATATTTTGAGTGATGTATTTATTTGAGTATCGGGATCAAGGTATCTTTTTCAAAAATCTCATTTGAAATGTCTTTAAAATGATTTTGGCTGAGAGACATTCGAACGGTTGAATTTTAAGTCATTCGTATGGTGATTATATTTTAGGACAAACTATGAGCATGATAGATTATTTTCCCCATTTGTACGATACTATGTCATTTTTTATTTGATGGCGGGGCTGTCTAAAACTGTATGGATAGGAAAAACTCAACCATGCGCATGGCGGGGTTGGGTTTTAATTTTTTCCTATAAATAACCTTTTTTCATTCAAATTCTTAAATACACTCATTCTCATTTCAAAATACAATTTCTGAGGTGTTTGTCATAATTAGAGCTTAACTTTCTCTATTTTATTCAAATTTGAGTGTTTCATTTATGCGTTTGGGATATTTTTTAATCTATATTGAGAAATTCAATTGAGAGGAGAATTAAAAGGTTTTTATCCACAAATAACATAGTTAACATTTGAATTTCAAATAATACATGATCTATACTCCAAGATCTCAATAGAGGTGCTCAAGGTATTGAAGAGTCGGAGCATGGTGTGGATCTAAGATGGATAATGGAATTTCGTATTCGATAGATGAAGCTTCAATCGTATTTATTAATGGAATGGGGGAGACTCCCAATATTCATAGGTAATTTCTTATGACTGCATACAATCTATTTATCTTCTTATACCGTGTGAAAAGAAATTTTCAAATATAATGAGATTCTAGGTCACACCGGGTTTTTTTATCCATATGATAGGGTTTTTCCTCGTATACCTGGTGTGTGAGTTTTTATGCGATTGTTTATCATTTTGTAGAACTTTTTTGGCGTTATATGATTTCAATTCAACTAAATCACATTGACATTTAAAAAATAACTTATATATGGGGTTTTTTTGAAGTTGAATTTTAAAATTGGGAAAATTTATTCTACAAACCTATTCACCCCCTCTATGTTATTTATTTGTTCACACACTTTCGTTTTCAATTGGTATCAGAGCACGATTGGTCGATTAGGCTTAGCATCCGAGTACATCCTTTATATTGTGTGTATTTTCTTGTTTATGATTGTCCAGAGTTTTTATTCTTTAGGTGTGAGTCTAGATAACATGCATTCATCCCCACATTCATCATTAGTTAAGAGCACTTCACATGCTTCAAGTGTGTTAACCTACAAAATTGCACAAAATGAAAACAATATGAGTGATGATGACGAAATTAGTGAAATCAACTATGCTATTTGTTGATGTAAAAAATTAGATTATCTAATTATTTAATCACGGATAAAATAAAATGAGACAAAGAATTTTAAAGTGGTTCGGCCTTATACGAATGGCATACGTCCACTGTTTTTGTTATTGATGACTGTTTGGAAATTCTCGATTACAGGTTGAGTCAAGAAATTCCCGTCCCCTTGCAATGAGGATGATACAATGTATTTATAGCCCTTAGGTTGTACATGTGAAAGGGTACATAACCGTCCCTTAGGCGTATACATCTGTATGATAATAATTAAGCATTTAATGCGAAGTCAATCTGTTGGTTATCTTGCAATCAATGTTCTGTTCGAGGGGCAGTTCGGACCGCCTAAGTAGCTCGGTACCCATAAGTTTCTCGGCGTAGTAAAGTTCCTCGGAAAATTCTTGTTGGTCGGAGCGTCTGAGTTTATCGGGGAAGAAGAGTTCCTCGTTGCAGTATGGTTCCTCGGAGTCAAAGTGCTGTTCGTAAATGTTTGTTATTGCCACGCAGATTGCCACGTATCTTCACTTAATTGAGCCATGTCAGCAGGTTAAATTTGGTATCAACAGAAGCCCACAATGTTTCATAGTTTAAAATTTGAGAAGTGTGGAACATTCTTTCTCGAAATATGGCGGTTTTAAATGGTCCTCCTGATTTTTAGGAGTATTTTCTTTTGTATTTATTTCTCCTTCCAAATTTGTAGAATCGTACTTTTTCGAATTTTCATAACCGCTTCGGTTCCCGCGCCCTTTTTTTCTTTTTAGCCGCCGGTATCGTAACCGTCTCTTTTTGTAATCATTATCTTTACCCTTTCCCAAGGCAAGGTATTTAAGCGTTGCAAACAATCCCATCGTCTTCTACTTTTTCAAATTTGTATCTTTGAGTTTTCCGTTGTCTTTCTCTCTTGTGCGTTCATCCTTTTCATCGTTCGTTGACACCAGATCCATCCTTTTCCTGTAAGATCTTCTTCCATCTTCTTCATTTCCTTTATTCATCATGGTTTACCTTGTTGAATCTCTTGATAAGTTTCGTTCTGATTTTTCTATCCCTTCATGGGTTGTTCTAGAGGAACTTTCTGAACCTTCAGATTATTTTCGTTTGGCTGAGGGGCATTGGTTCCCCAGTCTCTTTGTTGCTGAATGTGGCTTTTCCTTTCCCCCAAATCCTTTAAGTCTGGAATTCTGTTAATATTTTGACGTTGTTCCTGCAAGACTAGCCCCCAATACATGGAGAATAGTTAACGGGGTTCATAGATTAAATCAAATTCATGGAACTCATATAGGAATTTCAGAAATTATGTTCTGTTATAGATGGGTTGTTGGTGATAATACTTTTTATTTAAAAACTAGATTTTTAAATAGAGCTTTAGTAGTCAATCTCCCAGATGCCAATAGGGACTACTTTGAGCACGGGGTTGTTATGAAAAATTGGCAACATGCTCCTTTAACTGGAGATGAAGTGTATCAGGGTCCCAGATGCCCTCCCTATGGTAATGGGATAGGTTATTTTTATTTCATTTTATTTTTGAAATTATGCTTTCTTTGTGTTTGATAAAATGTGTCACTGATATTTTCATGTTCATTTATTTGCAGTTGATAGTAAAAGAAAGTCTCCGAAAGAGTGAGAAGTTAATTTAAAATATCTAAAACTTATCTGGAGTTTGCATCAGACTGTTGCTGACGAGCATATCAGGTCAACATCGTATTTACTGCAGTATAAGAGTTACACCTCATCTTTTACTGCTCGTCCGGTGGTAAGTGACGTTGAACCAGTTCCTGCTTCTGCAAGCTCTTCACCTGAGTCCCATATACCTCTGAGTGAAAGAATGAAGAAAAGAAGGGCTCCTGCCATCTTTGAGGAATCTGCCTCTCTTGCTAGAGAGGCAAAGAGAAGCAAACATGATGTCCCAGAAGAAGGGACAAAGAAAATCGATGTTCCTCCTCCGGCTGTTCCTTTGAAGGTTGTAGAGAATCCCCCAGTGGCTCCGAGCAAGGCCACCGCCCCAAGTGAGGTGATTGTTATATCCCCGACCAAGGCTACATCCTTGGTCGAAACTATTCCTGCTCGTCCGAGGAAGCTGAACAAGAGCTCCTCGGTCAATTTGGCTGAATCCATCTCTCAGCCCCCGAATACTGGAAGTGGTGTTCCCACTTTTGTTGCCCCGAGCTCTGCCATGAGCTCGGTGAAGTCTTGGATCATTCTTGAGATCCAAGGTATGGAAGAAAATCTCTCTCTGGACATGGTTACCACATTAGCAGCTCGCCATATTACTTCTGTAAGTCTTATTGTCTTGAACTTTTCATTTTTCCCTTGTTATATCTATCTCTGCACTGACTTGCCATTATTTTCTTTTCCCAGTTGGCGACCTGTTTTAATACAATTTTGAAGAAAGATGAAGCTATTAAAGCTTCAAGCTCCTCATCAGGTGTAGAGTAAGCTTTGCTGGGTCTGACACAATCTCTGAAGGATTCTCGTCAGAAGTATGCTGATGATAAGGCCACTTGGGAGAAGAAGCTCAATTCGACCGAGCAGGAGAAGGCTCGGGTTGTTGAGGTCTCCAAGGGATTGGAGAAGAAAGTAAGAGATTTGGAGGAGAAGAATAAAGAGCTTGAAGGGAAGCTCAAAAATGCTGGGGAGCTTGAAAGTAAGCTCAAAGCTACTGAAGAAGAGTTAGGCCAACTTCGTGAAGTAGGTCATCAGAAAGAGGAAGTAGAGACTAAACTGAAGGCTACCGAGGAACTTCTATTCGAGAAGTTTTCCTCGGAAAAGGTGAAAAGAAAAATGGCTATAAAGAAGTCTTTAAGCGGTGGCTGGGATAAGGAGTGGAACAAAGGTTTGGCTGCCATGATGTCCCAAGTGGAATATGGTATCCACAAGTATTTTAGAGATGGTTGGGTCGCTACTCTATAGGAGATGAAGGTTGATGAAAATTCCGACCTGTTTCAGTGATATATCCCTGGCCCCCCTCCAATTCCTACAAAAGAAGAAGAGGACGAAGCTGCTTCTGAGGAGTCTTCCATGGTGATGGGAGATCAAATTCCTCATCTCCCAATTATCCAGTCTACTGGCGAGCAACTTCAACTACCTCTCATATCATCCGAGCAACTTCCTGCACTCCCCGAGCAACTCTCTGTTCCATCCGAGCAACCCACCTCCTCGTCCCAACCTCCCGAGAAAGTTTTGGGAGACAAGGAAAAGGTGTAGAGTTGTTCGAATTTTTCTCTATGTTTTATTTTCTTTGTAACTCTGAACTTTGTACTTCTCCTTAATGATGTAATAAAATTTCAAATTTTGATTGTGCATACTGTAGATTTTCTTCTTCTTACTTTGTTTTCACTCTTATTGATTCTTTCTTTCTCTTTCCTTTACTAGTTTATGGCCAAGATGGAATTATTATTTGCTCATTATACAAAACTATTAAGGCAATGCAACGAATACTTCCAAGCTGGTCATACAGACATGAGTGCAGCACAAATTGTTGACATCCTCGGTCAAGGTGCTTCAGAGCAAGCAATTGAAGCCTACCAATATTTGAAATGCCTGCTCGACCGTGCAGTGGCTAATAATGTAGCCTATTATAAAATGATTGAAGATATACAAGGAACTCTTGAAGAGCTTCAACAACAATATAAGGAATCTTCATCCCTTTTGCACGAGGGATACGAGAATAAGTATAAACAACTCAGTGCTGACAAGGGTTATGATAAGATGTTCGCTGCTTATGAAGTGAGGGAGAGAACTTTGAAAATTGAGGTCGAGGAGCACAGGAAGATAGCTAAGTTGTTGGAGCAGGAAAATAATAACTTGCAAAGAGAAATATCTCAGTTCAAATCTGCTGCCTCTTCATCAAAATCTCTGGTCCCCGTGAACGATGAGGGGTTCTCTTTCTTGGAAGTCGAAAATGCCAATCTGAGGGATGAACTGGAAACCTTGAAAAGGATTGGGCCTTCTACTTATGCTCGGGGAAGAGCAAGAGCTTCTCGGGGGCGAGCAAGAGCTGATCGGATTACTATCGAGGAACAGAGAACTCAATTGGCTCTGGAGAACCAATCCTTCCAACTAATGGCCAAGAACCAAGCATTGGCCGAGATGTCTAAGAAGATCCAAAATTTGGACGAGCAACTATCTGCACAGAAGTCTGTCTTGGAGAATAAGGAACTCTTTATAAAAAATCTTCATGAGCAGCTGGAAAGATTGACATATCAATTCCACAAACAGCCCAGGGAATTCTGGATGACTGGCTACAATGAGGCTCTTTACCATTTGGATGATCGAATCCAGAATGCGAATAATGAGGGCTACAAACAATGGTGGCTGAATGCCTTGAGTGTACTGCAACTGGAACAAGGTCACTACTTATGGGATTACCATAATCCCGGGTTGCTCGACTTGCCAATGCCACCAATCAAACTCGACATGAGCTGGATCCCTGCTCGGCCAATCCCTCAATGTTTGATTTCCAAATACCTTGGAGATTATAATCTCCATTCCAAAGCTGAGATATCTCACCTCGAGCATCTACTCGATCGACCATCTGTGATGAACATCAGGATGCTTTAGGATCTTAATTTCATAAACTCCCCTTATGCTTTAGATGATCCTCGTGCTGGCGAGGAACCTGTTTCAAATGCAGAGGGGAAGAAACCAATAGAGTAGGAATCATGTAATAATTAATTTGTATTTCATTCCTGATGTATTTTGCTCTAGATTTAATGAAATAATTTTCTTTGCAAATCTTGATTGCTATTGCCTTGTAATTGTAAAACACTTTACATCTGTACATGTATATCTGTTAAAAAGACAACATTGTGTTATTTATCGATCAATTAAAACTTATTGTCAACTAGCTTGAATTTGTGGTAGTCATTTGACGACTAACCAAAATTAATGATGTTTTGTTTTTCGACCATCTTGGTGGTAATTTAAAATGTTTCGAGTATCAAAATTTTTGTTTGATCACTTTCACCTACTCATACTTTGTTTAATCAAAAGGTTCCCGACCAACCAGGGTCGATGGATTTTCCATTCCGACCAATTATAGTTAATGCGTTTTTATTCCCGACCAACTATAGTTAGTGGATTTTTTCTTCTCGACCAACTTTGGCACTTTTTGGCAAATGTTTTTCTTCCCAACCAAACTTAATTGGCATTTTTGGGAAATATTTTTACTTCCTAACCAACCTTAGTTGGCATTTTTAGGAATAGATTTAGGAATAGATTTACTTCCCAACCAACCTTAGTTGGCATTTTTAGGAATATATTTACTTCTTAACCAACCTTAGTTGGCATTTTTAGGAATAGATTTACTTCCTAACCAACCTTAGTTGGCATTTTTAGGAATAGATTTGCTGTGTAGTGTGTAGCACTAGTATTCCCCGAAAAAATTTCGATAAAAGGAGAGAATTTGGCAGAATATCGTCATTTTATTCATACTAATGGAACTGCATTACATGAGAGTTTACATAAGTGATAATACTTGCGTAGGTGTTCTGCATTCCATGCATTCTTAAACTCCTCCCCTTCTAAAGTTGTTATTCTGTATGTTCCTGGTCCAACAACTTCTGTAACTCGGTAAGGCCCATGCCAATTTGCTTCCAGTTTGTTGTGCTTTTGAATTATTTTCTTCAGCACATAGTCTCCTTCTTTCAGGTCGCACTTCTTCACTCTCTTGTTGTAGAACAAAGCTGTTCGTTGTTGGTAAGCAGCATTCCTGATGATTGCTTTTTCTCTAACTTCCTCGAGCACGTCCAAATCCAATCTTCTCATTAAGTCGCTGACAGGGGAATTGAAATTCAGTACTCTATGTGTTGGGAGACCCAACTCGACAAGTATAACAGATTCACTTCCAAATGCTAGCATGTATGGAGATTCCCCTGTTACTTCTCGAGGAGTAGTTCGGTAAGCCCACAATACTGACTGCAGCTCATTGAACTAGTTTGCTTTTGTGTCACTCAGTCTTTTCTTCAAGCCATTTAGCAGCGTTCTGTTTGTCACTTCAGTTTGGCCATTGCTTTGGGGATGCCCTGGAGCCGAGTGAATCTTCAAGATATTTGACTGATGATAATAGGCCGCGAACTCCTCGTTGTCAAACTGAGTTCCATGGTCTGTGATGAATGCATGAGGAAGACTATATCGACAAATGATGTTCTTCCAAATAAATTGGTACACCTTATCGTACGTCATATCAATAAGAGGCTCAGCCTCAACCCATTTAGTAAAGTAGTCGACAGCGACCACGAGATACTTAAATCTTCCCCTGGTCGTTGGCAGTGGTCCGACCAAGTCAATTCCCCACATGGCAAATGGCTGAGGGGAAGTAATGGGTGTCAACAATGCTTGGGGAGTTTTTCGGATGGAGGAGAAGCGCTGACACTTGTCACATTTCTTTGCATAGGCTATACTATCAGCCCTCATCGTCGGCCAATAGTATCCTTGGGTCATCATTCTTTGTAAAAGTGTCCGACCTGCAACATGGGCTCTACAGGACCCTTCGTGGACCTCTTCAATCAGATCTTTTACCTCGATGGGATGCACACATCTTTTCAAACCTGCTATAATTCCTCGTCTGTATAGAATACCATTAGTCAAAACATAACGAGCAGCTTTAAATTTCAATTTCTTGGCTGCAAGTTTATCATTTGGTAATTCCCCTTTCTCAATATATGCCCTGATGGGATCCATCCATGATGATCCTAAATCAATGGTGATAAATTTCATTATCAAATCTTCATCTATACTCCGACCAGCTAAAACTTCAATTGGGATTGTTCTTCGTAGCTCGGTACGAGTAGCTGATGCTAATCGAGCTAAGGCATCTGCTCTCGCATTCTCTATTCTTGGTATTCTGACCAGCTGGATAGCAAGAAATTCTGATACCAATTCCCTTGCCTTTGCATGATACCTGATCATTAATTCTCCTTTGGCTGCATATACTCCCATTATTTTATTTATGATCAATTGCGAGTCGCTGAAGACAATAACTTGCTCTGCCCCCATGGTTTTTGCCAAACTAAGACCTGCAATCATGGATTCATATTCAGCCTCATTATTCGAAGCTTTGAATTGGAAGCGTAGGGAGTACTCCATGTCGATCTCGTCTGGACTGTTCAAAACTATCCCTGCCCCACAGCCTGTAGTGCAAGATGAGCCATCCACATATAGATTCCATATAGGCAACCCGTCTTCGAATTTCTGATCTAACAGAGTTCCTTGGTGGAATATTTGTTGCTTCTTTTCACCCTCTCCTGATATTTCTTGTTGTTCGTCGATCATCTTTTCTTGCCCTTTTACCAACCTAAGTTGGTCTGGACTTGAATTTGATGATCCTGTAACATCCACTTGCCCTTCTACCAACCTAAGTTGGTTTGGGCTTGAGTTTGATGATCCTGTAACATCCACAGGTTGAACGGTGAGCATCTTTTGCTCCTCGGGGGTATCAAGATAAGTGAACTCTGCTATAAAATCTGCTACTGCATGCCCTTTAAGCGATGATCTGAGTTCATAAACTATGTTATATTCACTGAGCTCTATTGCCCAATACATCAATCTCCCTGATTTTTCTAGTTTATGAAGGGCTTGCCTCAATGGCATATCAGTATATACGATGATGGTATGAGCTTGGAAATATGGCCTCATTCTCCTACTCGCCTCTATCAATGCTAGCGCTAATTTTTCCAACTTTGGATATCTGATCTCTGCTCCTCGGAAGGCTTTGCTAGTGTAATAGATCGGTTTTTGCACTCCATGCTCCATTCTTATCAATGCCGAGCTAACTGCATTTTTGGACACTGCCAAATACAAGTACAATTTTTCTCCCATCAGAGGCCTAGACAACAATGGAGGTGTTCCCAGATACTTCTTCAAGTCCTGAAAAGCCTTCTCGCATTAATCATTACATTCAAAAGTTTTTCGGAGCATTTTGAAGAATGGGAGACATCTATCAGTTGCTCGCGATACAAATCTGTTGAGTACTGCTACTCGTCCTGTAAGACTTTGCACCTCTTTCTTCGTCGTTGGAGATCGCAGCCCTAACAGAGCTTTGATCTTTTTAGGGTTTGCTTCAATACCTCGTTGATTGACAATGTACCCGAGAAACATGCCTTATCGTACTCCAAATATGCACTTGGTCGGGTTCAACTTCATTTGATATTTATCCAATTGATCAAAGGTCTGGCCTAAGTCAACTAGATGATCGGCAGCTTTCTTGCTCTTTGTCAGCATATCGTCAACATAGGCTTCCATATTGCAACTGATTTGTTCTGCAAACACCTTGTTCATCAGCCGCTGATAGGTTGCACCTGCATTTTTCAAACCAAAAGGCATAACATTATAACAATAAGTTCCCCTAGGGGTAATGAAAGAAGTACTCTCCCCGTCTTTAAGTTTCATTTTAATCTGGTTGTAACCAGAATAAGCATCCATGAAGCTCAACAGCTCGTGTCATGAGGTAGCATCCACTAGTTGATCAATTCGGGGCAATGGAAAGTGATCCTTTGGGCACGCTTTGTTCAGGTCGGTGAAGTCTACACACATCCTCTATTTTTTGTTCTTCTTTTTCACCATCACCACATTTGCTAACCAGTCTGGATATTTAACATCTTCAATAAAGCAAAATTTCTGGAGCTTCTCGACCTCCTCTTGTATAGCTTGATTCTTCTCGGGACTGAATACTCTTCTTCTCTATTTTACTGGCTTGATCTCCTTATTCACGTTGAGCTCGTGTCATAAGAAACTTGGGTATATTCCGGGCATATCCTCATGACTCCAAGCGAAAGTTTTCTTTCTACTCCTTAGGAAAGTTATCAATTCCTATTTTAGTGAAGCCTCTAACGACGAACCTATTTGAGCTGTTCGTTCAGGATGCTCATCGTCCAGAATGATGTTTTCAGCAGCTTTCACCACTTGACCTTTCACAAGTTGCGACTCATCTCTAGGATCTAATGTTTCAATTTCTGCACCTTCATCCACTTGATAGGTGGTAGTCTTTTTCCTTGATTCCTCCAACTCCTCTTGCTCGGAAGATGAATAGTAACATTCCCAACCTACTTTTTTATCACACTTCACAACTCCTACTCCAAAATTTATTAGAAATTTTAGGCATTAATGTACTGTAGATGGTACTGCCTCGAACTTCTTCAATCCTACCCTTCCCATGATGATGTTGTAGGCTGACTGAACGTTCTTATTCATCACGAAGAAACGTATTCTTTCTATTCGACAAGCAGGCCATGTACTAATGAATATATCCAACTTGATCGTCCCAAGTGGAAAAACTTTCTCACCAGCAAAATCGAGGAGGGGTCTGTGATAAGGCTCCAGTTGAGATAGCTTTAGATTTAAACTATCGAAACACGAGTAAAACATGATGTCTGCCGAGCTACCATTATCTACCAGTACTCTCAAAATCATCACATCCTTCATCCTCATTTTGATCACCAATGGGTCATCATGAGGATATAGAACACCTGCGAGGTCGTTCTTTGAGAAACTAATGACCAATTTCTCTTTGTTTACCTTCCTCGGGCGATCCTCCTCAGCTAGATTTATTCGTTGAATGTATGAACAAGCTTGAGCCTCATAAAGGTAAGTTTTTCTCTCTGCAGTTAGGTCTCCTCCTCCTGCATCTCCACTTGTGATAACATTACAATCAAATGACCCAAAACGTATTGAAAATACCTCACGTTTTGGCTATCTTGGTCTTTTGGGAAGATCGGGGTCGTCTTCTGGATCATCTTCTTGGTCTCTTTTCTTATTCTCCTCTGCTCGATGAGGAGATCTAGACCTCTCTCTTGTTCGGTCGCTGTTTCTTCTTTCATTTCTACGATCAACATACTTCGCCAGTTTTCCTCGTCTAATGAGTGTTTCGATCTCATTCTGAAGAGCTATGCAATTTTTGGTCATATGGCCATGATCTTTATGAAACTTGTAATATTTGGCTTTATTCCTCCTGTCAGGGTTTGTCTTCATTTTCCCTGGCCAGCTTAAGTCCTCACTGTTCTTGATTTCTTCTAGAACGTGGTTGATGTCTTTCTTCAAAGGAGTGTAGTTATCAAATTTCTTCAATACCTCCCACGACGACCTATTCTTTGATTGTTTGTCACCACCATTGTTCTTATGTTCTTTCTTCTTAGCTTTATCACCTTCCACCTTGGTTTCTTTGGCATCCATATTCTTCTTCGCAGCCATAGCCTCCTCGGCATTCATGATCTTGGCCGCTTTTCCCATCAGTTCTGACATGGTTCTGGGTGGATCTTTGGCCAAAGTGTAGTACAACTTATTGGGCAGCAGCCCACTCATCAAGGCGGTAATTCCTGTCTTTTCCTCATAATCAATGACTTCGAGTTTCTCGTTATTAAAACGAGTTATATAATCTCTAGTACTCTCACCAGCTTTTTGCCTAACACTTAACAAATGTGCTACTCGTTTAACTGGCTTTGCCCCAAAACAAAAATTCCCAATGAATAACTCGGCAGTTGAAAGAAAGTTGAGATCTTACCCCGAGGAAGATTATTGTACCATATTTGAGCAGATCCGGTAAGAGTTCCAGAGAATGCTCTGCATCTCATCTCATCTGGAAAAACATAAAGGTCGGCTGCAGCTTGGTATTGTTCTATATGAAGGACAGGGTCAGTCTTTCCATCATATTTGGGGGTTACAACAGGTGCTTTGAACTTCGACGGTGTGGAAAAATCCACAATGGCCTGGACAAAGGGTGTCCCTTGAACAAAAGTTCATTTTAAAGGGTTCTTGGCTTTAGCCATTTCCCCTAATCTATCCTCTAGTCTCTGAATAGAGCCTTTCCACGCGTCGTTTCTTTCCTCGGGCCTGCTGGTTCGAGCAACTGATCACGTTGATGTGGCTTCCTGGGATCTATCTTGACGAGCAGCTGGTCGTGACTGGGCAGATCCCTCCCTTAAGTTTGCTGGTCTTCGAAAGCTCTTCGATGCAGCCTTGGGAGGACTTTTGTTCCTCCTAGGTCCTAATCGATCAAAAGGAGATACCCTGCTTAATCTTTCCAGCGCGCTGGTCCTTTCTAGAGAGAGAGTGACTTTTTGTTTAGTATCTGTGGCCCGTACCGATGAAGTTCTTCCTGGTTGATAAGAGAAATCATCAGATTCCTCAATACGATATGAATCGTTATGCCTAGTATGCGAAGAAAGTAAATGGATATTTCTTTGAACACTTCGCTGTCCTGAATGGGTCGGTGCACCGCCATGAAGGGTTTGTATGAGTTATCGCATAGTTTCTTGCATGGCTGTCTGGCCCTGGGCCAGATTTGTCATTATTCCAGCCAGATCTGGAATGTTTGGTGGAGCAGATGAGTTTGGGGGATTTCCAGCGTTTCGATTGCTGGGTTCTGGATTATCAGCCATTTGTGATGAATTAGTTTTGATGAAAAACGATATTAATAATCGTTTCCCACAGACGGCGCCAATATGTTGATGTAAAAAATTAGATTATATCTAATTATTTAATCACAGATAAAATAAAACGAGACAAAGAATTTTAAAGTGGTTGGCCTTATACGAATGGCCTACGTCCACTGTTTTTGTTATTGATGACTTTTTGGGAATTCTCGATTACAGGTTGAGTCAAGAAATTCCCGTCCCCTTGCAATGAGGATGATACAATGTATTTATAGCCCTTAAGCTGTACATGTGAAAGGGTGCATAACCGTCCCTTAGGCGTATACATCTGTATGATAATAATTACACATTTAATGCGCAGTCAATCTGTTGGTTATCCTGCAATCAATGCTCTGTTCGAGGTGCAGTTCGGACCGCCTAAGTAGATCGGTACCCATAAGTTGCTCGGTGTAGTAAAGTTCCTCGGAGAATTCTTGTTGGTCGGAGCGTCTGAGTTAATCGGGGAAGCAGAGTTCCTCGTTGCAGTATGGTTCCTCGGAGTCAAAGTGCTGTTCGGAAATATTTGCTATTACCACACAGATTGCCACGTGTCTTCACTTAATTGAGCCATGTCAGCAGGTTAAATTTTGTATCAACACTACTAATAAATTCTTTCATGAGTACCTAAAGTTGAAAAAGTCAAACATTAAAATTCAAAATAAAATTAAAATGTTTCAAGAGAGGACATGATTTTTGAACTCAATAGTGAGTTAAAAAGAGTAAATGATAAAAATTATTCTTTGGAAATTGAAAAAGGTGAGCCCCTTAAAAAGAAATGTACACTTGAAAAAGAAGGCAAAATGTTTCAAACTAAAGAAAGAATATCAATGAGAAGTTATGTCTCTTAAAGGAGATTTATCTAATACTTTAAGGTAAAACTTGCTTTAGAGAAAAGATAAAAAAATATGAACAAAATGCGTTTTGAAAATTTTTGATTCGGAACGAAACCAAAGGTATTGTATTTGACTATTTTAATTATCCTTCTAACATTTCTACTACATTTTTATATGAAAAAAAGATGATAAACAAGAATATTCTAATCAAGTTGAGGATAAGAAAGTTATTTCTAAAGGAAAAGAACTTGAAAAGAAAGTCTCGCCTTGTGAGAGTAAAAATATACATGTTGATAAGGTTGAGAAGGTATCTAAATTCAATCAGCCTAAGTTTATTCAAAATCCTCAAAGGCAAGTAAATGAAAGAAAATATTTTTATAAATAAAATCCTCACATTAGGCATCATGTAAATTACTTCAAAAAAGAAAGAGTTTTTCAAAATCATAGAGAATATCATTTTGCTAAAAGGAATGTGAATTTTTATTGTAAACCATTCCAACATACAAGTGCTCCTATTATTTCATGAGAAGACACTTGAGACATTTTTTCTATAAAATTCAAAGGGATAGACAACATTCATATTCAAAGTTCTTAAGGATAAATGGCTTTTGTAAGAGGGTAGTGGTATTGGGGTATATGAAAAAGCTGAAAGGGTGAGGCATAACCCACTCCAATGGAAACAACCTTTAAGGTGTTTAAATTTTCAAGATCAAAAAGTAAATCAAAAACCAACTTTTGCAATACAATAACAACTTTTTTATTACAATATGAGGAAGAAAATGATTAAATACAACTTTTAGTAAGAACAAAAAGAATGGAATAACTTAAGAGTGATGATTCTTTAAGAGTGAAGAGACATGCACTTAGAATACCTAGGACAGAGCAAGGAGATAATACTTTCTATGTGAATTTGTGCAGAGTAATAGTGCTCAAGTTAAGGTTTCTTTGACCTTGCCCTAATGCTCTATTTATAGCCAAATATTAGGGTTGATTTGGCACGTGCGTGCCAAATGGATATTCCTTTGCAACAATATTTGAGCGGTACTTTTTTCCCTATTTTACTATTTGTCTCTGTCCACTCTTATAGGCAACATCTTGTGCAAACAAAGTCAAGAAGAAAATATGTCGAGCATAGTTCCAAAAGGTACGATTTTTTCAATATTTCAAATGGTTACTTAGTAAATAATTTTGAAGACTTGCGAGCAGCCTTGAGGGATAGTCACCATTTTTATTTTCTAAAACAACTTTACGAGAAATACCTTGACTACTCACTCATTTTACAAAATGTAAGTTGTGTAAGTGTATGTGAGTGTGTGAGTGACCTCTTAGGTCCCTCATCTTAGTATTATTTCTTTCATAGGGTACTGAAGTGCTTGAGTCTTAGCTTGCACAACAGGACTTTCCTCTCATCGTCGAAACTAAGACTCTCAAGAGATCCCAACTGGCCATCTTCTCAATCCATGCTTGCTCGGGTAGGACATCTTGCTAAGTAAACATGCCTTCAAAGAGTAAAAAAAAGTATTAATAAATAGACTTTTATATAAACACAAATGTTTTAATGACTTGGGATTTCTCATGTGGCATCCCGTCGTTGGTTACTACTCAAAGTTTATTAGTGGCTTATATTTGTTTGTTCTACTCATGATTTGGGCTCATTCGCCTAATATTACTCTTCTCATATATTGGGCCTGCATGCCCAGTATTATTATGTTCGTCTTATCTTGCTCGTTACTTGGACTTGCTGGCCACTTTGGGTTTTCTCATTCGTTATTACTTTGCTTCTATCTTGGATCTACTCGCCCATATTGTTTTTTTTCTTGTCTTGCTCGTTACTTGGACTTACTCTCCACTTTGGCCTGCTCTCTCGTTATTACTTTTTTCTAGGCTTTGGTCCTACTCGAAGCAAGCCTAACTTTTATGTGAGGGTTAAATGGGTACAAAAGTCTTTTTTTTGTTGAATATGAAGAGTTTTGTATGAAAATGAATATTTAGGAATTCGAGAAGACTAAAAGTCATCATCACTTTTTTTTCATGCATTAAATGCACTATCTTTAAGCCATTCTTAAGACACCTTTTAGTGTATAGAGGATACATGTGTTGCCTTGGGAGGTTTTTTTGTATGATTTGGGTAATGATTACCCCAAATTTTGAACCGTTAGGCTCTTCTTTCCTCGTCTTATAAATACCCTATGCTTTATCTTTCTTAATATTTGGAGAGATTTTTAGAGCTTCAAGAAAACCCATTTTTCCTATTCTATTTTTTCTTCAATGGTGTTTAATCATTGGCTTCTTCCTAGTCAAATGTTTCTTCTACCTTGCTTACCTATGTGAGTGAGGTTTTAGTGGGCTCTTTTCCCATCCATGTGCCTATCACCACTTCTATTGCTACTGGTGCAACATCTATTGCATCGTCTATGGTTGTTTCCTCTGCCACTATTGCCACCACATCCGGTGGTGCTAGATCTACTCAAAGAGAAGCAAGTGGTGCCACTGATTTTCCTAAGCGCCAAAGGCTATTTTTGGAGTCCAGGGCCAAACGTGACTTTTTGGCTTACCGACTTTCCCATTTCTTTGGCAAGGACGATGACTTCATTCCCTCGCTATAGTGGTTTGAGATTAAGTTTATTGAAAAAATAAACAATCAGCTATTTTTTTGTTTCCCTGAGTCGGGAGATACTTTTCTAGTGCTTGTTAATAGTATACTACACAATCAAGTGGATATGTGGGGTACCCCCATACGAGTGGGCATTGTCAGCTGATTATATCGTGGGTATTCTAGCCTATCGTGCCATCATTGATAATTTAGTTCTCACTCGAACCCTTACTAGTTCGAAGGTCGGTACTATTCCCATGAGTATGAGTGCTTTTAATGTTTTGATTTATTGGTGAAGTGTAAATTCCCACTTTTATCACTAGTTGGGGAGAATTTTCCATTACGCTAGAGGATATTTGTGAGCTGACTGGTTTTCCCATTTTGGGGAATCATGTTTGTACTGATGGTTATGAGGATTCCATAGAGAAAAAATTGTGCGAGGAGCTCCACCAACTGTTGGTAGATTAGGCTTGCTATATTGATATTACAAAAACTGGGATGAGAAAGCATACCTTTTTTTCCAAATGGCAAAGGTATTGGTTCAAGGACTTCGAGCTAATGTCTAAAGAAGAGGCCCAGACCAAGGAGCCTAGAAGTATGGGCCAAAACTGGTTTCAAAGACTCAACTTGCTCCCTTCTTTGTTACATTTCGCAGTAAGTTTGTATTCCAAGGGAGACCAAATGACTCCCCTTGTGAGTTGGCCTTTGGTTGGGCAATTAAGCTCACTCATGGTGGATTGTGATGCTTGTTGCTCTCATTCTTGGATCTATATACACTTGGTTGGATAGTGATCATTTAGACATGGAGATCTCTCACAATCACTTTGATGTGGTAAACTTTGTTAATTCTTTTATATTGATGGGCTTCCTCTTTGAGTGGTTCTCTAATTGGGCTCCTGAACCCCGCTTGCTACACAATATGTCCGCTCGTATTTCTAGATGGCACAAGAAAACCCCTAAGAAATGAATTAGCTTATTTTTTTGGATAACATCGACGAGTTCTCATTTCACTCTTAATCAAAATGAGTGGGTGGCATATTTTTTTTGTCCTTTTTCTCTATTTCTCCTGATACTTTCTTTTCTCCTGCCAATGTTGAATATGTGGTGGATTTTCCTCACACTTCTGTGATAATGTTTGTTTTTCCTTACAACCTTTCATCCTTGACCGATTTGTGTCAAGGAATTTAATTTTACCACTCTAAGCGAGTGAGGAGACAGTTTGGGTATGATCAAGGCACCTATTCCCTAGATTTTCCAACCAACCTCTGGCTCAAAGATTAGTACATGGAGGTTTAATCCAATTTTACCTCCGAGGAGATGGTTTAGTGGAAAAATCATTTTGGGAACTTCTTTATACCCACTCGAAACTATTTTCCTTTGATTAGTCGTTCATTCTTCAGTTTTTAGAAGCGCCAAATTTCATTGATAAAGAATTGCATCCAAGATGCTCCTTATGAATCTTTTATTGAGGGAGTCCCCTCGTCTGATAAATAAATGTCCAAATGCACTCACAAGGAAGCTTGGCATCATAAACAAGTTATGATGACCCCTCTTGATACAGTTATTCCTATCCTTCCAAATCCCCTTCACATATAAAGTATTTCTTCAAAACATCCTGAGGGGAAAGCTCAATAGTCCAAGGTTAAAATAAAAGGAAATGGTGAAACCAAACTCCCCTCGAAGAGGAAGCATCCAGATGTTGATGTATCCAATTTCATTCCTTCCCAAGTTGAAGAGGCAGCTTCCCCTCCTTCTCCGGTGAGGACACGAGCGGGTAGACAAAAAAAGAAGGCATCCAAATCAGTTGGCCCTTATACCGTAGAAGATTATGACTCAGATATTGACACCTTTGAATTGAATAAACATTCTAGGTCCTTCGTGAGTAGGATTATGATTCTCTCGAAACCACTCTTCCTTAATGTAATAACCAGGATTTTCAAAACCGACCCTAATCACTACCAGTTATTGTTTCGACTATTATATTCAAATTTAAAAGTCTTATAAAGAAGAATGAAAATATACTTCATTTCCTATAACTTTACTAAATTAACTTAGACCCCCCGAAGTTTTAATAATTACAAAATCGCCTATGAAAACGTCAAAACAACATAACTTGACTTGTACTTAACCCCTAAACTGCAATTTTATATCAACTTAATCCTTTAGACTTCAACTAATACAAATTTACAATTTCAGCCCTTGAAACTAATAAAAGTATCCCTAAACTTTATCAAAAGTACACTTTTAAGGCTATAAGTGCATATATATTACCAACCAAGGAACAAACACCAAAGTTTGGTTAATTTCATAAAACCACCTATCCAAATAAGCTTACACATATGTAATACTCGTACTTTTGATTAAATAGTTAAAACAATAACTATGTGGTGTGCATAGAGTAACAACGAGAAGTTTACGTAAAATATGCCCAAACAAGGGGTCACTTGGATTTCACACGTATTTTAGAGGACATACGTAGAGTAGCGTGTCGCATGCATGATATCGCATGGGAATTAATCGACACTATTGGCGAAATGAGGTAATTATGTGAGGATTAAAGATTCTACTAATTTAAGAAGAAATTAGTGTGCAATATTGAAAATTTATGAGGTTATATGTGCTAGTTGATTTTAATAGGTTATGATCTTTTTTTAGTGAAACGCTATTTAAAAACAAAACAAAATAAAAAGAAGGAAATATGTTGCACCTGCGGAGGCATAGTAGGAAGGGTTATAGTATAAATTCAAGATAGAAGCCAATAAGGCCAAATACCTTAACAACAAATGATGTGGTTCATTAGCTTTCAAGAGAAGAAAACAAAACATATGTGGGTTCCTTAAGTCAACAATTGTGGGCAGAATGAGCAGGTGTCATTATTAACATTGTGAAAGTTAAATCTCGACACTAAATAGCACTGTTCTAAAAAACCCGCCTAGGCTCCGCCTAGGCTTAAGGCTTGGGAGAAACGCCTCGCCTTGCGCTTTTCACGCCTTATTCTTGGTAAAACCCTTAAGGCGCACTTTTTTCTAAAAACAAAAATGTTTTAATGAAACGATGTTGCCTTTTAAAGAATTTGTTTACAAACCGGACCATTATCTCATCCAAAATAATCAAATAGTATTTTAATTTGCATATATTCAGACATATTTTTATGTTATGTGCAATTTTTGTATTTTAATAGCCTTGTTATGGTTAAAAAATATTAAAATATATTAAGAAGGCCTAAACGCCTTTTCACGTTTTTTCACGTCTAGGCCCGCCTAGGCTTCTAAGGCTTAAGGCTTGGCCTCCACGCCTCAATCACGCCCCGCGTTTTTTAGAACCTTGCTAAATAGTAAAGGTAAGACCTCATCCACGTGAGTATAGAATATTGACGCTAGGTTGTAAACCAAAAGGGAAATAGGTATTGCTAATCTTTTAAAACGTGGCCCGAAAATGTCATCCCATCCGTTGGTTCATTTTTTTTAGCTTATATATATCATCAACAAGCCTTCTTACTTTAATAAAAAATTTGGCCAAAAATACTGGAGACAAATCCTTCCTAACCGAAAACCTTCTGCAAAAGATAGACACGTCAAATAATTTCCTATTTTCCTTATTATCATAAAATTAACATAGGCTCAAGGCAATAATACACAGCCCTTGTGTGCGAACTTTAAACCTTTGCATAGGGATAGAATGCCAAGTTTTAGTGATAAATGAGAGATTTCAAACTAGGACTTTTAGAGGTGGTGACTATATATATTTATGGAATTTTGAAGAGGGTTTTGATGGAGTATCTTGGAGGGAAACTTGGTGGATCTAGATAACCCCTATTAAGGTCACCTTAGGAGGTGTGAGGTTGTCATGTTCTTTGATCTTCCAAGCCATCCATTGTTAAAGCTTCATTTGAGGTGGGGAGAATCTACTCTTAAATGAAGGACTATTTTTAGTGTATTTTTGTCTTGTTATTGTTGAATATTAAGAGTAAGATTTCTATGAACATAATGATAGGTTTTCTAGTGAAACTAAAAATAAACATTTTATGGAATAAAAATGTTAGGAAAGTGTCATTTTGTTGATGATAAATTAAGAATACATATTTTCAAAGTTTCTTGAAAAAAGATTTGTGTTTTGGTGAAAATGATGTATTTTCTAGAGGTTTGATGTTAAATATTTTAGAGAATAAAATTTAAAATGATGTTGATCTTGACTAAATGCTTTTATGAAATAAACAATCTAAAGACACTTGCAAAAATGAAGGCTTTATGAAAAGTGGACATTTGTTAAGTTATTATAGAAATTAAAAATGTCTTTATGTCTTAAAAAGCATGGTTATTGCAAATGTATAAATTTCTAGAATGAAGTGTATGTTTAACCCATTCAATAGGATTTCAAGATTTAAAGTCCATTTTCTAATCCATATAAACTTGTAGTACTTTGATAATAAATATATGAACAAATTTAAAGACTTTAGTCTTGTTGGGTTTAAACATGAAATAAGGCAAATAAAAATTTTAGTCTTCAAAGTGTGGAAAAAGGATATTGAAAGTATGATTAATGTAAGGTTGTAAGACTACATGTGTTAATAAGAGGAAATGCTAATTTTTTAATAAAAATTAGTCTTCAAATGTTGTTGATAAAGAATGTGTAGAAAATGGAAGTTTAATATGTAAATGGTGTTATTCTGTATATCAAATGGATTAAAGTGACAAGTGTAAAAGTTGGGAAAAAGTGTGATATTAGGCAAGTATTAAAATGTCCAAAAGTGTTTTAACTGTTAAGTTGAAAACTTAATAACCATTTGAGAATTACACTTGTTAAAAGGACTAAATCGTAAGTTTGACAAGCAAGGGGTAAATTAATAAATTTAGGTAAAGTAGAACATTTTTATGATATAAAAATATGAATGCATGGTATTACACTATTGTGGGTGAAATTGGTATAAGTCCTTAAGACGTAAATGATTTTGTTATAAAAATCAACGTAAGAATGTAAAAGACAAGAATTGACGAATTCAAGGTGTGGCACGAGTTGGGGTGAAACCCTGAGTTTTGGCTTCAGTCGGGTAAAAGTAAAGAAGTGGAATAATATGAACATGTGTAAAATATTAAAACACATTAAAAGGAACTCGAATGACACCGGGATAAGAAAAAAGGGCATGAGGCCCTAGGGTGAAAACCTCAAAACCACTGGCCAGAGCATATGGTGTGCATAGCCAACAGTGTGGAGCCCGTTAAAGTATGATGTATTGAAAGATTCTGAGAAAAGATAAAAGGAAATAAGAAACATGTCAAGAAATGGGGTGTGTGGTGAAATGAGTTAATACAACCTAACTTGAGTGAATTAATAAATGTTCCGATAAAGGTTGAAATGGACGAGTAAATGTGTAAGTAATAAATGTCCATAAAGTAAGGAAAAAGGTAAAGTGAGTGGGCAAATGGGTGATTAAGAAACCTAAGTGGTTAAACCCATAATTAACACAAGGATGTATTGAAAAATGTCTTCAAAAAAATAAGTATTTTCTAACATGGTGTTCGCGCGTATTGAAAGGGTGAGTTTCAACGAAAATACTAAATTCTGCTGTATAAAACCAAAGGGTGATTTTGGTAAAGTAATATTTTTGGGAAAATCAAATGTAGAGGTTTCAAATGTAGAACCTTGTGTATTAAATAATGTGAGAAATACTAAGTGAGTAAAAAGGAAGTTTTTATAATATTACGGTGAATTAATATGGATAAAGTAGGTTTTCAAAAGAAAAATCATTTCATGCATTAAGTATGGGTACACACACACACACACGCACACACACACACACACACACACACACACACACACACATATATATATATATATATATACAGCCAGGGTCTAATGCGGACGCAACTTGCGGACGAATTTTTGTGTATTTTTTAAAAATAGCAAAAAATTAAATTTCAACTAGATTTTTTTCTGTGGTATTTAAACATTTCAGGAGACCCATATAAAAAAATCTGCTCAAAATACAATGTTTTACTAATTTTAAAAAATCTATCAAACATATGTTAGTTTTAAAGAGCTTTACAAACTGACATATGTTCGATCGATTTTTTAAAAATAGCAAAACAATTCATTTAGAGCTGATTATTTTTATAGGGGTCCCCTGAAATGTTTAAATACCAGAGAAAAAAAAATCAAGTAAGAAAACATATTTTTTCTATTTTTAAAAAATACGAAAAAATCTGTTCGCAAGTTAAATCCGCAAGTTAAGTCCGCATTAGAGCCGACTTATATATATATATATATATATATATATATATATATATATATATATAGAGAGAGAGAGAGAGAGAGAGAGAGAGAGAGAGAGAGAGAGAGAGAGAGAGAGAGAGAGGGAGGTTCTCTAGTGGACCTAAAAAATGGACCAATTAATGGACTTCAATAAAACATTGAAAAAACCAATTAATTATAATTTCTTGGTGTAATTGGTTCGCGCCAGCGGCACTTGAGACCATTCAGGAAAGACCCCCCCCCCCCCCCAACCTGCCATAAGTTCCTTATTTTTTTTGGAATTTTAGTCAAAAGAAGGTGGGAGGCTTTCGGGTTTGGGTTAAACAGTTATATAGGTCTCGATTTTGAGTTTTTGACCGGAGATCGGTTTGGTGTGGCCTGATTTCTAGCGGGTCAGAATGGGGTTAATTTGGGTGATGTAGTGGGTTTATTGGCTCTTGGTTAGTTGTGTCAGTCCGGAGGTCCACTTGGGTTGGGTTGGTTTGTTGGGTTTGTATCGTTGCCCGAGTATGTTCGGTTGGGTGGTATGGATATGGGTTTGGTTTTGGGAATATTGGATCCGAGTCTATAGAAGGTATGGGGTTCACAGGTTGGAAGCATGTTGAGGGTTCAATGGCGTTGGTTCTCGGGTCAAGTGGATGGAGCTAGACATGAGACTGGATTTTGACAGGTCTGGGGTCTAAGTTGTTGGGTTAGGCAGGGAGATTTCATCATCGAACTGGTATGAGGGTCGCTGGATTTTCCTTTGTGGCATGAGGGTGGATCATCGGAAAAGTTGGGTGGCTGGGGTGTAAAGGTGGCTGCTGGTGTTAGGACAGTAAGTTCGCCAGAGTTGGTTGGTGTTGGAATGGTGGTGGTGGGGTGGGGTCTTTCCGGAATGGTCACAGGTTCCGCTGACGCTGACCAATTACATCAAGGAATTGTAATTAATTATTTTTTTTAATGTTTTATTAAAGTCCATTAATTGGTCCATTTTTAAGGTCCACTAGAGAACCTCTCTCTCTCTCTCTCTCTCTCTCTCTATATATATATATATATATATATATATATATATATATATATATATATATATATATATATATATATATATATATATATATATATATATATATATAGGGATGAATGGTCCCTCTCGGGTGAGAGTAATTCCTTTACATACTTCTCCTGCCATTCCTCGCGCTCCATTTCAACACGAAAGGAACTCTATATTGGTATCTTCTCTTGGTGTAGCATGAGAGGTTTGTGCATGTGTTAGGCATTCTATCCCTTTTAGTTTCCTTTTGAATCTTGAACTTTCAAACTCTGGTGGTCGCGAACTAAATTCTCAATTCTTTTTTTACATCTCTCTGTTATCTATCTTCCACTATTAGAAGTTCTTCTATGATTTCTTGTTCAGTCCAGATATTTACTAATTCGCAAAGGTCTTTTTAAGTCCTTTTTCATTCTTTTTTAATGATTATTTATTTTGGTATGTGGTTGTGGCCCCAATCGCACTTATTGCGAAGCCACTCGCTTCTTCTACAGTGAGTAGTTCATCATGCCAGCCCCTAGCAAGTGTTACAACTGGCTCCGGAGGGGTATTCTTTGAGCACCTCTTTTTCCTTTCTTTAAATATTATTTTTGTTAATTCAAATATAACACTATATATTTTAAACACTTATTCACAAGGCTATCTCACGAGTGATCCCCTCACTACTGGTGGAATACTTTTTTTCCACAGGGGTGATCATCCTAGGATTTCCTCCATCTGTGTGGATATCCAATCCAAGAGTTTGTCTCCCTTTGGGAAACATGCCACTTTATAGTGTTGCTTTAAGTGTGCATGTTTCTCATGTCACTTGTTCAGCACAGGTAACTAGTTATATTATTTTTGTCACTTTTGATAATATTTAATCACCACTTCTTTATTGATATGTCAGTGTAAGCATCCCTCCACTTCCCATTTTTCTTCACATATACTCGTACAGTTTCTCACTTTATCTCTCACTTTCATTTTAGGCGAGCATTGTTAGTGTTCCTTTACATGCTGCATTTTCAGCAAGTGTTGTTGTGAGGACTCCATCACCAATGCCAACTCTGGTATTAACCTATCATTCCTTGGTTTATTACTTGCAAACTTTATACTTGTGCTATTTTGTGTAAGTACTCAAATGATTGATTATTCTTTTCTATATTCATTTTAGGTTGTTATCACGAGCATTCCCATCATTGTGGAACCTTAAGTGGGTATAGCTGTGAGTGTTCCCTCACCCGTGTCTCCTCAAGTAAGTATAGTCACGAGTGTTACCTTAATTGTAGAGCCTCTTATGATCATGGTTGTGAGCACTCAAGTATTATTTTGTCATACCTATATCTTTAATCTTGCTTTTACTGTGCAAGTGCTCTTATAACACTTTTCTTGACCTTGCTTTCAGGTTAGTACTATGAACGGTCCTTTAACTATAAAACTTCCTACGAGCATAAACACGAGTGCTCCTCAAGTATTATTTTGTCATACCTGGTTTTTTGTTACTTGTTTTTACTGTGCAAGTGCTCAAGCAACACTTTCCTATTTCTTTATTTTTAGGTTAGCAATACAAGTGTTCCTTTCACTGCGGAATATTCTGCGAGCATAGTTGTGAGTGATTCTCAAGTATTATTTTGTCATACTTGGTTCTTTTATAACTTGATTTTTACTGTGAAAGTGTTCAAGTAACACTTTTCCTATGTATTTATTTTTAGGTTAGTGCTACGAACGCTTCTGTACTTGCGGAGCCTCAAGTATTAATCTGTTATACCTTAGCTTATTCTTCTACTTGATTTTACTGTGCAGGTGCTCGAATGACCACTTCCCATTTCTCTGTTTTCAGGTTAGTGTCTTAATCTTTCTTGTAACCTTGGATCCCCAGGTATTAATCAATAATACCTTAGATTATTATTTTACTTGATTTTACTATGCATGCTCTCGAATGACCACTTCATGTTGCTTTGTTTTCAGGTTAGTGTCGCGAGCGGTCCTATAACTGTAGATCCACATATATTATGTTGTTATAACTTATTTTATTCTTTTACTTGATTTTAATGTGAAAATTCTCAAATGATCACTTAATATTTCTTTGTTTTGAAGTTAGTGTCCCGAATGCTCCTGTGATTGTGAAGCCTATGGTTAGTCGCAGGGAGCAGCGCGGGCTCTCTGGTAGCATGCTAACTCCTATTGGCATACCATTATTCTAAAGTATATCGTTTTACTTAACCTATTTTTCCTCCTTGTTATACTTTTTTAGGAAGAAGTATACGAAATAGAGGAAACTGTTGGTGAGAGTGAGGAGGACTCCGAGGCCACTCATTCAGAGAGTGAGAAATTTATCGAGGATTCTTCTTCCCCCCTCGGAGGTAAGGTCTATGGACACTAGCTTTGATTCCATAGAAATGGATGCCCTCAATGTCTATGAAGGATATGTGGTGAGAGAACCACCCTAATAGATTTTGAGCAAAGGATCCTTCTATTTTAGATTTAATTTTCGAGCATCATACTGAGAGTTTTATAGCCAGGAGTGTTTGCAACATTGACAAATTGACCTTTCAAAACGTAAAGGCGCTTACCAACCATGTTTATAAGTTCACATCAACTCATTCGAGTGAATTTACTGGCGTATGTGCTTCCTTCTCCTTGGAAGATATCAAGGACTTGTAGAATTGTTGCCACTTCAAGCTTGACTAGCTTAATACCTCTGTTCGTCGACTTATTTATCTTGCCACTAAGAGATTAATAAGAGTCAAGTCTTTCAAGAAAGTCAAAGTTAAGCGATGTCATCCAAAAGCTAATAGAGCCCGCAAGAAGATCAACACATTAGAAGCTAAGTTAGCTAAGATGGATAAACTTAAGGGGGACTTCATTCAACAGTTTGTCCCATCATTTGAGGGCTTCTACTTAAAAGAGAATCTTCTTTTTCTTTTATCTGATTGAACACTCGTATAAAATTCCTTTTTCTTTTTTTAATATCATGTCCTTATCTATTTCGATCAGGTCATTTCTATGAATTAGATTTTTTTTATATTCTTCCTTACATTGTATTTCTATGAACTTTCCCTTACTATGTGGGAATATCTTTTCACAATATCGCATGTGAGTGTTAATAATTTTCATTCTCTTTTTCTATGGGAGTGTCTACTCGCAAATTGGAGCGTAATATATGTAACTTTCCCGTATTCTGTGGCATACTTTACTTATTTTAATCATGAAATAAGACTTGGGAGTCAATTATCCTCTAATGTTGTAAACAACATAGAAACTGTTATAGTTTTATGAACATTTTAAAACGTGCACTTCCTTACAATATATGTTATTCGCTCCATCCGAGGAGCATATTCCTTGAAACATTATAGGTAAAGGTTCTTTGCTCATCATATTTTGCCATTGGAAGGTATATACCCGTCGAGTATGATGAGTCATGCTCCTTAAATTAAATATCATTTCTCTTAATCTCTGAGAATCTCAAGTTTCTCTACTCTAAAAATTAGCTTAGCAAAAGAAAAATCATTTTTTTCTCGAAATGCAGCTGTTCGCATAATTTTGCGAATAGATGCATGATAAACTTGTTAGTAATGTAAGCCGATAAAAATTATAAATATCATCATAAATATTATGAAATATATGGGTCATAACCGAAAATTCGCTATTGCATTAGTTGGCAAAAAGTGACATTTTAATTTTGCTATTAGAAAAAGTTTCATCAATCATTTTCCTTTTCATTTATGGAACTTTCTTTTTCTATGATTAACTACTGAATAAAAAAAATAGGGTACGTCAAAAGTAGTACTTCTTGAGCCACATATAACTGACCGATTGGATGAACTCACACTTCGACTCTAAGATTTGATAATATCCTAATCTTCTTACTCCTCGCACAAAAATGGCCCCTCCCAATTGGGCTTGAACTTTTAGGCTGACATGATCCTTAAATGATGAGTGGATTCTCGTAAAACCAGGTCTCCCATTTAGAATACTCTAGGCTTAACTAGATTCTCATATGCTCTAGACAACTGCTGAGTGTAGACTTTTAAGTTTTCCTTGGTTCTATCACGATGCTCATCCCAAGCTTCTAACTGCACAAGTCTTGGATCAGGCTTTAAATTTTGGTTTAGGGCCACTCATGCTGACATCACATCCAAGCCATAGACTAGAGAGAACGGGGTAAAACCAATCGCCTCCCTCGTGGGGGTCCTGTAAGCCCATAAAACCATCGACATATTGTCATCCCACGATCCTTAAAGATCTTTCAATATCTTCAAAATATTAATCAACATATTTGTAGTTGCCTCCACCTAACTATTCCCTTTGGGATAAAAAAAATGGATAATTTATAATGGATAATCTTTTATTTGTCCTTGAGTAGACCCATCTCTTCACACGAATTGATTGCCATTATTTATAAGGATGACTTTGGGATGCCAAATCTTCATATTATGTATTCCCTAATGAACTGCATTACGACTTGAGAAGTAACCTTTCTTATAAGAATTGTTTCCGCCCACTTAGTATACAATTCCGTAGAAATCATAGTGAAGGCTTCTTCATCAAAGGTCGAGCTACTTTTTCCTACCAAATCAAATTCCCAACTGTGAAATGGGTAAGGAGAATCTAAACTTTGCAAACTCACTGAGGGGACAAGAACCATATTGCCCTTAATTTAGCATGATATACATTTCTTTACAAAACTTATAGAGTGAACCTCCATTGATTGCCAATAATACTTTAGGATCATCAGTTGATCGTATAATTTTATACCACCCATATGGGAAGGCTCATGATCCTTTTTTAGTATGCTTTCCACTTCCTGCCCTTCCACGTATCTCAGGGCCTTCTCATTGTACCCTTTTATATAAAGTTCCCCATTAACCAAGTAAAAATGGACTACAGCTTTCCTTAAATAAATCTCACAAGCCCTCTCAGTAGGTAGCTCATTATTTTTTAGATAGGTAATGTAGGGCATCCTCCAATCTTCCAAAGTCTCTACAAAATTTATGTCCATTAGCTGATCCAAATATGTCTACCACTTTAGGTAGCCTTGCTTCATGCGAGCAGCCTACGTACTCATGTTAGGCTAATAACATCCCTTTGTTGTAGTCGTATGTAAAACGAAATGTCTGTATACCCACAATGCCTTTTGTGCATTGCTTCTAATTTCTCTTGAGCTTCTTCTTCCCCCATGCATTCCGCAAAAAAATTGCACAAAAATTTGAACTACAACGTGCCCGATAACATGTGAACGTTGTCTAACTCTAAAAACTTCATATTTCCTTCATGTGTCTCAAACTGTTTTACGATTGGAAATCTCTAGTCATTAAATTCCTCACTTGGGAACAGAGATCTCACTATTGTCAGCACCATTCTCTGCCGCATAGATATAGTGGATTTAGACATTTTTAATTTTTGTGCAATTATTGCTAAAGCATCGGGGTGTCTATTCATTACCCTAGGGTGCCTTTTTTATCTTCATAGCTAAAACTATCCCAACAATCTTTGAATGACTGCTCTATATGGAGAAAGATTAGCATATTTGAGAGAAAATTCCCTATTAACTTGCTTGACAACTAGGTTGGAGTCTCCTCATATACAAAGTACTCTAATGCCTCTTCTCAATGTCTTTATAAGGCTATGTATGAGAGCCTTATACTCGGCCTCTTTGTTAGGGCACTTGAAGTCCAATTATTAGGAGTGGGGGACTTTCTCATTTCTACCAGAGAGGATGAATACTTCTCCACCTGTTCCTTTGTGCAAAAGCCATCGAACTCCATTCTCCATTCTTCTATTTATCTAGCTAAACATGCTTGGAAGTTATCTCCTAGCAGATCTTCACTACAGCATTCAAAATTTTAACTTGGAAAATTAGCTAGTAGATGATCTACATATTATCTCTTAATAACTTTTGGAACAATTCACTTCAAATTATACTAAGAGAGTATAAAAAACAACTTGGATTTTCCCCCCACCAAGATGGTCCGCACAAGCTAATAATACTTGATGGGATCACAGTTGGTGATAGTATGCATTGCTAATGCAAGCAAGTAATATCTCAACTATTGTACTACAATGACTAAAGATAAATAATGCCCTTTTACATAAGAGATGTAATAGTTATTTTCTCCTCGTAGTCCACAACTTCTAACTTTTTGTTATTGAACCGAGTGATGTAATCTATGGTAATTTCCCTCACCTTCTGTGTCACACTGAGAAAATGAGCTACTCTTTTTACTGGTTTGGCCCCAAAACAAAACTGGCTCATGAATATCTCAGCCAGTTAATTAAAACTGGAAATTTCCCCCTAAGGAAGACTGTTGTACCAGATTTTAGTAGGGCCAGTAATTGTCCCCGAGAATTCTCTACACCTTATCTCATTGGGGACGGCATAGATATCAGTTGTTGCCTGATATTGCTCTATATGGAGAACGAGATCAGTTTTCCCATCATATTTGGGAGTAACCACAGGAGCTTTAAATTTCGCAGGAGTGGGGGAATCCATAATAACCTGTACGAAAGTAGATCCTTTCACAAAAATTCTTTGTAAGTTATTTTTATCCTTGGTCATTTCTCCCAATCTATCTTCCAGTCGCTAAATAGAGCCTTTCCAATCATTGTTACCAGCATTAGATCTATGCGTTGTTGCTCGGTTGTTCGTTGAACTTTCTCTCGGTGATTATTGCTCAACAAGGGCAATTTGTCAGGCATCTGATCTAGACTGGGCTGAGCCTTTCCATTGATCGTTTGGACTTCGAGTGTTTCTCGATAATGCCCCATGAATATTTCTATTCCCCTTGGGTCCCAAACGATCAAAAGGAGATGCTTGGCTTAGCCTCTTTAGGGAACTTAATCTTTCGATAGAGAAGGATAATTTATTATAGGGCTCCGATGATCTGCTCAATAAGTTTTCCCTTGGGCGAAAGGAAATATCTCTAGTAGTCCTGGATTGACTGTGCCTTCTACCTCTTGGAGGCGGTGGTGGCATATTCCCACGAGTAGACAAGGTAGTTGATCCCGATTGAAGGGTTTACGTTAATTGCCTGATGGGATCTTGCATATCCTCTTGGCCTTAATTCATTAATTGTTGGTGGAACAGAAGAGATGGGCGGGATTCCATCATTCCTGGTACTGGATTCAGGAATATAAATCATGTTGAATTAGTGAATGAGTGCAAGCGTTTTGAAACACGAAACATGTTCCCACAAACGGCGTCAATCTGTTGATGCAAAAAAATAGACTATATCCAATTGTTTGATCACAGATAAATAAGTAAATAAGAGAGACACAAAAGATTTTGAAAGTGGTTCGTCTAAAGGGAAAATCCTACGTCCATTGTTGTGTATTGCCTTGCTTTCGTTGAGTTGTCCTGTGTCCCTTGGAAGCAGGGATTACAATGTATTTATAGCCCATGAGGGAGTACAAGAGTTGGAATATCAAAGGATGGAATGCCTTTATAAATTCGGCATTTACATCAGTACAACGTTCATAATGTATACAATTATTGAAGCTTTTCTAATCGAGTTGGTCGGTCTTCCTACTGTTGGTCGGGTTTCTTAATATGTTGGTCTGCATTTATGGACTTGGTCGGGGAATTACACCTTGATGAATAGGACTAATGCCACAATGGAATCACATGTTCATTTATGATTGGTCCATGTAATAAGGTAATTTTTGGTATCAACAGAAGCCCCCAATGATTCAGGCTTGAGGTTTTTACTAGAGCAAGGAACATTTAGTTCTAAAGTTGCTCAAGTAATAATTCTGATGGTTGGTCGGTTACCGACTTCTAAGACTTGTGAAGTTATTAGTTTAACTGATGACACATAACGCGGGTGGCATTTTTGCAATTATCCAATGTTTTGGCAAATCATTTTTGGGCAGATATGTATTTTTGCCTTTAGCCGCCAACAGTTCAATCGATGCTCCCTTTAATCATTACCTTCTCCAATTTTTGAGGCAATCTATAAAAGGCGGGAAAAATCACAGTTGTCTTCTACCTCAAACCTTCTGAGTTTCTGTTGCTATCTTCTTGAGCTTTCTTGTCCGATTGTTTCTTCTGTCCTTCACTTCTTGCTGAATCCTTAAATCCTTGTAAGAATCTTCTCTCTTTTCCTTTTCTTCATCTTTGCATACGGTTTATTCAGTAGCTTCTTTAGAGGAATTTAGGACTGAGTGGAATATCCCATCGTGGGTGGAGTTAGATTTTCCCAGTCCTCATACTGATCTTTTGTCACACCCCGCACAATCCGACAGAGGGGGTGGCCAGCCACCGCCGTCAAACTATGTCAGGCGTAAACTAAATAAATACCATTCTTAGCATGAGACTGATATGAGACATAAATAATCAATCCACAAGATCAAAATTTGAATCAATCCCAACTGATAATAATAATTGAATGATAAAATATCCATCACATACTAAAACTTTGAATAAATCCAATCTCCAATAATGATTAAATAAATCTGAGTAATAAAGATCTGACTAATCCAACTGAAAAGCTCTAACAACTTTGAAACCTAATGGACCAATAAAAATCCAAATGAAGTCTCATAATAAAATACGACTGAAAAGGAAAGTCTAACTAAACAATGCAATAAAATGAATAAACTTGAGTTGTACCTCTAAACGATGACTCCGATAATCCTATATAGCTTCTCTAAAACTTATCCTGAAAAAGTTAGTCAACGTACGAGGTCAGATCCTCGAGCATGAATACACAGTACTCCCCTCAAATAGGATCCTTGAATCCAGACAGTAGCATTATAGGCAATAAATATCACAATAGAATATTTTAAATTAAACGTGATAAATATAAATCACTAACTACCCCTAGAGATCCCCATTTAAAAAGGCACACCAATATGATTTTAATTCCCAAGTCCCAAGAAGTTAATTTAATTTAAATTAACCAACTTTTATTATTGTTCTCACTTTTTAATATGGCGGTCCTCCCACCCCGGGTGGTAATCCACCAAAGTGTCACACTTTCCCTTGTCAAATGGCCTCTAATCCCTTTAAACTGTCGACCCCGCCCCATCATAAGGTTCCACACATGACACGACATAAATCGTCCGCTGACCCGTTTAAACTGTCGGTCCTTGATACATTATGTCGCCACAAATTTTAATACCTGTTTTTATCTTAGGAATTAATTCTTATTTTCTCAATTTCACCATTAACAAATTACCCCACCCTTTTAATCGATGTGAGATCCTCAAAATACCCCTTAGTCCCATACCAAAGGGTTGCCAAGTACACATACGTCCTATCCTCCATATAGGGTGAGATACCAACATTTATTACGTCTTAGTCTAGGATAACGAAATGACGATAAATCATAAGAATCTGCCCCACCCCGAACTATAAGATCCGCACAAAATTACACTAACTAGTCCCATACCTAGCAAGCATAAAAAAATGGGGTGAGCAATATACTACCCGAGAGCCCCTCGTCCCTTCGACGGTAAAAGTGACTAATAATAAATCAAACAACACATAATTTATATAAGCAACATAGCAATTCCAACGTAAAGGTCCACGATTAATTTAAATTCCAATAATAATATCGTCGTCGATTTTCAACACAATTATTTCGAATAAATAATGTTAAATTAATCAACATGCCAAAAAATATTCACGCGTCATTATTGTCCTCTTTTATAAGTCACATAAATTTTTTATAGGTGTATACGCGTCACACATATCATATAAATAATCCCATTAAAATTCTACATGAGAACCTATGCTCAAAACCATAAAAACCCAAAAATCTACCTACACACCCAAGGGTTTCAAGGATGAAAATTTTCACAAAAACAGTCCCATAATTAAGCATCCACTTTCTCTAATTAAGTTACTAATTGATTTTAATCAAAAACACATTATTAAGGGTTTAGGCGACACTTAAAACGCATAATACTAAAGAAAAGGAATAGAGTATCCATGCCTAAATATCGTCGGTTGAAAATTATGAATACTCGGTTGCGTTCGTCTCGCGAAAATAGGCAAGTTATATTCTTGGACCTTTTTGAAAATATGTAGTTTAGACCTCCCAAAATATGATTAAAGTTTTGATTAATGGAGGATTGGGGTTGAAATATAAGGGGTCGGAGTATTCTGCTTTGTGGGGGAAAAGAGCGCTTGAAAATAAAAAGTGTCGTGATCTTTAAAAAGTGGGTCAAAGTGCTTTTTATAAGTTTGAATAAAAGAGTCCCATCAAATATTAACTCTTAAAAATTGATAAAAAAAAATTAAAAAATGTACCATTATCCAACTGAATCTGTACGCCCCAAATTTTTTTGGAGGTAATCCTCTCTAATCCCTGCGCGTCCCATCAAAGTGGGAAGCAACCCACTTTCGCGATAATCCAATACAAGTGAGGAAAAAGAAGAAAAAAATATAAAGAAAGAAAAGGAAACAAGTCAGCGCATGGAAAAAAAGGGGGGGGGGGGGGGGGGGGGGGCTTAACGCCATTCTCTTCGTCTTTACCACAAACAGGTAAAAACAAATGATAATAAACTAATAGTTTTATAATGATTTCAAATATCTAAAAAAAATTTAATCAAATTTTCTACTTCACAAGATAGTAAATAAATGTATTAATATTTATTCAATTAAAAAATATTTTATTTTAAATCAAATTTCAACCAAAATATTTTAATTTAAAAAGTGCACCTTTAAATTGTAAAAATTTATAATAAAAAAGTATACATTTTTTTACTTTAAATTTAAAACACGTTATTTATGTTTCGGAATTTACGGGGTATTACATACTTTCCCACTAGCAAAGGAATTTCGTCCTCGAAATTCTACAAACGTAAACGCGCGGAACAAAATAAGGCTCACATATGCCTACATGTAGAATATGACAATTAGGCGCCCATACACCTAACCTACCCGAACGTAATCCTTAACAAAAATACAATATATATAAAGCCTACATATATAAGTATCTAAGAAGATATTACGTACCGCTATACTTTACTAGCCACGAAATCTATCCTGCTTGCCTGAAGCTGAGGGAGCACATAGCACCTCCCATAACCGGTATTAGTTGGTGATGTAGCTACTCCTTGTCGACCTGATGCTGCCAATGTTACTGGTGCTCCCTGATCACCTACTTCCGTGAGAACCGGAGGCCTCAGTCCTTACTATCCCTGTACCCCTTGACCTTGTTGCCCATGTGTAACTTAACCTTGTTGGGCCTGTACTTCTTGGTTTTGTTGACCCGCTCTCTTGTAACACCTCATCACTGGATGTCCTACTTTCCCACATACAAAGCATTCACCTTAAAAGGTCTGTAATGTCTAGTATTTGCTTGCTCTTCTCCTTGTCCTTGTTGTTCCTGGTTTGTTCTTTTGTTTCTTCCATGCTTGGTCATTGCGAACCTTATTCTCACCACCTTGTCCATTTGACTATTGTCTCTTTCCCAACTTCTTTTGATAATTGACCTTCTCTTTCCATAGAAACATTGCAACATCCACGACCTGAGCATAGGTAGTGTACGCCGAATTCCCCAACACCATATTTCTAATCGACCAAGACAATCCTTTAATGAAACACTCCATTTTCTTCACCTCAATACTAACCTCTATTGGTACAAACATAGATAAGTTGGTGAACTCCGATTCATACTCGACAAGCGACTTTGAACCTTGCTCCAAGTCCATAAATGCTCTTTTCTTCGCATTCCAAATTGCATACAGAAAGTACTTATTGTTAAACTTTATCAGAAACTCTGCATCACCCAACGGATCTCTCTCCTCTGATGTAGTGGAACTCTCCCACTATTGCAACGCAGCCCCTGTCAGCTTAAATGTTGCTAACATCTTCTTCTGTACATCCGTGCAGTCCACCATCCACAAATGCCTCTCCATGTCCCTCCTCCATTGGTGAGTAACTATTGGGTCAGATCCCCCCTCCAAAGGTGGGGGGATTGCCCTTAAAGAAACTGGTTCTCACCCTATCCCAAGATGAAATGGGTATAAGGTTCTAAAAAATGCGGGGCGTGATCGAGGCGTGGAGGGCAAGCCTTAAGCCTTAGAAGCTTAGGCGGGCCTTAGCGTAAAAAGGCGTGAAAAGGCGTTTAGGTCTTTTTAATATATTTTAATATTTTTTAACCATAAAAAGGCTATTAAAATACTAAAATTGTACATATCATAAAAATATGTCTGAATATTTGCAAATAAAAATACTAATTGATTATTTTGGATGAGATAATGGTCCAATTTGCAAAAAAATCTTTAAAAGGCGATATCGTTTCACTAAAGCATTGTTGTTTTTAGAGAAAAAGTACGCCTTAAGGGTTTTACCAAGCATAAGGCGTCAAAAGCTTAAGGCGGGGCATTTCTCTCAAGCCTCAAGCCTAGGCGGAACCTAGGCGGGTTTTTTAGAACAGTCGATGCCTCTAAAGTCACCCATCTCTGTCTCCCCATCTCGAACTGCAGATTAAAATCCAATTTGTGCACTAGTTACCCATGTGTTTCCATAGGTTTTACAAATTCACCAAAATTTTTAAGTTGTTTGCATTAGTTACTAGTGGTGACCGAGCGTATGTGGAATATGTGTCTACTTTCCTTTTAGGAATATTCACAATGTTCTTCCTTCACTTTGCCTAGTTGGATAAAGATCTTGTTTTATCTTTGTCTTCAGTGACCAAGTTTCTTGAGTACTTAAAATCCTTATTTACTTAGGTTTTTATCTGTTGCCAGTCAAGTTTTGCTTATGCCGAGCAACTTCTTACTTCTGCCGACCAACATCAGTAATCAACTATGTTGTTGTTGTTGCGAAAGACCTATCCTGGGCAAATTTTGAAGTTTTTCTAGCAACTTTCAATGTTCACTGAGCAACTTTTGAAGTCCAATCAAGTATATAATAGTGCATAGCACTAGTACTCCCGAAAAAAATCAAAAACAGAAATTGAGGAAATCATCATTTTTATTAACACTGAAATGACATGAGTATAATTTTGTTTCATTACATCGCTGGTAATACTCCCTAAGATGATCAGCATGCCATGGATTCCTAAACTCTTTTTTCCCTCCAATGTTTCTATTCTGTAGGTTCCCGATCGAACAACTGCTAAAATACGATATGGCCCATACCAATTAGCCTCAAGTTTGTTGTTCTTCTAGATAACCTTCTTTAGCACATAATCTCCTTCCTTCAAGTTGGTCAACTTCATTCTTTTGTTATAGAAATGGGTTGTTCTCTGTTGGTATTCTGCATTTCTTAAAGCAGTGTCCTTACGTACCTCTTTCAGCTTATCCAAATCCAGTCTTCACATTAAATCACATACAAGAGAGTTGAAATTCAATACCCTTTGAGATGGGAGGCCCAATTTAGCCGATATTACTGCTTCAGTCCCAAATGCCAGCATTTAGGGAGATTCTCCAGTTGTAGTCCTCGGAGTTGTTCGATATGCCCACAAAATAGAGTGCAACTCATTGATCCACCTTTCCTTGGCATCATTAAGTCTTCATTTCAACCCATTAAGTAGAGTTCTATTCATAACTTCAGTTTGCCCATTACCCAGAGGATGACCTGGAGCAGATTGCAACTTTTGGATATTGGACTATGCATAATAAGCAACAAAATCTTCATTATAAAAATGTGTGCCGTGGTCGGTAATGAAGGCATAAGGCAGCCCATATCTGTAAATGATATTTTTCTAAATGAATTGGTAGACCTTCCCATACGGCATATCCACCAAGGGTTCTGCCTCAACCTATTTTGTAAAGTAGTCCACAGCAACGACCATGTACCTAAATCTTCCTCGGGTGGTCGACAATGGGCTGACCAAGTCTATTCCCCAAATTGAAAATGGCCATGGTGAAGTTATTGGAGTTACAAAAACTTGTGAAGTTTTGTGAATGCTAAAATACCTTTGGCACTTGTCACATTTTCTAGCAAAGGCTGCACAACCTGCTTGCATAGTGGGCCAATAGTATCCATGTGTACTAATCCGTTACAATAGCATCCTGCCTGCTATGTGAGCTCCATAAGATGCTTCATGCACTTCCTGGATCAGGTATTGAATCTCTGTTGGATGAACACAACATTGTAAGCTAGCTTTCAATCCTCTCCTGTATAGTATCCCTTTGTCCAACACATATCTTGCAGCTTTGTACTTCATTTTTTTAGAGTCAATTGTATCTGCTGGTAGGGTCCCTTCTTCAATATAATCTCTGATGGGATTCATCCAGGATGGTCCATATCTATTACGATAAAATTAATCATCGGGACTTGATCTATACTCCTATTTGCTAGAATATCGATGGGAATAGTTCTTCGGAGCTCAATTCTTATTGCTGAAGCTAGCCGAGCAAATGCATCTGCTCAGGCATTTTCTAACCTTGGTATTCTGCTCATCCGAACCGCCAATAATTTTGCTATGACTTATAATGCTTTGGATAGGTATCTGGTATTCAGTTCTCCTTTAGCTCCATATATGTTCAATATTTGGTTTACCACCAATTGAGAGTCATTATGTGCCACAACTTGCTCTGCGTTCAGTGACTGTGCTAAACTTAAGACCACAATGAGTTCTTCATACTCTGCTTCATTATTTGAGGCCTGGAACTAGAATCGCATGGAATATTCAATATATATCCCATTACGAGTGTTAAGTATTATATCGGCTCCACTGCCTGTTGCACAAGATGATCCATCAACGTACAAGTTCCATATTGGGAGACCGTCATAAAATACTTGGTCTATTAAAATGCCATGATGGAATATTTTTCTTTTTGCTTCCTCATACTTCCCTGACATCTCCTGAGCTCTAGAAGAGGGATCCGGTAGGTCGTTAGTGATTTTTTCTGATTTTTACTCTGATAAAGGTTGCTCGGACGGTTGGTCAGTGACAACCTTAGTTGGAATATCGCTTACTATATCTTGATCCGCCTTCATTCCCTGTTGCTCGAGGACCTCAGGATAAGTGAATTCGGTAATGAAATCTACTAAAGCTTAGACTTTTAATGAAGACCTTGGTTCATACACGATATCATACTCCCCCAACTACACTGCCCAGTATATTAATCTTCCATACTTCTCCGATTTATGCAAGGTTTGCCTAAGAGGCATATCAGTGTACACCAAAATTGTATGGGATTAAAAGTAGGGCTTTATCCATCTGGATGCTTCAATCAATACTTCTGCTAACTTTTTCAAGCGTGGGTATCTTATTTCTGCTCCTCGAAAAGCTTTACTGGTTTAGTAGACTAGTTTTTGAACTCCATTCTCTTCTCGGATCAAGGCAGAACTTATAGCTGACTCAGAAATAGCTAAGTACAAATACAATCTTTCTCCCAAAATTGGTCGGGAAAGTAGTGGAGGTGACCCTAAGTACTTTTTCAACTCTAGAAAAACTTTTTTGCACTCTTCATGCCATTCAAAACTCTTTCTGAGCACTTTAAAAAATAGCAGGCACCTGTCTATAGCTCGGGACATAAATTTGTTCAGAGTTGTAACTCGCCTAGTTAGCCTTTGTACCTCCTTCTTGCTAGTAGAGGATTTCATCTCAATAAGTGCCTTGATCTTATCTAGGATAGCCTCAATTCCCCTTTGATTTACTATATATCTGAGGAACATTCTTTCCTGTACTCTAAACACGCACTTGGTTGGGTTTAATCTCATCTGGTGCTTTTCTAGTTGGTCAAAAGTTTAGCTAAGGTCTACAATATGATCGGACGCTTTCTTTCTCTTTGCCATCATATGATCCACATAAACCTTCATCTTTTTACCTATTTTCTCCTCAAAAAATTTATTCACCAATCTCTAGTAAGTGGCACCAGCATTGTTTAGACCAAATGGCATAACATTATAATAATAAGTTCCCTGGGGAGTATTGAAATAAGTTCTCTTCCTGTCTTCAGGTTTCATCTTGATCTAGTTATAACCTGAATAAGCATCAATAAAACTTAACAGTTCATGTTCTGAAGTGGCATCAACAAGATGATCAATCCGTGGCAACGAAAAATGATCCTTTCAGCATGATTTATTCAAATCTGTGAAGTCTACACACATTCTCCACTTTTTATTCTTCTTTTTCTTCCTAACTATAATTACATTGTCCAACCAATCTAGATACTTCACCTCATCAATGAAAGATTTTTTTTTAAGTTTTTCAATTTCCTCCTAAATTGCTTGGTTTTTCTCGGGACTAAACACCCTTCGTCTTTGCTTCAGAGGCTTTACGTCTTTATTAACATTGAACTCATAGCAAAGAAAGTTGGGATCAATCTCTGGCATATCTTCATGAATCCATGCGAACACATGCTTTCTCTGTCTAAGGAAATTCACTTGTTCCTATTTAAGAACAAGGTCCAGCATTATTCCTATTTGAGTGGTGCATTCTGGCTTGTCATCATCGAACATAATGCTCTCCATGGCCTCAATTATCTGGACCTTCACCAATTCTATTTCTTCCCTTGGGTCTAACGTATCAGCCTCAGATTCGTCATGGGGTTCAGAGGTATCCACTTGGTAAGTGGTGGTTCTTTTATTTATTTCAGCCAAATCTTCTTGCTCGGTAGATGAGTAGTAGCATTCTCGAGATACTTTTTGGTCACCCTTTACAACTCCTACTCCAAAGTTGGTCAAGAACTTTAAATATTGATGGACTATAGATGGCACAACCTCAAACTTCTTCAACCCTACTCTTCAAAGTATCATGTTATAAGCAGAATCAACATTTTTGTCCATTATAAAGAAACTTATCTTCTCTGTTCGGTTGGCTGGCCATGTATCGATCAACACATCCACCTTAATTGTTCCCAAAAGGAATAATTTTTCACTAGAAAAACCTATTAAAGGCCTATGGTAGGACTCCAACTGGCTGAGCTTGAAGTCCAAACTTTAAAAGCAAGGATAAAACATTATATATGTCGAGTTGCCATTATCCACTAGTACCCTAGAAATAATTATATCCTCCTTTCTGACGTTGACTACAAGAGGACCATAATGGGGGAATATCACCCCTAAAAGGTTATTTTTAGGGAAACCAGTCACGAATTTGTCTTTTTTAACCTTCCTCAGTCGATCTTCTTCAACTAGATTAATCCTTTGTATATAGGAACAAGCTTATTCCTCATTGAGGTATGCCTTTCTTTCAGTAGTATGGTCTCCTCCTGTAATCATTTGACAATCAAAAGAATCAAAACTGAGCATGAATACCTCACGTTTTGGTTGCCTGGGTTTCTTGGGTAGGTCAGGATCGTCCTCCTAATCATCTTCATGAGTTATCTTTTTCTCATCTTTGGGCTTGCAAGAAGACTTTAACCTTCACCGATCTCTATCTTTGTTCTGTCGATTAATAAATCTGTCTAACTTTCCTCTTCGGATGAGAGTTTCAATTTCATTTTGAAGGGCAAGGCAACGATCTGTTGTATGGCCATGGTCTCTATAAAATTCATAATATTTGGATTTATCCCTCTTGGTGGGGGAACTCCTTAGCTTCTTAGGCCAATGTACATCCTTGTTATTCTTGATTTCCTAAAAAACATAGTGGATGCCCATTGTTAATGGAGTGTAATTATTGTACTTCTTTAGCCAATCAATAATCCTTTTTTGCTTTGATTCCCTGTGCTCCTTGGGATCTTTGTGCTCCTTTTTATCAGCTTTACTGAGAGTGCAGCAACAGCGGAAATATTGCGACTTCTCAAATAAAAAACCAATTTCAATTAATCCCAAATTTTAGTTAAAACCCTAAGACATGCATCTTGATGATTTATCAAATAAAATATAGCATGCAGGATAAAAACAAACAGTTTCAGGAAAAATCCCCGCAGGGCAAAACCTTTTATTTCACTATGAATATACAAGCCGCAACTTACAATTACATAGAGAAATCTGCAATGGATTAACGCGCAGCCAACCCACAAAGACACGCAGTCTTGAACTCAGCAAGAGAATACACGCAGCACCCTCCAAGGACTCGCAGCCCAAACAACGAAGAAAGAACCGCAGCTCTCCTCAATGACACGCAGTCATAAAACTTTGTAGAGACTCCCTCAGCAATGACACGCAGCCCTCGTTTGCAAAGATCTCTCCACAAAGATGAACAGTAGCAAAGCTTGTGTTCTAGGGTTCCAAAAGATTCACAAAAGTAATTGGGATTTTTGGTGTGAATCAAAAAGATGTTTGGCACATCAAAAAGGTGAAGACTTAGAGTATTTAGGACTCTGAAAATCGTGTTGAAAAGTCTTAAAAAATAACTCCCCGAAGTTGGATTTAAATAAGAAGTCTTTGAGCCTAAAAAATCTGCAGCGAATCTGGCAGTGATTATCCCCGTCGGATCGGTCCGGATTGAGGGCGGATCGGTCCGATTTGACCGGATCGGTTCTTTTATTAAGAGGCGGATCGGTCCGAATGAGGTCGGATCGGTTCGGCTATATCTCCTCATCGGTTTGCCATCGGTCCGGGGTATACTGGCCTTCAGCAAAACGGATCGGTCCGTTTGTGACCGGATCGGTCCGGTTGACCCAGAATAATAAATGTCTCATTTTGCTTGAAAAAACTTACGCCTTATTTTTATAAAAAACATTTTATAAAAATTTCCCAATACTAAATATGAACTTTAAGGGACGTAGAAACAAAATTTTACCAAGTTCATTCTCGCAGAGGCTATGATGTTTGAAGACGCTTTGATATTCGGATCCGTTGATGTAGATGCAATCTTGAATTTCTTCAACGGTGTAACGGCGTATGACATACAAATTGATAATGGACAAAAATGTCCTTACAAATCTCCCCCTATGTCTATGCCGGTACATACATAAAAAATATCCGAATTATCAACTTATGACCTATACAAATCTACCCTCCCATGAACCCTAAAGATGGAAAGATAAAAAGGTATAAATCTTCATCGTTTGTTCTTCAATCTTCAACAATCATTAAATCTCAAAGCTTTTCTCATCAGGGTGTGCAACATATTGATCTTCAATCTTCATACCTACACACATGAGACAAGGCAAATACCACGTGACATATCGAGTTTGAAATGAGATAAACATGGATATCAATATATGATAAAAACATAAGCAACATCTCAAAAACTCCCCCAAAATTCAAACTCCCCCATAATATGATAATTCTTTCTCCCCCTTTTTATGATGTCCCCAAATAGACAAATGAGAAGAATGAATCAAATAAGCAGAATCGGGGCGACACGGTACAAAACAAATACAAACTATTTTTGATTTTTCAAATTTTTCATACAAAGATAGGATACCAATTTGAACAAATATGATACAAAAATCACACCATGGATTTAGACTCAAACAACCAAGTCATGGAGACGGAATGAATGGGTGTGAACACATTCTATAGGTAAATCAACGCAATCAATCATATGTGCATGATGCATATGTGTACCCCTAACGAATGAACATCAAAAGTATCCTTAGGTGAAAAGATTGTTGAATTTAGATGACATCGTCTTATGCAAATCAACAAATCAAAGTCAAATGATTTTCACACCAATAACGTCCAAAACTATATAGCGCATTTTCAAGAATTTCAAGGACGTGCAAACCCGTTTTAATTCTCCAACCAAACTCCCTCATATAAATTTTCTTTTAGAGGTAATCTAAATTCTCAAACTTTGGAGAATTGGTGCAAAAACCTAAATGGCCCATATTTGGCATGAATTTCTTTTTATTGCCTTTCAATTTTTTCGGGCTCTTTGAACCTCTTTGGACCTCGGATAATAAAATTCCTCCATTTTTTAGGTCCAATTTAACGGTGGCTTAGTATTCGCAAAGGCTAAAGAACCTTTCGCAGCCCTTCCCCGTTTTCAAACAAAGCACACAAACTCACAAAACGGTTTTTATATGCACAATTTCCTTATCAAAATTATCGCGCTTGGTTCGTTTTAAGGACAGGATTGAAGTGAAAACACCCAACCAACATGTGATAAGACAAGCACAGTAATCAAACAAATCCGTGCATGTGTGCAATAAAGGAAACATGAGTCAAACATGTAGGAAGTAACACTTAATTACATCTTAATGACTCCAAACATTATAAAGCACATGGATGAATTGACCTATTGTCTCAAAACACTATCAAATAGTCACATGAAAATAATGGAATGATGTTGTGACTCGGCCATCCACAGTGTTCATCCATAAACGGTGTAAACTAAAAAATAAAAATCTTTTTGGATTTTTCAAAAGTTTTATCAAAATAAAATCTTTTTGTATTTTTCAAAAAAAATCAAAAACAAGAATTTATACAAAAAGTACAAGTCATCACACTAGTAAAAATATATCATGAACCTACAACTAGTGTATGACAAACATGCAATCACAATCAACCAAAAGATTTCACATGGGGTGAATCACGTGCAAGCAAACGGGAATCGTGGACAAATAAACCATAAGCCTCTAAATCCGATTTTCTAACCCAAATTGATGTGTAACGAAGTGTGGGGGTTTTGGGAATCGAATTTATTCTTTCATTAACCTTCCTAGGTCCATTTAAAAGCTTGTAACAAAATCTCCTAAGATGACCTTGCCTACCGCAATGTGTGCAAGTGTAAATCGGGCGGTGTGTGTTACCTAAAGGTGGCCCTCTCCTCAATTTCCTAGGTGGCGCTTTCTGAATTTGCTTAGGTGGATCTCTCCTAATGATCCTAGGAGGCACTCTCACGATGTTCCTAGGGGGCTCTTTCCTAACACCCGTAGGTGTCTCTTTCTTAACAAACCTAGGAGGCTCTCTCACACGTGTGGGAATGGGTGCAACATATTTTTCAAGACCAATCCCACCCCTATCAGTTTTGATCTCGACTGTGCCTAAAATCTTATCAAGTTTTTCAGACCTAGACTCCAAATCAAATTTCACTTTACTTGAATCTTTCAATTTCACCTCAAGTTCACCTATCCTAGATTCAAGTACTCGTTTAGAATCCTCAAACTCTAAAAGCTCCTTTTTCATAGTCTCCATCAACCCTCTAAGACTATCTCTCTCACCCTCGACGTACTCAAGCTTCTCTTTCAAAATTTTCACATGAGCCCTAAGTTCTTCAACTAAAAAATCATTATTTTTTATGGCACACTCTTTCAATTGAGCTTTCAATTTCAAATTTTCTTTCTTTGTTTTCAAAGTTTCAGCATAAAGTTCATTGAAAGCAGTTTGCAAGTCATGCTCATCTACACTTTCCTCCTCACTTTCATCCACACTCCCATCACCTTCACTATCACTAATCACATGGATGGGAAACTCTCGCCTAGAAGCATAAAAAACTTCTTCTTCCGAATCACAATCACTAAGGGTAGAAACATGAGAAATCGGTTTATTCAATTTCTTCTTTAAATTTGTGGTACACTCATGTAACGTGTGACCAACACCCTCACAACAAGGACACCTCTCAGATTCGTTTTCAACAGAAGATTTAAAACAAGAGTTCGTGCGAATTTTCCAATTAATTTTTTCAAAAATTTGACATCGAAGATCATCAAAAGCCATTTTTGCAAAAACAGGATCAAAGCACAATAACTTAGTGCAACAGGCTCTGATACCAATTTGAGAGTGCAGCAACAGCGGAAATATTGCGACTTCTCAAATAAAAAACCAATTTCAATTAATCCCAAATTTTAGTTAAAACCCTAAGACATGCATCTTGATGATTTATCAAATAAAATATAGCATGCAGGATAAAAACAAACAGTTTCAGGAAAAATCCCCGCAGGGCAAAACCTTTTATTTCACTATGAATATACAAGCCGCAACTTACAATTACATAGAGAAATCTGCAATGGATTAACGCGCAGCCAACCCACAAAGACACGCAGTCTTGAACTCAGCAAGAGAATACACGCAGCACCCTCCAAGGACTCGCAGCCCAAACAACGAAGAAAGAACCGCAGCTCTCCTCAATGACACGCAGTCATAAAACTTTGTAGAGACTCCCTCAGCAATGACACGCAGCCCTCGTTTGCAAAGATCTCTCCACAAAGATGAACAGTAGCAAAGCTTGTGTTCTAGGGTTCCAAAAGATTCACAAAAGTAATTGGGATTTTTGGTGTGAATCAAAAAGATGTTTGGCACATCAAAAAGGTGAAGACTTAGAGTATTTAGGACTCTGAAAATCGTGTTGAAAAGTCTTAAAAAATAACTCCCCGAAGTTGGATTTAAATAAGAAGTCTTTGAGCCTAAAAAATCTGCAGCGAATCTGGCAGTGATTATCCCCGTCGGATCGGTCCGGATTGAGGGCGGATCGGTCCGATTTGACCGGATCGGTTCTTTTATTAAGAGGCGGATCGGTCCGAATGAGGTCGGATCGGTTCGGCTATATCTCCTCATCGGTTTGCCATCGGTCCGGGGTATACTGGCCTTCAGCAAAACGGATCGGTCCGTTTGTGACCGGATCGGTCCGGTTGACCCAGAATAATAAATGTCTCATTTTGCTTGAAAAAACTTACGCCTTATTTTTATAAAAAACATTTTATAAAAATTTCCCAATACTAAATATGAACTTTAAGGGACGTAGAAACAAAATTTTACCAAGTTCATTCTCGCAGAGGCTATGATGTTTGAAGACGCTTTGATATTCGGATCCGTTGATGTAGATGCAATCTTGAATTTCTTCAACGGTGTAACGGCGTATGACATACAAATTGATAATGGACAAAAATGTCCTTACATTTACCTTCAACTTTTACCTTCGAGCTCTGCTTGGCTGCCATTGCCTCCTTGGCATTCATGATCTTAGCTACTTTTGCCATCAATTCTGTCATTATCTTTGGTGGATCTTTAGCAAGCGTGTAGTAGAGTTTCTCGGGGAGCAGTCCACTCATAAGAATTATAATAGTTGTTTTTCCTCGTAGTCCACAACTTCCAAATTTTCGTTATTGAACCGAGTGATGTAATCTATGGTACTTTCCCTCACCTTTTGTCTCACACTGACCAAATGAGATACTCTTTTGACTGGTTTGGCCCCAAAATAAAAGTTGCCAATGAATACCTCGGCCAGTTGATTGAAACTAAAAATTTTCCCCCGAGGAAGGTTGTTGTACTAAATTTAAACAGGGCCAGTAATTGTCCCTGAGAATGATCGACACCTTATCTCATTGGGGATGAGATAGATATCAGTTGTTGCTTGATATTGCTCTATATGGAGAACGGGATCAGTTTTCCCATCTTATTTGGTAGTAACCACATGAGCTTTGAAATTCATAGGAGTAAGGAAATCCAAAATAGCATATACGAAAGTATATCCTTTACAAAACTTCTTTGTAAGGGATTTTTAGCCTTGGACATTTCTCCTAATCTATCTTTCAATCGCTGGATAGAGCCTTTCCATACATTGTTACCAGCATCAGATCCATGCGTTGCTGCTTGGTTGTTCGTTGAACTTTTTTCCTGCGATTGTTGCTCTGAACGGGAAGTTAATCGAGCATCTGATCTAGACTGGGCTGAGCCTTATCGTTGATCATTTGGTCGTCGAGTGTTTCTCGATAATGCCCTGGGAACATTTTTATTCCCCCTCTGTCCTAAATGATGAAAAGGAGATGCTCGACTTAGCCTCTCTAGGGAACTTAATCTTGCTGTAGAGAAGGATTGTTCATTATAGGGCTCCGATGATCTGAGTAATGAGTTATCCCCTGGGCGATAGGAAATATCTCCAGTAGTCCTGGATTGACTATGCCTGCTACCTCTTGGAGACGGTGGTGGCATATTCACATGAGCGGACAAGGCAGTTAATCCCACTTAAAGGGTTTGCACTAATTACCTAATGGTATCTTGCATAACTTCTTAGCCTCTGGTAAGACTAGCCAAGATTCCATTTAATTCATTAGTTGGTGGTGGAACAGAAGGGACAGGAGGGATGCCATCATTCCTGGTACTGGATTCAGGAATATCAGTCATATTGAATAAGTGAATGAGTGCAAACGTTTAGAAACACGAAACACATTCCCACAGACGCCGCCAATCTGTTGATGCAAAAAACTAGACTATATCCAATTATTTGATTACAGATAAATAAGTAAGTAAGACAGACACAAAATATTTTTAAAGTGGTTCGGCTAAATGGAAAATCCTACGTCCACTGTTGTGTATTGCCTTGCTTTCGTTCAGTTTTCTCGTGTCCCTTGGATGCAGGGACTACAAAGTATTTGTTACCCATGAGGGAGTACAAGAGTTGGAATATCAAAGGATGTAATGCCTTTATAAATTAGGCATTTACATCAGTACAACGTTCATAATGTATACAACTATTGATGATTTACTGATAAAGTTGGTCGGTCTTCCTGCTATTGGTCGTGCTTCTTAATATGTTGGTCGGCATTCGTGGATTTGGTCGAGGAATTACACCTTGTTGACTAGGACTAATGCCATAATGGAATCACATTTCATTTATGATTGTTCCATGTAATAAGGTAATTTTTGGTATCAACAATCCTAGACAGGCACACACTCCTTTATTTTTACTTTACCACCAAATCATCTATATAGAACTCCAATATATCATGAAAGAAGTCTTAAAATGTGACCATTATGGTTTGTTGGTAAGTTATTCCTGCATTCTTAAGTCCAAAAGGAATGACTAGTGTCATGGAAATTGACTAAAGGGGTCCGAGAAGCTCTTATCTCCGCATATATCAGGTCCATTTTGATTTGAAAACATCCCACATACCTATCCATGAAACTATAGATTTTATGATCGGCGGTGGTGTCCACTAAATGTTCGATACCAAATAGAGGAAACTAATCTTTTGGACAAGCACGGTTCATCCCTCTAAAATCCATGTAGACCCATATTTGCTTCTTATCTTTCTTTTCCAGGGGCACAATGCTGACAATCATAATGGGTGATGAATCGGCTTGATGAACCCAACGACGAGTAGCTTCTCCACCCCCACTTTGATATTTAAATCTAGCTCATCTTTATAGGTTTGCATAGCTAACCTCACAGGCAAAGCATTAGGCAAAACATTCAACTTGTGATAACTCACCTCTAGATCTATCCCTGGTATTTTATATACATTCATGTGAAGACATGTGTGAATTCTTTTAGCAAGCTAATGATCTCCTCCCGCTGCTTTGGATTTAAGCCTTTGGAAATGAAGATAGGTAGCTCATCGCCACCTTCCATTCCTATGTTTAGCTCGTTAACCTCTTTGATATTCTCTCCCGGTCCATCTTGTATGCATTCTGGTGCTTACTCTGGTTCCTTAACGTATTCAATAATGTGGGACTCATTAATCACATAACATTCTAGCATCGGGTCTACTCTTTTGTCCCCAAAAGTCACTCGCTCAAATCTTTATAAATGGTAGATGACTTTTCCATTAGGCAAAAGATTTTTCTTTCAAGTTCGAGCGGGTCTTGCCTATTCTTCCAACTTTCTTTTCTCCTTAGGAAATGTAAGAGGGTAGTGGTTTTGAGGTCTATGAATAAACTTGAAGGGTGAGGCGTGACCCACTCCAATGGAAATAACCTTCAAGGTGTTTAAAGTTTCAAAAGAAACAAGTAAATCAAAGACCAAATTTTGCAATATAATAAAAACGTTTTGATTATAATATAAGGAAGATAATGATTAAGTATAATTTTTTTATTAAGAATAAATGGAATTGAAGACAATGATTAAATACAACTTTCTAGGATTAAATGTGAAACTCAATAATTAAATTAATTGAGAAAAGGCACTCAAGTAAAACCCAAATGTGTGAAGAAATAGAGTCATAGTTGTTATGTGTTCATTGCGACTCTCAAAGGTTCAAATTCATCAAATTGATATTTTGATAATGGATGTTCAACGAATATGATGGGTGATAAGTCATTTTTATGTCTTTGGAGGATTATAATGATGGTATGGTGACTTTTAGTCATGTGAGTGGGAAGGTAACCTTAAGAGTCTCAGAAAGCAAAAAACTTCACAATGATTTGTACGTTAAAGGAATTGAGAAATTGCATTATCATAAGTAATCTATGTGATGACGGTCAGCTTATGAGACTATACAATTGTGAGTGCTTGGTATTAAAAGAGGTGAATGAAGACTTGATAATGGGAGTGAGAGTTATTATGTTTTGGTGAGTGAGTCGGATGTTGGGTGTTAAAATGCAAAGATATAGTTGATTGATTTGTGTCATAAAAGATTAGGAGATATTAAATCTTGGTACTCGGAGAGTTTTTTGAAAAAAGAGAGAGTTGGGGGTCTTCCTAAGCTAAGAAAACCGAAGAGCAAAGTTTTTGGAACATATAAAAAAGGGAAACAAATAAAATATTCCTATAAGAAGTTAAGCGATACTACATCTAGGCCATTAGAGTTAGTACATATATACTTGATGGGTCCTTCTAAGATGGAGATCATAGGAGGTAAATTGTATTGCTTTGTGACGGCGGATGACTATTTAAGATTTACCTTTGTTGATTTCATGAGAAATAAAAATGATTCATTTGAGATCATCATGTCGGTGTGTCAAAATATACAAAATAAATAATATTTTCCCATTGTGAAATTGAGTAGTCATCATGGCTTTGAGTTCATAAAGTAAAAGTTTAAGAAGTATTTTGATGAGGTTGGTATAAAGCATGAATTTTTAGATTTTATAGCTCCATAATAAAATGGATTTATTGAGAGGAAGAAAAGAACCTTGTAAAAGATATCTCAATGTATGCTTGAACTAAAAAACATACCAAAGAGATTTGGGTCCAAAATAATGCAAATGGTGTTCCATACCTCAAATATGGTTTTTCTTATACCCTTTACTAAAAAGACTCCTTATGAACATTAGAAAGGAAACAAGCCTGCTATTAAGTACTTTAACGTATTTGGTAGCAAGTGTTATATCCTTCGTGATAAGGAGTATTTTACTATGTTTGATTCGAGGAGTGAGGATGGTATATTCCTTGGTTATGCCTAAATTACACAACCATATCGTGTCTATAATTTGGAAACTAATAAGGTGGTGGAAAATTTTAATGTGGTGATGTATGGTCATGTTTCTCATCTAGTTACGTTAGATGATGAGTTTGAAGAAGAGATTTTGAGCCTATGGTTGTGGAGGCTAGAAATTTGGAGGTATGAGAGTCTAGTTCCTCTAGGAAAGACATTGAGGGAACTTCTTCCTGAAATGAGTCTTATGGTGCGAAAGGTTAGAGGGATAAGGGGGTTCCTACTTGGGTTCAACGTGAGCACACTCATTCCAGAATAATTGGCATTCTTAAGAGTGATTGTTAAGAAAAGAAATCAAATTTTGAATGAACTAAACTTTCATTGGTTCACATCCAAAATTGAACCTAAAAACATCAAAGACGATTTGCAAGATGAAATTGGATAGGTGCAATGCAAGAATAACTCAATCAACTGGAAAGGCTAAAAGTTTGGGAATTGATGCCATGGCCTTAAAATTAAAATGTAATTGGTAAACAATTTTTTTATAAAAATAAAATAGATTAACATGGAGTAATCATGAGAAATAAGGCATGTCTTATTTCTCAAGGTTATTCATGAATTGAGGGAATTAATTTCGATCAGAACATTGCCTCAGTTAAAAGGCTTGAAAGTGTGAATATTTTACCTTCCATTGCATGTTTCATTAAATGTAAACCTTTTCAAATGAATATAAATACTGAATTTTTAAATGGTGTCTTGAATGAGGAGGTTTATGTGGAGAAACCATAAGGGTTTAAACACCCAAAGGTTTTTAATCATGTGTTTAAGCTCTATAAAGCATTTTATGGTCTTAAACAAGATCGAACGGCTTTGTATGAGACTTTGACCTCATATCTTCTAAATTGTAGTTTCAAGAGAGGTGGTGCTGATAGGACACTCTTTTGAAAAGATTTAAGGCCATATCCTTGTAGCTCAAATATATGCAGACGTTTTTTATTATACCATTCAAAAGTTGTTCATAGTTTTTCGGAGGAAATGAAAAGTGAGATTGAGATGAGCATGGTATGAATATTGAATTTCTTATTTGGTTGTCAAGTTAGCCAAATGCCAAATGGGGTTTTCATGTACCAAGCAAAATATGACAATGGGTTAGTAAAAATGTTTGGGATGGAATCGACAGAACATGCAAATACACCAATGGGGATTGATTCCAAAATTTCTAAGGTTGAGAGTGGAAAGGATGTTGAAGGGAAGCTTTATCATAGCATGCTAAAATTCTTGTTCTACCTAACTGTGACTCAACTCGATATTTCATGTAGTGTAGGTATACGCACTAGATATCAAGCTAAACCAAAAGAGTCACACTTATAAGTGGTTAATAGAGTGATCTGGTATCAGATTTGGGAATAAAAGTTAGGGTTGTGGTATCCTTTTGATACTAATGACTCACTTTAATCATACTCGAATTCGATTGGGAGGGTGACACCCTTGATCGAAAAGTACCTCTGATGGTTATTTTTTCTTTGGTTAATCCATGGTGTTGTAGCTTTTTAAAAAGAAAAATTCCATATCCTTATCAACGATCGAAGACGAGTTCACAGTGGTGGGGATATATTGTACACAACTATTTTTGATGCATTAAATGTTACAAGATTATGGATTAGATCAAGGCACGATGAAACTTTATTGCGATAATATGAGTGCTATTGATATTTTAAATTTTTTGGTGAAACACTCAATAACAAAAAACACTGAGTTTAGGCATCACTTCATTGGGAACCTTATTGAACAACATGTTATTACCATGTCTTATGTCCCTATGAAAAAATAATTTGCGGATATCTTCACTAAGATACTAGACATTTTTAGGTTTCGATACATTAGGGAGTGTTTGGTCTTCGTTGATATTTAGTGATCTTATCTTTTTAAGAGATTAATGTGCATATTGATTTACATATTTCCTTTGTTTATGTTTGTACATAATTTAATGCGTTTCTTATAAAAATTCAAAAATATTTTTATTTGTTTTGTGTATTTTTGGTTGAATCCCATGCTTAACATGTTGATTAATCTATAGGATTTCATAAATTGAAGTTTTGTTGCTTATATTATTTGTCATTGAATGTGTTTTGTCAAAGTAAACTTTTCAAAAATATCATGACTAACATTGACTTTAGTCTCACTTTGATGAATTGAAAGCTTATATTCATATTACACCGCACGAATTTACAAATGGTTTTGACAAATTGTCATTTTTACAAGCATTTTTAAAGTTAAAGTTGAAAGTAAATCTTACACGAGTTTCATAAGAACTCCATTGTCACCTTGTAAGAAATTCAGATCTTTATATGAAGGAGTGAAAATGAACCACTTTGTACGCGTTAATTAGGACTACCATTAGAGTTATAACACTCGATTTGAATTTGAGTATCACTGGACAGGTGTCATCTAGGTGTGTGAAAAACCAATCAATGACAAAAGCCAATGTGTTGAAAGACCCATAAGCCAAGTGCTTAATTGTCAATATAAACAAGATAGGGCTTTAGTACAAATCAAAAGAAATTGATATTTTAGTTTTACTTTCAAAAGATTTTACTTACACTTGTGCCGAGGGGGTTTGTAAATATAATAGATCTTAAATAAAAACTCATGATCATATTGTATTTTCTCTATAATTTTTTAAGCGTTTCAAAATATGCAAACTGTTAATGATTTTGTGATTTTCCAGATCTTTGCTCGTGCAAGCTGATACGATTCTTCACTTACTTTTGTTGTTTTTTTAAGCGACTTGAAATTTTTTAATTCGTGCAACATTTGTAGAGAATTTTGATTTGACAAATCTCAAGTTACTCCACAGTCTAGTTTATGTGATCTTGTATGACTTTTATAATTGTTTGGTATTTTTTAATCTTATGTTCTCTAGTATATATATTACTATTTTTTATTTGTACTAATGATCTTTCTTTGATCTTTAGTTTTTGAACATGTTGTCAGGTGCATGGGAACCTATTTTAGTTATTTTGATTATGTTATGGTTGGTTTGCACAAGGAAATATTTTTATGAGTTGAGTTCGATGGGGAGTATTTATTTTCAAAGAAGTCATAAGGTTGGAGATTGCTTATATTTTCAGGTGTTTTTGTTGAGTTTGTGGTAAACACATGAATTGCCCATTTGCATGGCTCAAATGTACCCCATCGCACGGCTATTGACATGTTTAGTTTTGGGGGAACATTTACCCATTTCGTGTGTATGACCAAATGGCTCGATGCTTATGTACCTGATCGCATGGCTGAAAAGAACCCTATGTGCATGGTTACCTTGTTTTAAGATTCATTGATTAAGTTCTTAGTTGCGTATAACATGATCCATTTTTGTTTCTTATATGATTTATCTCCTAATAACACATGGTTATCTATTGTTTGTATCTCTATTGTCTTCTTATGATATATTTTTACTTTGTCTTATTTTGTGATAAAAAGGGATATATATATATATATATATATATATATATATATATATATATATATATATATATATATATATATTGTTTGTATCTCTATATATATATCATCCTTGCTTCATGTATTCATATATTTATGGGGATATTGTTTATTTGGGAGATACATTGATTGAGGGGGAGATTGATTATATGGATTATATTTATTCATTATTACGTTCTTATACAAAGGGTTGCTTGACACGTTTGATTGGTTCATTGTTTGATACATGCATTATTTGTTAAGAGGAAGTTTTATTACATCATGATTTGTTTATCATATATCTTTACCCCATCACTTATATTTATTGGTATTAACATTTTTGGAAGGATTCCCGAGCAGGGGGAATTTCTTCATTTTCATGTCCTGTGTAATTATTTCTCGTTGTTGAATTTTTTGAAGGATACATCTCATTGTTTGAAAAACCAAGATCTTACATTTTAGTATTTAGTCTATCTTACAAATTTGTGTATTTCAAAACTCCTCCTAGTTTATATGGATAATGTGGAGTGAGTCTTACTTTTTGTAATCTAGTCATTTTGGATATTTTGGGGGTTTTGCCATAGAATAGCCAAAGGGGGAGATTTAAAATATAATATTTTGTATCATATATTAGTTGTCTATCTCTGATGACAAAATTTGAGTTATGAACAAAGTTGAGCCCAAAATATTGATTCACTTAGATAAGTGAAGGTGTTTATGCCCATTACCTAAGAAGTATTCTAAATTGAATACATAAAGACATCACAAAGTTTTAGCCACCCATTATTGAGTTTGAAGAATAAACTTTTATGGAATCGATTACACATTTGGCTATTTCACATAATCATGATTTTTAAAATTAAGAGTTTATTTCACAAATCTTATTTTTGAAAGATTTCTTTTGAGGGATGTATTTGTTCGAGTATAAGGATTGAAGTCTATTTTTTAAAAAGATCATTTGAAATGTTTAAAAAATGATTTTGGTTGAGAGTCGTTCGAACGATTGCATCTTAAGCCCTTCTCATGGTTAGTAAAATTTTAGGACAAACTGTGTGCACAATTGAGATTGGCCCATGTACACAACCCTGCGTTATTTTTTATCTTGGGGCATACTGTCACACACAGGAAAACTCAAGCATGTGCATGACATATATAGATTTTAAAATTTTTCTATAAGTAGACTTGTTTCCTTTAAATTTTTAAATAAATTCATCCCTCATTTCAAAATACATCTTATGAGGAGCTTTTCATATTAGAGTGCTTAAGTTTCTCTCTCTAATACAAATTTGAATGTTCTATTTGAGATCTTATGAGATTTTTAGATATACATTAAGAGTTTCAATTGAGAAATGAATTGAGAGCTTGTTATCCACAAATATCTTGATTTACATCTGAATTTCAAATCAACCACGTGATTTATACTCGAAGATCTAAAAGGAAGTGCTCAAGCTATTGAACAGTTAGAAAATAGTGTGGATCTAGGGCTGAGAATGAAATTCCATATTCTCTAGATGGAGCTTCAATTGGATTTCTCATTATAATGGGAGAGAGTCGCAATATTCATAGGTAATTTCTTATAGGCTTTATTGTGTGAAAATAACTTTCAAATTTAATGAGATGTTCATTCACAGTGAGTTTTTTACCCATAGGTTGGGATTTTTCCTCATATACCCGATGTTATATGTTTTTGTGTGTTTTCTTATCATTTTACATTATTTTATGTTGTTTGTATGCTTTATATTAAACTAAACAACATCAATATTTGAAAAATGACTTAGATCTATGTTTTGTTAAAAGTCGAATTTTAAAATTGTGCAAATTTGATCTTTATTCAGATTTTTAATTAATCATTATTGGAGAATGAATTTTTGGAGTTAGCATGTGATGGATCTTTTATCGCTTAGTTATTTATGATCATTTGAGATCGATCCAATTATTTATCTTATGGACTGATTTATTTATGTCTCATATCTGTCTCATGCTAAGAATGGTATTTTATTTACTCACGCCTGGCTTAGTGGGGGATTTGTGAGAGCGTGAAGTACGCCGTTATTTTCATAGTTATGCGTATGCACATAGATAATATATTTTATTTTGTTGTTCTTGGGGTAGGTGCGCGTAGGATTGGGTGTATGGGCGCCCAATTATGGCATTCTACAGGTAGGCATATGTGAGCCTTATTTTCTTTTTGCGAATTTAAGTGTTGATGTGTATGCCTCGTCTAATTTCGAGGATGAAATTCTTTGCTAGGGGGGAAGTATGTAACACCCCGTGTTTTTATTAACTATTGTTATTAATTAAATGGGAATTTTTGTGACAACCCGCCAATTCGAAATAGGGGGTGGCCAACCCGATACTCCAAAATAACGGAATCATGGATGGAATCATTCTCAGCATCACAACAAAGTAAGAAGTATGCGGGATAACCACTCCTTATTTTAGAAAAACGGGTTGCCAAAATTTTTTGATTTGAAAGTAAATAAAATAAAACAACTTAACAACCCAATAAATAGAAAGTGGAAATCCAGACTAAGTTATACTACACCCACATAAGTGTACAATAGGGGGACCGATTTTGCCGTCGGTCACAGACTGATACAACAATAATACACAAGTTCAATAAGTTACATATTACATTTCATTAATCAATTACAAAAGTTTGGGCCTCTCGCCCGAGTAAAAAGACCCGATCATAGCTAGAATACAAAAAAATGAGAACGTATATACCAATATGTCCCGTAATACCCGCAATGCATCACGGCTCGCCGAAGACATCGGAATAGGAATTCAAATCAGGCATCCTTGCGGCGGAGTACCTGAGCGGAGACAAGATGCATGTGAAACAAGAAATATAAACGGGTCAGGGCCCGGTTCTATATGATTACCAGATGAATAAAGATTATGACAGTTATGAATATCATCATGCTAGAAAAGAAAAAAATAAATCTATCTACACAGTTCTACAGCATAAGCTAACGAAATGAAGAAAAGAATGAGTTTAATTTAACTAAGCAGGAGAAAAGAAAGATTCAACATAATTACAACTTCTATCATATACCCCGATTCATTTCATAGTTTATTCCTCAACAGGAAAATATATCTATAACTATAAGCTCTTTATGGCTTTTATCTCAATTTTAAGCTCTTTGTGGCTTTTATTTTAATTACATGCCCATCCTGGCATTACCATTCCTTAGCAGGAATATAATCAACATTAAATGCTCTTTATGGCATTTATCATACATCAAGTCCCACTTGATTTAGAATGGTTATATTCTTATGCATACAACGATTCTAAGACCGCCCCTCCGAGTTTCCCCACTGGGCGCGCCCCTAAATGACCATCATCTTCCAGGGCCTATCTATACAAGACAACCTAGGCTCATAACGCAACGTCGGGAAGCGGCCATATGCCTGCGGGAGAGTCAGGACCACACCGGAACCCCCTCACCAGCGCAGAAAACATAACATAATCGCACATATGGCCTAGGACTATATCCACCCTGCATTCATTAGCCAGGGGGCATCACCAAGCGCGCAAACTTCCCTTATGATGTCATTTAGAGAGGTGTGTTTAACCAAATTACCATTTATCATGTTACAGATTAAGTAAATTGTCATTTACCATCATTTCCATATCCAAAGTCTGCCTGGGTTAGTAAAGAGAATTTACTTAGACAGAGAGAGCAGTTTTGAGAAAGAGAAAGAGGACTTGACTAAACAAGTGGCTAGTCTTATGAGTGAGCTCCATTCCTCCCTGGAGACTCGAAAGGAACTTGAAGCCCTTGTTGCTCAGCTTACTCATGACCTTGAGAGAGCTAGGAAAGTCAAGGTACAAATAGAGGACAGATCTGGGAAGATGGGAAAGATGCTCCTCGGTCCCGCTTTAGGTTTTGGTGACAGGCAAGGAATAGGTTTTGATGGTGCCTCCACGTCCCAAATTGCACCCGGACCAATTCCTGAGTTTACTACGACTCCTTATGGCCGTCATAAAAAACCAAGAAGGAGAGTTCGACCAAGAAAAGCAAACCAAGGTCCTCCTAATACTGTGCCCTTTTGCTCCCATTGCAAAAGAAATGGACACCTTAGGGAGTTTTGCTATAGCTTTGGTCGGGCACGACGTACTTTTGCTCCTCCACATCATACTGATGAGTTTGCTAGTCTGAGAGAGCAAGTTGAGTTTCTAGCCGCCACATCACAGAATTTGATGGAGGAATTCCGACGAATATCCTCACCGTCAATGAAAGCTTCTCGCATTCCGGCTAAAACCAACAACAACAACGGTAAACAAAAGGTTACCTATTCTTGGGTTCCTAAGAAAGAGAAAAAGGCCCTTGTTGTTCATGTTGCTCTCAAAGCACATAATACCTCTCAGTGGTATTTTGACAGTGGATGCTCCAGACACATGACAGGTGATGTCTCCCTTTTTACTCAGATTGAGGATTACGATGATGGGAGAGTTACTTTTGGAGATGGGAGTAAATCTAGCATTGTAGGACGAGGAACTGTAGAGTTACCAGGACTTCCTAAGCTAGAAAATGTCTTGTACGTCAAAGGTTTAAAAGTAAACCTTCTCAGCATCAGCCAGCTGTGCGACGATGACTTTGCAGTGAAGTTTGACCGGGAAGCTTGTAAGGTCTATAATCAAGCCGGTAAACTATTAGTGCAAGGGGTGAGGACAGAGGATAACTGTTATGGGACTGAGCCCAAATCCTCACTTGTCTGCAACAGCACCACGATCACTCCTATGGATCTGTGGCACCAACGTCTAGGTCACGTGAACGTTAGAGAATTATCCCGTTTAACTAAAAAGGACCTAGTACGTGGCTTACCGTCACTTGGAAAGCCAACTTCCACGATTTGTGGACCCTGTCAGTTGGGAAAGCAAATCCGTAGCCCACATAGGAAGTTGAATTCCATTACCACCTGACGTGTTCTTGAGTTAATTCACATGGATCTTATGGGTCCTACTCGCACGGAGAGTCTAGGTGGTAAGAGATACATTCTCGTGATGGTAGATGATTTCTCCAGGTACTCCATTGTAGGTTTTCTGAGAGAGAAATCCGATGCTGTAAATTTCTTAACGACCAAGTGCCGTGTCTTGCAAAATCAACACGGTGTCACTATTAACAGAATACGTAGTGACAACGGCACTGAATTTAAGGAAGCAAAGGTGGATTTGTACTGTGATAACCTTGGGATCAAACATGAGTTTTCTGCTGTGAGAACTCCTCAGCAAAATGGGATTGTTGAGAGAAAGAATAGAACGATCCAAGAAATGGCTAGATCCATGCTTCTAGGTCGTAAAATTTCTAGGAGATTTTGGGCAGAGGCAGTGTCTACTGCATGCCACACGGTGAATAGGGTTTATTTGCGTCCACACACACTACAGACACCTTATGAGTTGTGGACCGGCAAGAAGCCCAACCTGGCATATTTCCGTGTTTTTGGGAGTAAATGCTACATCCTACGGGATAGAGAGCAATTAGGAAAGTTCGACTCCCGGAGCGACGAGGGAATATTTCTAGGATATTCATCGAACAGTAGAGCGTACCGGGTTTTTAACCTGAAGAGCTCTAAGGTTATGGAATCAATAAACGTCACCGTGCAAGATGACGAACCTCCGACGGTTATTGATCCTAACCTTCAGTGTGAGGATGAGGACTGTTCAGACAGTGATTTACCTGTTCCTCGCTCACACTCTGTGGACCCTACTCCTGTGTTAGGGGACACACCTGCTTGGGTTCGCAAAAGTCATGATCCTTCAGCCATTGTTGGCGATCCCACTCTAGGGGTCAAGACTCGTGCTCAACTAAAGAACGTTGTTAGTCATCATTGCTACACGTCCAAAGTCGAGCCCAAGAACAACAAAGAAGCACTCAAAGATGAACACTGGATATCTGCTATGCAGGATGAGTTGCTTCAGTTTAAGAAGAACAATGTCTGGGAACTTGTCCCCCGACCTAGTAATACTAATGTTATTGGTACCCGGTGGATTTTCAAGAATAAAATGGATGAAAATGGTACCATAACCAGAAATAAGGCTAGGTTGGTCGCTCAAGGCTACACACAGATAGAGGGTGTAGACTTTGGGGAGACATTTGCTCCTGTTGCGAGGCTTGAGTCCGTCCGCTTACTTCTCGCCATCGCATGTCATCTGCACTTCAAGTTATATCAGATGGATGTCAAGAGTGCCTTTCTGAATGGCATTCTACAGGAGGAGGTTTATGTGGAACAACCAAAAGGGTTTGAAGACCCTCAACACCCTGAGCACGTCTACTATCTGAGGAAAGCCTTGTATGGTTTGAAGCAAGCACCCCGTGCTTGGTACGAGAGGCTTACTTCCTATCTCTTAGCTCGTGGCTTCAAGAGAGGGGGAGTAGATATGACGTCGTTCGTCAGGAGAGATGACGGTGCTATTTTGGTTGCCCAGGTCTATGTGGATGACATAGTCTTTGGATCCACATGCTCCCAGCATGCTCACCACTTTGAGGAGGAGATGAAAAGTGAGTTTGAGATGAGCATGGTTGGTGAGCTTACATTCTTCCTTGGTCTCCAGGTTCGTCAGCTAGAGGATGGGATGTTTATCTCCCAATCCAAGTATGCTAGAGACCTAGTGAAGAAATTTGGTTTAGACTCCGCTAAGCATGCTCGTACACCTATGAGTACCACTACCAAGCTTAGTAAGGACACTTCAGGCAAGGACGTAGAGCAAACCTTGTATCGGAGTATGATAGGCAGTCTTCTCTACTTGACTGCTAGTCGTCCCGACATTGCCTTTAGTGTTGGAGTCTGTGCGCGTTATCAAGCGTCTCCTAAAGAGTCACACTTACTCGCTCTAAAACGTATTATCAAATACGTGAGTGGGACTCTCTCATACGGTATTTGGTATTCCTTTGATACCGATGACCGTTTGTCCGCCTATTCGGATGCCGATTGGGCAGGGGACGTAGATGGTTGTAGGAGCACTTCTGGTGGATGTTTCTACTTTGGTTCTGCTCTTGTCTCTTGGTTGAGCAAGAAGCAAAACTCCATCTCTTTGTCCACTGCGGAGGCTGAGTACATCGCCGCCGGGAGTTATTGCACGCAACTCATGTGGATGAAGCAAATGTTGGAGGATTATGGGATTTCACAGGACACCATGACCATTTCCTGTGATAACACAAGCGCGATACACATATCCCGCAATCCTGTCCAACATTCGCGCACAAAGCACATCAGGCTACGCGAGCACTTTATACGTCAGTTAGTTGAGGAGAAGGTCGTAACCCTGAGTTTTGTACCCACGGACCGTCAGTTAGCCGATATTTTCACGAAACCTTTAGATGCCCTTAGATTTGAGAGTCTTGGGAAGTCTTTAGGGATTTGCACAGTTGACTGAGGGGTTGGTCTATGTCTAGAATAGGATGCTTCTTCATGTTCATATCATATGCTTCCTATTGCTAGTCTGTTTATATGTACTATTCTTTGTTGTACAACTTTGTTTTATTCTTGTTGCTTTTTATATTTCTTTTGAAAAATACAAAAAGATTTCCCTTTAAGAAAAATTTTGAGAAAAGCACAAAAAGATTTTATTTTGATAAAATTTTTGAAAAAAAAAATAATAAAAGGATTTGCCTTTTATGGATGAGCATTTAAGATAGCCAAGTCACAACTTCATTCCATATCCATGTGACTGTTTGATGGAGATTTGAGAGGCTACATCATTTCATCCATGTGCTTAACATTGATTGGAGTTCTTGAGATGTAATTAGTGATATTTCCTACATGCTTGACTCCTATATCCTTTATTGCACACATGCACGGCTATATTTGATTTCTGCACTTGTCAATCTCATGTTGGCTTGAGTGTTTCCATCTCAATCCTGTCTATACAATGTATAAAATGGGATAAAACTTGACAAGATTGGAATGCATGTAAAAACCGTTTTGGTGAGACTGTGTGTTTTTGTATAACGGGGAGGGGCTGCGAAAGTTGATTCTTCTCCTTTGCGCAAAAGCCACCATTAAAGAGGACCTAAAAAATGGAGGAATTGTAATATCCGAGGTCCTAAGAGGTTAAAAGAGCCCGAAAAAATTGAAAGGCAATAAAAAGAAATTCATGCCATATGGGCCATTTAGGTTTCACCATCAATTCTCCAAAGTTTGAGAATTTAGTATACCTCTCTTCAAAATATAAATCTGAGGGAGTTTGGTTGGAGATTGAAAAACGGGTTTGCACTTCCTTGAAAGTCCTGAAAAAAAAAAAGCATGAACATCATTTTGGACGTTATTGGTGTAGAAATCACTTTGACTTTGATTTGTAGATTTGATATAGTCAATGTCTTATATTTCCAATCTTTTACACCAAAGGAAGCATTTGAGTTCATTCGTTAGGAATATCCAATATTCATCGTGCACATATGTCATGTTTGTATGCTTTGATTTTCCTATCGAATTTTGTTCACACCCATTCTTTTACGCTATCACCGACTTGGTTGTTTTATGTTCATTCATGGTGTGATTTTATGCCTTGTGTCACCCCGGTACTTGATTGCTTGATTTATTTCTCTCATTTGTCTATTTGGGGACATCATAAAAAGGGGGAGAATGAATTATCTGATTATGGGGGAGATTTGAAATTTTGAGCCTTGGTCATAAATTGGTATATATGTTTCTCTCATTTCAAACTCGATATGTCACTTGGTATTTGCTTTATCTCATGTGTGTAGGTACATCCTTGATAATCCCATGTTACACACCCTGATGAGAAAAGCGGTAAGATTTCTGAAGATTCGAAGAACAAACGATGCAGCCTTAGTCATTTGTACCTCTTTCAGTTTTTGGGTTCATGGAAGGGTAGATTTGTATAGGCATTGTGATTATAGATAATTCGGACGTTTTATGTTTGTTCCGGCATAGACATAGGGGGAGATTTGTAAGGACATTTTTGTCCAACATACTTGTATATGTCATTTGCCGTAACACCGTTGCAAAGATTCATAGTCCATTCATCATCAACGGAATCCGAAGATCAAAAGAAAGGAAGAATTCAGAAATCCAGAAATCCGGACCGGTCCGCCTCTAATTAAAAAGAACCGATCCGCCTAGCCTCGGACCGATCCGCCTAAATAAAAAAAGAACCGATCCGACTGCGGACCGATCCGCTGAGACCCGGACCGGACCGCCTTGCTCTTTGAAGACCAGTGAGCCCCGAACCGAATGCGAACCGAATCAGCTTCAAATTAAAAGAACCGGTCCGCTATCGGACCGATCCGCCTAAGGCCCGGACCGTCCGCCCTGGATAGAATTTTCCAGATCGTGATTCAGATTTTTTAGGGTTTTGACTCCTTATTTAAACCACGATCAGTAGTTGGTTTTCTTATGACTTTCCCACGATTTTCAGAGCATATCAACCATAAAGTCTTCACCTATTGAGTCCTATGATTCTAGGTTTTTAGATTCACACATCTTCCATATCTATGTGAATCAAGTTTGGTAACCCAAGAACACCATTGATGTTGTTCAACCCTTTGTGAAGTGGACCGCTTCTTCCTCTTCATTGCAGCCCTATTGGAAAGGGATATTCCAGCCGCGACTACAGAATCCGATACCCGAGGGTAATTCTTAGTCAACCTGTATTTCATTGTAATCCGATTGTAAACCGTCTTTTACAAATTATAGTGAATATACAAATGGTTTTGCCCCTGTGGAGGATTTTTCCTTAACTTTGTGTGTTGAATAATTCTTGCATGATTACATATTGTTTTAATCACACCTAGTTGCATGTTTAGGGTTAATTTGGGTTAAAAGGTATTTAATATATTACTTGATCATTTGAACGCAAGCGCTAACTCTTTCAAGGGTAGTATCTCAACTCATCAAGAACTCTAGGACTCCAAGTTTACTTCATATAATAAGGTTCCTAGTTCCTATCAAAGAGAATAAACCTAGGAAACAAAATAAGGTTTAAAGGTGAAAAACAGGGGACCGGTCGACCGGTCCCAAGATCGCGGTCAACCGCGTCTCAAGGTTTTGCCTACGGAGAAAAGCAGAAAGCTCAAGATGGAAAGGCCGGTCGACCGGTCAGGGGATCGCGGTCGACCGCGCAAGAATTTTATGCCTTTGTAGAAAAGCAGTAAACCTGCCCCCGAAGGCCCGGTCGACCGGTCCTGGGACCGCGGTCGACCGGTCATAGCAGACCTAGGGCTCTTCCTTCTTCCAAAATCTAAACCCAAATCTCAAATATCTTTCATTTTGAACACAACCAACAACTTTTATCTACCCAAAGATTATCCTACATGATTTATAACTATTGAAACTCACAATTTTATCATCAAAACTAAGATTAGGGTCTAAATCCCATAAATTCCATTTTTGATCCATAAATGCAAATACACAACTATCATACAAATTATTCATCTTAGATCACATATTAGCAAGTAGAAAACTTGCCTTAGGGTTCCAAATTCAGATTTCCTTGAGTAGCAGCAACAATCCATCTTCAATCTTCATTTTTCTCTTCTTTCTCCTCTTTTCTCTTCTTCTTTCTTTCTCTCTTTTTCTCTCTATGTTCAAGACATAAAATGGGGAAAAATAAGGGATTTTAGAAGACTAAAATCGTGGCTTAAGTTAAAACTCCCAACTTAAATGGTTAACACCACATTAAAATGACTCCCAAATACGCATTTAAGTTAAAACCAGTCAAAAGTGCCCGGAACCCAAAAATACAATATGGTACTTATTTTGACTGTCTCGCACCATCCGAGATTAACTACACCCTCTAAACTGGCATCCGGAAATTTTATAATTTATTTAGAGTCCCACTAAAATTTAAACTGTAATGTCATTTAATATACATGACACTATAAAATATACAACATGAGTATATTTACCTACATATATGGTAAATATACAACATCCCAGTAAATATTTACTTCTATATCATTCAATTAATATTTACTCTAGTCCCCACATTTATATAATTACCTTATGCGGTAAAATTAATATAAAATGAGCCTCCCAGAATCGAGGGTTGTTACAATTTTCGAGAAAAATAAATTTTTGAATTTAATAATTTTTATTGGCTAAATATGTTGGTTATGATTTTAGAAGAATAGAACTTCAAACGGAATTAAAATCGGAGTTAAAATGGATTTTATATTGATTTTACAATTTTTGTCCCTTATAATTTTTTTGGGTGAACAACCAGATTTTAGGCATGATCGATCGATCCATCGATGCCTGAGGGTAGATCGATCGACCCTCCCAGAAAACATGAGCAGCATGGTGTTTTTAAGAATTTGTATAGGATCAGGACTCCTAATCACTATATAACCTTGTTAATCCGTAGGGGGACTTCTCATGATCACTTTTTCTCCAGTTTTTCACTAGAGAACACTTCCAAACATTTTTCCTCTCACCCATAATCATCAACCTTCTTCATAATCAAGTTTTTTGCCACAAGTTTTGGAAGGCTTAATTGGGGTTTAATTAAGTTGGTTCAGGAACACTCTTTTGCTAATTTTTCGCAAGGAATCCAGATTTCTAATCAGAATTTCAACACGATCTTTACAGGCATGAATACTCTATTCTTTTCCTTTAGTATTATGCATTTTAAGTGTCGCCTAAAAACTTAATTACATGTTTTCTTAAAAATAATTAGTAACTTAATTAGAAAAAGTGGATACTAATTATGGGGCTATTTTTATAAAATCTTTTAATCTGAATAATATTCATAACCCTTTGGGTACGTAGGATTCATGAGTGATTTGGGGTTTTATTGGTGTAGGTTACATGTAGAAAAACCCTAGATTTAAAATAATTAACTTTTGCGTGCGTATAGCTCATGTAATACATGTAGAGATAATAAAATTTGGTTTTTGATGTATATATGATGAAAACTTGGTATATTTGATTTAAAATTATTAAATAAGATAATTTGGGTACTATTGACGTTGTGATAATTAAATTAAAGATTTAATTGAATTGGACTATCATGCGCAGTTTTATACGTTGACTAATTATTCTTGTTGGTATGACTTGTTGGTATTATTAAATATCATTGTGATGACGGGTTGTTGGGTATTATTGTTCTCCCTACATTTTAGAATGCCTGCTAGGAATGGGACTAGTGAGGGAAAATTATCATGGTTTTATTGTGTTGGGGGTGGGATGATTTTTATTACTTTATCGTCCTTACGCTAGTCTAAGTATGAGACTAGGTTATGATTTATGTTAGAAAATCCTCCTATACATAGGTTAGGATGTATTGATAACTTGGAGACCCTTAGGTATGGGACTAAGGGCTATTTTGAGGATCTCACATCGATAAAAGGGTGGGGTAATTTATAAATTGTGAATTGAGAAATTGAGAACAAATACCTAAGATAATAAGACGGGTATTAAAATATATTGAGGACATAATCAGCGAGGGCCGACAGTTTAAACGGTCCAGCCGATGTTCTATGTCGTGTCATGTGTGTAACCTTGTCAATCAGCGAGGGCAGACAGTTTAAACGGGCCAGCCGGTGTTTTGACAAGGGGATGTGTATTTTTGGTGGAGAAATTACCCGAGATGGGAGGACCGCCATAATAAAATGAGGTTATAATAAAAGTTGGTTAATTTAATTAAATTAACATCGTGGGACTTGGGATTTTAAAATCATATTGGTGTGCCTTTATAAATGGGATTTTTACAGGTAGTTAGTGGTTTATATTTATCGCGTTTAAATTATTCCGTTTAATTTCAAATATTCAATTGTGATATTTATTGCGTATAATGCTATTGTCTGGATTCAATGATCCTATTTGAGGGGAGTAGTGTGTATTCTTGCTCGGGGCTTTGGCTCTGACCCATGCGTTGACTAATCATTTTCAGGATTAGAATTGGAGAAGCTGCATAAGATTTTTTGAGATTATCATTTGGAGGTGCAGCTGGAGCGGATTTACTTTGTTGTTTTATTTTAGCATAGACTTTCCTTTCAGTCGTATTTCATTATGAGACTCAGTTTAGAGAGTTATTGGGCCATTCGGTTCCAAAGTTGTTTATGGGATTTATTTCAGTTATTTGGAGTTGGATCTTTATTCAGATTTTTAATTAATCATTATTGGAGAATGGATTTTTGGAGTTAGCATGTGATGGATTTTTTATCGCATAGTTGTTTATGATCATTTGAGATTGATCCAATTATTTATCTTATGGGCTAATTTATTTATGTCTAATATCTGTCTCATGCTAAGAATGGTATTTTATTTACTCACGCCTGGCTTAGTTTTGGTGGCGGCCGACGCCAGAATTAGGCGGGGTGTGACACCATTCTACCCTTTCTGTCTCTCATGGGCAATGATAATATTCTCCTTTTTCCTCCAAGATATAACTAATGTGTATAATGTATGTGATGTAAAACAAGGTGAGAAAAATAAATTGTCATACTCGTGTCATGGGATTGTCTAAGATGAGTCATTCTAATAAGTATAAAAAAAAAGAAAATAATCTGACAAGGTAGCCAAAAATTTGAACGTTCCACCGAATCATAATCCATTGTGAGAAATGGAATATGTACGGAGCCGCTGAAAATATGATAAAAATAAGGCTACGATATGTGCAACACACCAGACCATAACCCACTATGAGGAAGTGGACATGTATGTATATAGTATTGAAAAAAATGGAAATATAATAAAAGAATATGAAAATAGGATGTAAGTAACCAGCGGGTCACTATTCAATATTAGGAAGTGGATGTGCAAGTCTAACGAGGTCACTAGTACATACATACATACATACATACATATATATATACGTGCAATCTACTAAAAGTGAGAACAAGTAAGGCAATTAAATAAACAAAATAGGACTCAAATCTCGAGAATAACTCGGGACGCCTACATAACAAAAAAGGGAATCAAGGTCCACATAGCTCGATAATCACATAACAGTCGGGTTTAACACATAAAGCCAAAATTATGACTCCCCTTAGATTGTTTTGAAGAAATATGCACAAGTGTAGAGAGTGAAATGTGACACCCCACCTAATTAAATACCGGGTGATCAATCATTTATTAAATTAAATCAAAGTGTCCAGTTGGTTCATTCTTAGCATCACTATCGAATTTTTTATTTATTTATCACCAAATAAATAATTAAGCTACGTGTCAAAACATTTAATTTTATCGATTAAGTTCCTTAGTTAAGTTTATATACATAAACCATTTTATGAACACAGATAATAATATTGAATACCAAACCATCCAAGTGGAATAAACAAACTAGATTAATCATTTCAAATAAAATATCCCAAATCGAAGGACAGTGTAATAATTAAAACAATCCCAACTAGAACTGAATACTGAAATAAATAAAGAGTGCAAAAGTCTCTCTGAACTAAATAAGAACTGGAAATGGGCGACACATGCCCTACCTAAAAAGACTAAGTGAAGAGATGAGATGACAAGGATGAAGTTGTCAAAATGCAAGACCTACAACTCCCAGACTAGCTGCAGGACATCAACAGTCTGGAGATCGAAGTCGGACATCCCTGTGGTTGGGCACCTGTAATACATATATATATACAAGCGAAAGAGGAGATGACAAGAAACGGTTAAGAGCCCGAGTGTAAAATAGCTTTAAAATAGTTTAGCAAGTATTTCAAATGCTTACCAGTTGATATAACATACATGTTAGTGTCTCGACACTCACTTGGAAATTCTCACCTCTCAACTAGTGTGCACGCCTAACGTACTATTGAATTAATCTAGATAAAGCTAACCCAGTTAACTAGTCACCCCCAGTCTCCCCTCATCAATCCTGATTCATGTGATCACATTAATATAATTTAAACATGATAACTTTTTCTTATGAATTTACCAAGACAACTATGTACATCTTTATACAGCCTTAAGTTCTCGACCACTTAAATCATTTAATATTAATTATTCAATTTTATCTACTTACAAGCATAGTAGATGAATCACAGGCGCATATATTTATCACTCATAATATATATACTAATATGGCACCCCACATAAAATCTATGGTGCTAGAATACTTTGATATAAAGTCACAGTACCTCTCGTACAAATGTGGAAAATACTAGTTCGGATTCGCTCTCGAACTGTATTAACAAAAAATACACATATTGGAGGCGAATTACAGTTCCAAGTCACTAAGAGGTCATCACATACTCTCACACCTCTTAGGACCATCTGACTATTATTCTCAGATAGCATGTACCAAAGATCCTATGTTATAGATTACGAGTCAATATTCCCTTAAAGGTCACATAAGAATAAGACTGTCCCGGCACGAAAAACTCCGTGATAGCAAGTAGCACGGGTATAATTATACAAAGATGTTCACATAATATATATATATATATATATATATATATATATATATATATATATATATATGTGTGTGTGTGTGTGTGTGTGTGTGTGTGTGTGTGAGTGTGTGTGTGTATTTACATTATTCAGATAGGTAGGCCCACGACCTATAACATATTCTAACCATACGTGGCACGTAGTGCCCGAGTCTTATGTGTAATTAATTCATTCTTTTTTTTTCTCAATTATCACAAGTCCTCAAGTAATTCTCAACCCTTGAAGCGTATCATTTCGATAAATATGAAATCAGTAGGTGTGCACTCTCTACCCTACTGGTCTAAGTCATTCTCAATTCTCCCAAAACGTAATTTAACATAAATACGATCTTCATTCCATTGTATACCTTCGTGACCCCACGATTGAATCTTATATGTGAATCGTACTACCGTAACCTTGCCCACCACCCTATTGGTCCTTCTCAAGTCCCATTATTGTAAATAAATTGTGTATAAGGGTTCCCATGAAGCGTCATTGGGGGGATAGTTAAAAAGGAAATAACTTTCAAATTCTAGGAGGGGTCAATCGATCGATGTAAATGGTTGATCGATCGATCCAGTCGATCGACCGTCACTCTTGAGTCGATCGATCGATTGAACAATTATTGGGCCAGAAATTCTGCACAAAATACCTACGGGTTTCTTCCATTTTAATCATAAAAACCTCCATTAAAATGTCTCAAACTACCAACGAAACTTCACAGACATTATATAAATAGGTATGGATGATTTATAACGTAAAACATTCATTAATTCTCTAAGAATCATCATTAAATGGGTACAATTCATGATTTGGTCTCTAACCCTACTTTACCATACTAATTCAAGAATTCACATGATATTTAGCGATTTCCTCCTCTAATCATTATTAAAATTCGTGATAAATGTTCTACATATGATAAGGACATCATCCTAACATGATTTCTATTCAAACATATATATTCTAGTCTTCCAATTACATCAAATCTCCATAAAAACTTATAATTATATTTCCTAATCTAACATGGATGAAATATCAACTCAAGAACATCAATATAGATACTTGCCTCGAGATCAAAAGTCTGATCTGATGAATTTGAGTTGTATAGGAACAATCCTCTTCTTTCGATCTATGTTTTGGTGGTGGAATTGGTGGGAACGGTGTAGGATTAATGGTTCTCCCCCTTGGAAACCTCCTCTCTTCTCCCTTCCTTAACCTCTCTGCAACTCAAGTGTTTCTAACCCTTGAGGACCCTAACTTCCATCAAATATAACCCTTTATTTTTCGTCATAAATTAAGGCCCTAAATTAAAAATTACTAAAATGCCCTCTCGGGTGCTGGTTAGTCCTAAAATCGTCCCGAGACCCAAACTAAACCCCCGAGTGCACTTTTCTGACTATCTCGACCCTTCTGCACATATTGGCGCACTCGAAATGACCATATGCGTGCCTTAGAATTAATTTACTTTTTATTTTCTTAAATTAGTCCCGACACGACTGACACGCGCATCCCGACTTAATTTCTATAACTGTCATATTATTCACTCGCGACAATTTTAATAAATTCAATCTCATATATTACCTTAATCATTAAGTAATATTCAACATAATTCTTATCAATAATTACTAACTCTCGTCACGCTATTAAATATTTATTTTAAAACAAATCAGATTAATATTAAATTAATTTATCCCAATTTAATTTAATTAATCCCATAATTAAAGGCTATAAAAATATGGGGTATTACATGAAAAACTGGGGAAATTCTACTTTAGGATTTATAGAGGAACCCTCTTTTTATTTTATTTGGTTTTAGAAAAATTTGCATTGTGTGTAATAATAATAAAAAAGAGATGAGTTGAGGTGAGGTGAGAAAGTGAAATAAAGCAAAAAATATATCAAAAGTGGAGGAAAAAGTAAATGAATAACACGAGTTAAATAAAATGTAAAAGGACAAAAGTAGACCTCCTATAAAACTTTGTTACTAATTTTGAAGTGGTGTAACCTGATTTTAATTGTGGTTGAATGGTGGAAAAGTAAGGGTAAAATGGGTGGCCAAAAGGTAGAGTGGAAGTGATATAAGAAAAGTGGAGAGAATTTTTAGAAAATAGAATTTTTAGGATGACGACGCACTGATCTCGAGGCAGAGAATGTTCTAATTTCTGAAAAAGGGGTTCTTGGAAATGAGGACATGGCCTCCATAAATATAAAAAAATAGGTTTACGAGGTCTGCCGATTGGCAGAGGCCCTAGCCTTCCTATTAGCATACCCCTGGTTTTCTAACGAAGTAATGTACACCTCTGCCTATAGGCAGAGATCCGGGGTGCCTATAGGCAGTCAGAAAAGAATTTTTCAAAAAAATGGGCATTAAATTCAAATCATAAGTTCAAATCGTGCATGTCTGGGATCATTGGAAAGGATAGTCAGAGACCTATGAAAATATATTGAGCTACTCTCGGGGTTAAGAGTCGACTAAAGTCAAACGAGTCTCAGAATTTCATGATGGACTCTAGATTGGGTTTTTCAAAGTAAAAAGGAAAGTACGTGTGAACCATAAGGCTGATTTATGCCTGGTATAGACCATTATAAAGGATATTCATAGCCCTATGGAACTGCAATGAGATACACTTGGTTTGGAGGGTTAAGAAAATTCCAACAAAGCTCGAAAGCATTCGACAGCTTCTTGGTCAAGGTTTGTATGAAAAAGGAAAGTACTCGCAAATTATAAGGACAATTTGTGCACGGTATGGAACAATGGAAAGGGTATTTGGAGTCCTATGAAAGTGTTGTGAGCTAAACTCAATTTGGATAGAGTACCAAAGTCAAATGGAGATCGAAAGCATCCAGCAACCTCTAGGTCAAGGTTTGGACTGGGATGCGAGGTTTGAGGGTGAAAGAAAAAGTGTTACAGAATTGGGGAGGAATTTTGATGGTACTAGGATAGGTTGTCTACAGATTTCCTCGATGGGTGATATTGGGACAAGTGAAAATCGTTGAAATATAGACACCACATAGGATATAAGCAGCACAACTCACCTATTCAGCGGGTCGGGGCTTCTACTGGGGGGCTTAGAGGAGGTAGTGAATAAATATAGAGGGTCGAGACCGATTCTGCATACCTAAAGAGTGAAAGCGATAGATTTAGAGGGTCAAGGAAAATTTCGTGGATTTAAAGGATGGAAGCGATCATTTTAGGGGGTTAAGGCCAATTCCATGGGCATAGGTCAATTATGTGGACCTAAAGAGTAAAAATGACTGATTCAGAGGGTCAAGGATAGTTTTATTGACCTAAAAGGGTGAAAACGATCGATTTAGAGGGTCGATATCAATTATGTGGACCTAGATCGATTCTTCATACCTAAAGAGTGGAAGCGACCAATTCAGAGGGTCAAGGCCAATTCTGTGAACCTAAAGAGTGAAAGCGAACGATTCATAGGATCGAAGCCAATTCTCTGGACCAAGGTTAATTCTACAAACCTAAAGAGTGGAAGGGAACAATTTAGAGGGTCGAGGCCAATTCTACAGGCCTAAAAGTGTGAGAGTGACCTATTGTACGAGTTTATGTCAATTTTGTGGAACTAAAGAGTAAATGCAATCGATGCAGAGGTTCAAGGCCAATTTTGTAGAACTAGGTCAATTCTGCAGACATATAGAGTGGAAGCGACCAATTCAGAGAGTCAAAGCCAATTCTACGGACCTAGGTCAATTTTGTGGACCTAAAGAGTGGAAATGATCGATTCAGAGGGTTAAGGCCAATTTTGCGGGTCTAAAATGGTAAAAGTGGCTAAATTAAAGGGTTGAAGCCCATTCTATGGGCCTAGGTAAATTCTAAGGACTTAAAGAGCGTCTAATTTGGAGATTCGAGCCCAATTTTATGGGTTTAGGTAAATTATGCAAACCTAAAGAGTGGATAGTGTTGATAAATATATCCAATAACCAGTGGTTAAGACGACCGACTTATTTTCATTCTTATCATGCTGAGGAGTATGCTGGGGATGATAGTTCTATGAATGATGGTGCACTTTGATTAGAAAATTTATGAAAATTTTGTGTTTTAAACTTTTTTACCCTTGGGGGATTTTTATAAAATGTTTGGGAAACTTTTGGACTTATTTTTGGGATTTTTTGAGAAATTTTTGCAATAAAAATTGGAGGGACTGCCAATAGGCATATGTAGAGGTGTTCCTTTCGACATAGGCACAAACTCCTAGGCTTTTAAATGAAGGTGAAAGGCCACTGTCGATAAGCATGACAATGGGATTATCGATTGTCATACCCCATCGATCCTCCTAAAAAGGTGGCAGTCTCTCTCATTTGTCGCATCCTCAATTCAATGAACTTACTTATCACTCTCTAGCAATCTGTTTCAAGAATATTTTCTTTGAAATAATACATGGAAGGTATGAAGGATAACTTTTGGATTGCTATAGATGATTGGGCCATCCTAGAGTGACGTGTTACCGAGGCATTAGTACTTGGGAGTGAGAACACTTATGATAACTTCAAATCTGTTCTTGATGAGAGGGTTCTGCTCTGGGAGCCTGGGAACCATCGTTCTGTGAGGGTGAAGAACCCGAATGGTTATGTGAGTGCTTGACCTCTAATTTTTTAAAGTTTCATTTTATTTTTCTATTTTTTTTATTTTCTTCTTTTATCATTGGGATTTTAAAGGGTTTCTACTCATGTGAAGATTGATATTGCTTCGTTGAGTATCTGTTCTTATGGTTTGATGGGGATAAAAAAGGTGCGAGAGAAAATCCCCTGGGTGGTGCAGTTGATGGGAGAGGTTGTTGGATTTGGTCTTCTAGCTGAGCCTTTGGACGAGATGTCGCAAACTTCGGAAGTCTTGTGTGCCTTGGGTGAAAGGTAGTGGGATACCACCCATAAGATTCACTTGGACATGAGGGAGATGACAGTTACTCCCTTGAATGTTTATCAATTAGCTAGGCTAGAGTGCGAGGGTCACCAGATCATAGTTGATCAGACTCTACGTGTACCTGAGGTTGCGGTTCGAGTTGCCTTAGAAGGTATCGGGTGAATAGTTTCTAAAGAGTCGATCAGTATATCAGTGTTAAAGGACACCTTATTGGACATACATATTGATGTGACCTATGGGAATCTGGTGCGAAAGGCAACACCTTTGTTCATTTTTGCTTCTGTAGGGGGTTTGTGGTGGCGACGAGTGGTGATGTCATCCATTTATGGTCTCTCCCCTTCTTGACGATAATTTATTAGATGCACTTACATGAATGGGTAAGCTTTACATTGTCGTCCCTCTATAATTCCTTGGATGCCTTTAATAAATGTCGCTGAGAGACTTTTACAGGGCGTACTTATCTTCTGGAGGTAATCTTTAGATACAGTTTTCCTTATTTTCCTACTTGTTTTCTCATTCTTCTTATTTGACATTTTGTGTTCTTTCAACAGATGTGTTCTATGAGGTGATTGGTCATAATGATGGGTTTCTGTCCTTAAATGCGAGTGAATTGGGGAACTTATCGAGGAAGTGCCAATTGAGGAAGTCGAAGGATTTTTTATCCCTAAAGGAATTAAGGGCATGTTGAACACATTGATGAGTGATCAGGCTAGGCGCTGGTTTCATAATTTCCTTTTGGACTTTGTGTATTTTTTTCATTTTATTTTTTAATATTTTTAATGACTTACTTTTATTTGGGAATAGGTGACGTTCTATCATTGGTGTTTGACTAAGGGTCTTCACGGGTTATGGGCGTTCTTGCCCAGATACGGAGGTTGCTAGCACATTATTTTGGATATGTCGAGTACCAATGAAAGAGAGTGGTGAGGCAAGTGATGGAGCGCGAGGTGGATGTCCCACCATCGGCTCCTCCTGAGTTCATGAGAAGGGTGAAAGAGATTTGGGACGAGGCAACAGCAGTGGCAATGACGATAGAGATTGAACCCTTCATGCTTTAAATGGACACAATGACATCATATGATTATCTATACTTTATGACCAGATGGTTGATGTCTTCGTTCATTTACGATGTGGAGGATATGCCTCTACTAGAAGCTGGATCAAGGAGAGGTAACTGTGTGCCTGTATCTTCTTCTCATAGCTCATGGGGTGGCATAATGGAAAAAATAGAGGATGTTCCTATGCAACACCTTTCCACTCCTTCCTACCACAATCATTTGGGTGGTGGGCGGGTCATCTTGGTGCCTCATCATCCTCGGGAGAAGATAGTTGGTTTCACTCCCCTTCCTAAGGAGGTTCTCTAGATGGAGGTATGACTTTATTTTTATTATTCTTATTCCCGATCTCCTCCTTTAATAGTGACTTGCTCGCTTCTATTGTATTAATTCTTTTACAGGTTGTTCGTGTATTGACATTGTGGTTGCAGGATATTTGAGATGGGTGGCTTCGATATCTAATCACGTGAGGAAGGAGACCAAGTCTTGTATAGTGACATCATTTACTTCTGAGGAGAGATCAGGTTCTCGGAGTGGGAGATCTATCGCTCATCGTCAGGAGAAGCGTGTTTGTTGAGGTGCTTGAGGCGGTGATTTTAGTTTGTAAGATTTTGTAAAGTCTGGGCTACATCGCAACACATTTTAATCTTTTTTTTTATTTTCTCTTATTGTACCTAAAAAATATAAGCATAATGAAGAATATATACAGGATACATTTTTAATTTTCTTGATTTATCTTGGATTGAATGGCCTAGTCTACATGCACTTTAATTTTCCACTGGGATTCTTGTTGATTATATAGGTAAGAAAATATTTAAAAACTGTGCATTATTAATTTTTGGGAATTCTTTCTTTTGAAACAAACACTCTGGAAAACTTTTGCAAAGAGGTTGTTTTGACAAATAAGGGTTTATTGGAAATATGTATGAAAAGGGTAAGGTAGAAAATTTGCAAAAATAGGGGAATCCTTATTGACATACCCTTGGCATGTCTATAGGCATACCAGTCAGGTCCAAATCCCAATTGACATACCCCTTGTGTACTTGGGAACATTTTTCATCATAGTAGGCCAATCTCCTTTGTCGTTTATGAGTGGTTTTGAGTACAAATGGGGGCTTTGTTATGGAGTTTCACACCATATTTCACCTTTTTTCTTTCTTTTATCCAAAGTTTCTTACTACTTGAAGATGGAGATTCCCATGATCGAAGAAATGACAGATTAGCTTGAGGGTTTGGAGGCCAGATGACTTTAAAAAGTAAATTATGAGGCTTTTAAATTGAATACGATCACCTTATGGCCTAATCGTTCCATGGAAACTCTTAGAAAAGGCACTGCAGTTCTGGTACCTCGAGGACCATATGTATCGCTTTGGCTTAGATGAAGTGTGTCCCACCTATGAGGAGTTTTTACGATATTTTAGCAGAGTTACTTCACATTTTTTTTTTCAGTTTCCCGACCATTAGTGGATGGAGAAAGTGTTGTCCTTCCAACGGTGAACAAATTGGTGTGTCGGAGAGATTATAATGATACCAGTTTTACTAGTGTTGTAGCTCTATGATTGACTACCTGGCTGATCTTAGTAACTGGTAATATGATGGCAAACCCTTGGGTGGCCACGATTGTGTTATATATTTCTCATCATCATAATCTGACTATTGTTATATTCGCAGAGACTCTGAATGACCTAGTGTAAGATGTGGGTTCTTGGAATACCGTCAATATCAAGCGAGGCGTAACCCATTTTCAAGATCATGACTAATGTACAAGACACTATTTAATATTGATAATAAATGTAGGTGAGAGAGACAATAAGATTCAAAACTTAGGCCAGGATTAAATGATATCTCTACACTATAAATGCGCTACAACACAATAAGTAGATGAGACCAACAAGTAACGTGGTCGGAAGGAGAAGGAGTAAGAACTCTAGGCATAATAAAAGCAAGGAACTCCAAGCTCAGTTAATGATCAATGATATGGGTATTAATGGGGGTGAAGAGAATATCTGGACAATAAATGTTATCACAGAAGCTCTCGTGTATGAGGAAAATCCAACAGTAATTTGGTATCAATATTGTCGTCCTTGTGAACTATTTGGTTGGGCTATTTATATGAAGGCAAGGTTACTCGAGTAACCTTGCTATCGTTGAATGTGATTGACTAGCATTAAATTCTAAAGTACTGTAGCATTAATGTACAAGATACTGCAGTAAATGCATGGGATATTGCATTTTCGTGGGAAACTATCAAACCTGTTAGAAGCATGGTGGCATTAATGAGGGACGTGAAGTGGAAGCTCAAAGGATTTCCTTAGAACAGCTATGAAATTAGGTTTGGTGGCCTAGGTCTGCCATCCTAAGGATAATCTCACTTGATTTCTACTATTTTGAGTTCCCCAATGTCAGACGTTATGATGTCATAAAGTGGATGAATAGTGACCCCACTAGACGTGTGGTCACATCAATCAAATGGATGGTGTTTAGCTTAAGGCGACTTGGTCGGTAGGTGGCTCGAGTGATTTAGTATTATGTTTGTTGGCAATGAACTATTTCTAGGCCAAAGATACCAGATTAGGGTTCCTCGAGGAGGTTCCTCCGAATAGGTTTGAATCATGGTAGCTCAACTGTAAGTGTAACTAACAACCATTTCTACTAGATGAAGTTTTGCTCAAGTGTGCCAAGAGGGTTGGTTATTGTATTCTTAACACTGCCTTGCTCTCAATCCTCCAAACTATTTCCTTGTGAGGTTCTTAAGAGGAGGTCGTTCGATAGAGCATGTAAGCTCTCCCATGCCCTGTCAGGAATGGTCCCTCAAGGGTACCGAACAACCTCACTCATAATATAAAGTAATCTTTCTCAATAAATGAAGTACATGATTGAGTACATTTTGCTTCATATTACAAGATATCATTATTCGAATCACTTTGGCCTTCGAGGGGAGTTCTTCGAGGAATGCTTGTGAATGGTCTTCGCGGGAACTCCCTCGGGTGATCTTTATCTTCTTTCTTTATTTGCTAAGTGTGGGGTCAATTTAGCTAATGAGTCTTTGGTGGGGGCTCCCCCTACATAGAGTTATTTATTTATTGCATGAAGAAATATCTGTACGAAATACTTGGTTGAACTTATAACTTTTCTGTAAGAATAAGCAATATCCATAGGCAAATAACCATATCACAATAAATATTAGGCTATTTATTTAAAGAGAGGTGTGTGCAAGGAGCTCATCTGGTGTATGACAACTGTCTTGGGGAAAGTGAAGGGATTTTATTTAAATTTCACCCCAAAGCTCTTCATCTCCCCCAAGTTGAAAAGACTCCAAGCACGACCCATTTATTGCTCTGGCCACATACCATGAGGTTGTCGTTTATACTTCCGTGCTTCACACGTGACGATGTCAGGGCTAGTGCATTTCCTCATGCGAGGATATTTGCACATCGCATCTCGAAGCGTCATCACCATGACCTTTGAGTTCTGCCCCTACGCGCACATGTTGGCCACGCGAGTTAACTTCGTAAGGACACAAATTTCCAATTGAGACTTATGTAGTGCTGGCTCAATTCCGGACAAAACAATTTCAGTCATATGATAGAGTATCATGTGTACCCATTCAAGTGTATGGCAAGTTTGTTGAAGACGTAGCGGCCCAGATTTTAAAGCTTCATCCTTGTTGAGTTTCTAGTGCCTCGTTTCTACATCATCAAGTTGAGGATTCCATTGTCTCCAAAAGGTATGAATGCATTTAATATATATATAGGAGACTTGAAATATTTTTATAGGTGTTATTTTAGTCAAAAATGACTTTTTTTTTCAGATTTTTTTTAGAACTTTGTTTAAAAGTTTTTGGGCTTAAAAATGGAAAATGGGATTTTCTGTTTTTTCATTCGAATTGTCATTCGAACGAGAATTCAAACGAGTTTCCCAAAATTCTCTATTTTCTTGTTTGAAGTTTCGTTATAATGACCTCATTTGAACGAGTTTTTCCAATGAAATTTTGGCCTATTTTTCCCTCTGAAATATTGTTCAACGACCTGGGAAAGTCGTTCGAATGACCTTGCGCGGGAAAAATTCTTTTTGGCAGTTTTGGAAACCACCCACTAACCCACTCGTTTTGTACCTACTTTTAACCATTTCGTGGGAACAATTTTTTGTAGAACTTTTGAGTGTTTTCTAAGAGCTCTAGAGAGAAATATTTCCCTACCAAAAATTTCAAGTTTTGAATATTTGATTAAAATCTTCCAAAACACCATTTTGCACCCATAGTTTGTTTTAATCCAAGTACCTCCATATATATATATATATATATATATATATATATATATATATATTTGCTACTTGGAGTGTTTGGCACCTTTGGTTCATATCTACACCATTAAAGAAGTGAGTTTGGGTTCTTCTCCGCCCAAAAGGTGTTTGTTTACGTGCTGCGGTGTTCGCACTTGAAGAAAGGCTTTGGGTGCGGGTTGACAGAGACAAAAATCCTCATTAGTGGATTCCAAGATTCCAGTGGTGTCCGAGATTATCGACTAGGCAGAGGTCGTTACAAGAAGATGTGTCACGGATTGGATGGAGACAAGTCGTGTGTATTAAGTCATCTGTCTTGTAATCATAAAACCATACTTAGTGGACTTAAGGCTAGGGGCCATCCAAGGTTTTTTTCATTTGGGTTTTCCTCGTACATCGCCGTGTAATGGATGTGATTTTATTTTATCTTACAAATCACCTAAAATGCATGCTTAGGATAATCAAGATAAAAATTGGTTTAAATCACACATTTGTTTAAGTTTGTGCTAAGTTACTTTGGGTGAATTTTAGGTTAATTTAATTCTAGTCAATATAATTTAATTTGATAAAATTTGGTTTGGCCTAAATAGGAAAATGAATTAATCTTGTTAGGAAAATTTCTAGGACTTGGGTTTAATTAATTTGTTTAGGTGAAAATTTATTTATTGTTTTATTTAATGTCACTTTTAGTTTAGTTTAATTTTGATTTTGAAGAAATTAAAATTTGAAGTTTGTTTGTGTTATGTTGAACCATCCTATTCGGCATCTAAGGAATTTCATTTTAATAGAATTTTAAAATTTGGGGGCATATATTCCATCAAGTGGTATCAAAGCGGGAGTGCTAATTTATTGCGTTAAGGTCCTTTTAGATTTTGTTTGGTTAAAATAGAATTTTCTCCATTTTTAATTTTTTTTTGTTTTTGATGGATCCAATTACACGTATTGGAAAGAGCGTATGAAATCAACACTTAAGTCCATCGAGGAGAGGGTTTGGATATCATTTATTAACGGGTGGACCTACCCACATGTTTAGTAGAAAAATAGCGTGTCCCAAAACCCGTCGAGCATTAGAATGAGAATGAACTAAAACTAGTTAAGTTTAATTCCCTAGGCTTGAATGCTTTATTTAGTGCGGTTACACCGGATGAATTCCATTGTATCATGACTTGTGAAAGGCTAAAGAAGCTTGGAATATATTACAACTCACTCACGAGGGAACTAGTGTCGTTAAGGCTTCAAAACTTCAAAACTTCACCACTCAATTCGAAACCATCAAAATGCTTGAAAATGAAACATTTGATGAGTTTTATGCTACACTTTCCGATATAGTTAATTCATCATTTAATTTGGGCGAGAAAATACCCGACGACCATGTAGTAAAGAAAATTTTAAGGTCCCTACCCGATAAATTTACCCCCAAAGTGATCGTTTTAAATTCTTTACCTACCTTGCACTCTACCAAACTTGAGTCATTAGTAGGTGATTATAAAATCTATCAACTAGATATGTTCCCCTCCAAAAATGAAAAGAAAATAGATATGGGCGTCGCTTTGAAAAACCGAAATTAGTAAGAACAAGTTGTGGTTGATGAGAGTGATAGGGACTCAGAGGACATGGCTATGTTTGCAAGAAAATTTCAAAAAATTAAAAAATTTAATAAAGATAAGTTTAAAAATGATTATAAGAAATTTGTAAAATATAAGCATGAAAAATTAGAAAATATCCCTTAGCATATAATAAAAATCTTAATTGGGATGAGTCAAATAGGTGCTATGGTTGTGAGGGTTATGGCCATAGGGGGAGAGAGTGCCCCACTAAACTAAGGAGATAAGGAAACAACCAATTTCCTCTAATGCCACCCTTATTGATGATAGTGATAAGGAAGAGGGACCCTAATCCCCCATTGAGTGCAACTTTACCGCGTTCATGGCAAGTCATGTGAGCACCGATAATGAATATTCTCATGAAGATATACATTTACATGACTCTTCCGAGGCCTTTGTTTGTGAATCCCAAAAAGATGATGGTTGTGAGAGTGGAGAAGAGAAAGAGAGTGAAAGTGATGAAGAGGTTAATGAGAGTGAACTTCAAACTGCATTCAGAGAATTATATGAAGAATCTATTAAATTAAAAAAGGATAATTTAAAGTTAGAAGGTAGTTTGAGAGAGCGTGCCAAGGTCATTGATGAGAGTGCGTTAGTCGAAGACCTTAGGACACGTGAGAGAACTCTTTGAGAGAAGCTTGAACATGTATAAGGTGTGAGAGATAGCCTTAGAGGTTTGATGGAGTCAATGAAAAAGGATCTTCTCGCGTTTGAAGAGAGGAAGGTTTTGCTTGAGTCTAGAATTTTAGAATTGGTAGAAAAATTGAGAGACTCTAGTGAGGTCAAATTTGATTTGGAATGTAGGTCCACTAAATTAGAAAAAATATTAGGAACCGTCCAAGTAAAAAATGACACTTCTGGTTTAGGCTTCGATTCTTGTAACGATTCCACTAAGAAAGCCAAAACCTTAGTTTTGAGAGAATCACCTAGGAAAGCTTCTAAAGGTTATTCCTTAGGTACTACTTTTCGGAGTGTTTTTACTTGCTCACATTGTGGTCGAAAAGGTCATCTTAGGAAATTTTGTTTTGAACTTAAAAGAATTTCTAGGAAATCCAAAAGTAAGGTAACTGAGGTAGCTAAGATCTCCAAATCCCAAGATTGTCACTCTTTACGTGTATAGATTAGGAGATCCGACTTGGTATCTTTACAAAATAGGGTTTGTGATTCTCATTTTCTTACACTTGAAACCTCCCATGCTAAATCAAAAGGTTAAATGTGTTAGCTTTGTTTTGCATACTCTAGCTTTTGGTCTTCATGCTATATTTTCATGCTAGTTGTATGCTTGTTTGTCATTTCTCTAGTTTATGCTCCATGATTAATCACATGCTAGAATTATGATTTGTGTATAGCTTTTGTATTATATTCTTTTCATTTTAGTTTTCATTAAATGAAAAGTACAAAACGATTTTTTTTATCATTGGTATTTTATTTTTATGAGTTATTTGAGATTAATGAGAAATACAAATGATTTTGTTTGTCTTTTGAGTATATCATTTTTGTTTGGTTAAAATTTTCAAAAACTCAAAAAGATTTTTTGTGTGTGTGAATTTTAGTTTGACACACCATTTGTGGCATATGTTTGTGTTTGAATCCTATCGTTTCCCTCCCATGTGGCTAGATTTTTTGGTTAAAATATTCAATCCTTAAAACGTTCTTTTCCATGGTTACATGGAGTAGTTTAAGTTTGACTTGATTAATGGATTCGCTTTTATATGCCTTTTCACACTCATGCACGAGCTCTTTTGAAATTTTAACTTCCCATGTATATTTGAGCTTTGTGAGGTGTTCTCCTACCAATCTAGTCATCTACATATCTTGTGACCTAAGAAGATTTCTTCATATTAAATCTGTTGCACGTGAGAGTAATGTGATAAAAAATTGATATATGAATATGCATGGGATAGGGCTCCGTAAGGAAAAATTATCCTTTGTGAGTTAGCCACCGTTTGGAATGTGTAATGCCCCGTATTTTTATAACCTTTAAATTTGGGGATTTATCAAATTTAAATTGAGATATTAATTTAATATTAATCCAAAAATTATTTTAAATATTTACTAGCTTCATGAGAGTTAGTAATTATTGGGAAATTTTTGAATATTACTTAATGGATAAAGTAATATGTATAATCGAATTTATGATATTATCATGAGTGTATAATTTGATAATTGTGGAAATTAAATCAGGACGTGCCTGTGTCGTGTCGGGATTAAATTATTATTATTTAAAGTGAATAAATTATAAGTCTCCCGTATGGTCTTTTTGAGTGCGCCAATGTGTCCGGAAGGGTCGAGATAGTCAAAATAATGTACCCAGGGGTTTAGTTCGGGTCTCGGGGCGTTTTTAAGCCTAATTGGCATCCCGGGAGGGTATTATAAACATTTTACATTTTTGGGCAATTAAACCCACGAATTTCCTAAGGATATATCAGCCTTTAGGAGTTATCTTCTAGGGTTAACAAACACAAAATCAAAGAACAGCCATTAGAGAAGGAGTTGGAGAGCTTTCCAAGCAACTCAAGGCCAAAGACTCACCCGTTTGCACCGCCACCACCACCAAAGCATATATCGCGTGATGAGGAACGCAACTATACCTCTTTCATCCACAAATCAGAAACCCAAATTCCATGAAAGTATTTATCTTGCTTTATTTTTAGTTAATTTCTCAATCATGTTAGTCTAGGGTAGTTTAGAACATGCTTCATGGAAGAAATTACTATTTTGAGACTTAAAATCATATGTTGTAGAGGAAGTAGTCATATTCTGGACATTTAAATGACATGTAGAGTATAAGCCACGAATTTGTATGGATTTAGAATCAAGTAATCTGGAAAAGAATTGGAAGAATGGAAATTAAAGAAAAATTAGAGTTCTTGAAGTTTATGTGAATTTTACCCCATTAAATCGTTATACTTGATGAATTCAGACATATTTTACGTAGAGAATCATGTAGTTAGGTATATAGTACTTGTAGAATTGTTGTTTGGGAGTTTGGGGATCGTTAATGGAGATTTGGTCGAGGTTGGAGAGGTAAACCCGTAACTGGACAATGACAGGTTTCTTCATAATTGCTTGATCGATTGATCGATCAAGAACATCGATGGTATCGATCGATCGACCCCCTTCCCTAGATCAATTGATCCCTCCTGGAAAATTACGTATTTTTCTTGTTTCAGTTTGATTCGGTTAAAATGCAAAGGAAACCTTAATCATCATTGATAGAGCATAATGAACTATAAAGAGTACCAGTAGGGCCTAGGTAGACCCCGTTGTGTGAAATTTAAGGTAGGATGAAATTATGGGTTAACGGGAAGTTATTCACACATACCAAATCATGCGTACGTCTAATAAAAGATAGAGACTCGTGAGTAAGTTAGACTAAAAGATAAGTGAGAGTGCCTTCTGACATTATACTTAGGGAGATAGAATACTTCAAGAAATAGGAAGTAAATATGGAGTAACTTATATATGAGAATAAAAGTGGCTGGACCGTTATGCGAGATAATCGAGTGAAATTTACTAATAACGAATAATTATAATTATGGGCCGTGGGCGCGCCAAATTTAGAAATGTGAATATTCATATATATATGATTGTGTAATTGTACATATATTATATATCTGTGTAAAAATCAAATTAATCAAATTAAATTAATAGATCAGCTGGTGGATGCAACTTCAAGACATGAGCTGCTAAGCTTCATAGATGCTTATTCTGGATATAATCAAATTAAAATGAAACCAGAAGGCAGATAAAGTACATCTTTAATTACCCCACGAGGAACATATTATTACAATGTTATGCCTTTTGGTCTTAAAAATCCAGGTGCTACAGATCAACAGCTGGTGAAGAAGGTGTTTATGGAGCAGATCAGCAAAAATATAGAGGTATACGTCGACGACATGTTGACTAAAAGCAACAAAGCTGCTGATCATATAGCTGATTTGAGCCGAACATTTGATCAATTAGAGAAATACCAGATGAAGTTGAACCCGACTAAGTGCATTTTTGGCGTACAAGAAGGCATGCTTCTCGGGTACATAGTGAATCAAAGAGGTATTGAAGAAAATCCTGACAAGATAAAAGCCTTGTTGGAGTTACAATCTTAAACCACTAAGAAGGAAGTGCAGAGCCTTACGGGGCGTGTTGCAGCTCTCAATCGATTTGTCTCCGAGCAACTGATAGATGTCTTCCATTCTTTAAGATGCTCCGAAAGACCTTTGAGTGGAACGATGAATGTGATAAGGCATTCTTAGAATTGAAGAGATATTTGGGGACACCTCATTTATTATCCAGGCCGGTGGAGGGGAAAAAATTATACTTGTACTTGGATGTTTAAGAAAGTGCAGTCAGTTCAGGCTTGATAAGAATAGAAGGCGAATTACAAAAACCAGTTTATTATACTAACAAGTCATTCAGGGGAGCAGAAGTCAGGTACCCAAAACTGTAGAAGTTGGCATTAACATTTATTCGAGCGAGAAGGAGAATTAAACTATATTTTTAAGCCCATACAATAGGGGTATATACTGACATGCCACTCAGACAGGCTTCACATAAGCTAGAAAATTCTGGAAGATTGATGTATTGGGTAGTGGAGTTAGAAGAGTATGGCATTATCTATGAGCTGAGATCTTCTCTTAAAGGACAGGTAGTGGAGGATTTCATTGTTGAGTTTACCTACCCACATGTCTCCGATCAACAAGGGGCTAATGCAGAGCAACTCATGGATGCAAAAATACTAACGGATAAAGTCCTCGATCAACTCCCAGTAGTAAAATTACTAGAAGGGATGGCTACCGATCAACTAAAATCCTCTGGAAAGGTGCAAGAGTCAAAGAAGAAGTATGATGAAAGGAAGGACAAGATATTCCAACAAGGGATTTTATCAGACCAAGGTTTTAATGATAATATCCTTATATGGAATTTGTATGTCGATGGTTCTTCATGTGCAACAGGTTGCGGAGATGGAATTGTTCTCAGCAGTCCATATGGAATAGACATAGAATATGCTCTGTGTTTCCAATTCCAGGCTTCCAATAATGAAGCTGAGTATGAAGTCGTGATCATGGGCCTCAACTTAGCTAAATCATTGAATGCAGAGCAAGTTATAGTGTTCAGTGATTCGTAATTAGTGGTGAATCAAATGCTAATTCTTTATGTGGAAAAAGTGGAGTTCATATCACGATACTTAATTAAATCTCTGGAGATTGTAATCAATTTTACAGCTGTTGAGGTGATTAGAATACCTAGATTGGAGAATACAAGGGTAGATATGCTTGCTCGTTTGGCCTCAGAAACTCGCACCGAGCTATGAAGAATAATTCCCATTGAAGTAATTGTAAGAAGAAGTATCGATGAAGACTTAATGGTGAATTTTATCACCTCGGATATGGGATCATCCTCGATGGATCCCATCAGGGCTTATATTGAAGAAAGTACTTTACCAGCCAACCTACTTTCCACCAAAAGGGTGAAGTATAAGGCTGCGAGATATGTTTTGAATAATGGACTCCTATACATGAGAGGTGTGATAGCTAGTTTGCAAAGGTGTGTTCACCCAACAGAAGTTAAAGACATGGTAGAGGAAATCCACGAAGGATCTTATGGATCTCACGTAGTAGGAAGAACTCTTTTACAGAGAATAAATACGCAGGGGTACTACTGGCCAATAATGCGCGCTGATTGTACAGGTTATGCTATGTGACAAGTGGCAGCGATTTTCTACTATATGAAGAACTCCTCAAGCACTGCTAATCTCAATCACTTCACCTTGGCCATTTTCTATGTGGGGAATAGATTTAGTCGGGCCTTTACCAACTACAAGAGGACGATTCAAATACTTTGTGGTAGCAGTTGATTACTTTATAAAGTGGGTGGAATTTTAACCTCTCATCGATATGGACTATGAAAGGGTCTATCGATTCATTTGGAAGAACATAATTTGCAGATATGGTCTGCCCTATGCTTTTATCACAGATCACGGTACCCAATTTAACAATGATGAGTTCACAGCGTATTGTCTACAATCCAATATTCAAAAGGTCCATTCCGCTCCAGGTCATCCCCAAAGTAATGGTCAAACAGAGGTGACGAACAGAACTCTATTGAATGGGTTGAAAAAGAGATTGGATGTTTCTAAAGGGAATTAGATCAACGAGTTGCACTCAGTGTTATGGGCTTATCAAATAACTCCCTGAACATCAACTGGGGAATCTCCATTCATGTTGGCTTTTGGGAGTGAAGCAGTGATACCTGCCAAACTAGGATTACCTACTCATATGGTGCTTAACTCTAATTCTCCCATACATGATTTTAATGAGACGCTCAGACTTGGACATACTCGAAGAAGTCAGAGAAGACACGGCAATTCAAAATGCAGCTTATCATCAACGGACTGCTATGTTCTATAATAAAAGGGTCAAGAAATGTGATCTCAAGGAAGGCGATTAAGTTCTAAAGAAAGTAATTCAAAAGCACAATAAGTTGGAGGCCAATTGGCATGGTCTTTATTTTATCACAACTGTTGTTCAACTTAGCACTGCAGAATAAAAACTCTTGAAGGGGAAGAATTCAAAAATCCCTGGAATGCAGAGCATCTGCGTAAATACTACCAGTAATGTAATTGCCCATGTAGACATTTGTAAGGACATAAATTTCCAATTGAGTCCCTGTATTATTTTGACTTAATTCCGTGAACAAAACTGTGTTTGTAATATGTCATAGGGAGAATTTTATTTTGTCACAATACCACTTGGTCTATGACGTATTGAAGAAATTGAAGACATTGCGGCAAAGCTTCAAAGAAATAATCATGCCGATGTTTATTTGGTGCAAGTTTAAGCGTCTTCAAAGTTAATTTTATTCCGAGATCACTCAGGTATGAATGCGTATAATTAATGGTGCTCGAAATTATTTAATAAAAGATAAGGATGTAATTTTTATAAAGAAAAATGTTTTTAAATGTTTTAAAAGTGTTTTAATGGTTTAAACTTCATTTTATGATGATAAGCTCGAAATAGAGTTTGACTAATTTGAATCCCTTTGTTAAGAGATGTTTTTATCTGAAAGTCAAAGAAAGTCAAACTTTGCGAGGTCGCTCGAACGACATTGGATCTCGTTCGAACGAGATACAAGGTCGCTCGAATGACATGCTTAAGTTGTTCAAATGACACGTTTTTCGAGGTGGTGTTTAAATCCTATTTAAACAGTGTTTGCATCATAATTTCGTAAGTGTGCTTTCTAGAAAACTATTTTACAAACCAGAACCTTGTTTGCACATGTTTTCTAAGGTTTAAAAGCCATAAACACATCCTTAGAGTTTGCAAAGATCCGAGTTATCATTCTTATATGTTTACGTGATCTTGCTACACCAAAGTTTTTTGTTCTACACATTGAACACAAAGGGTTTTGCGGTGAAGAAACGACGGACATCGTGTTCGACATTGTAGACGTATCAAAGCCATATCGGAGGACACCGAGACATACGTGGACGCGTGTGTTATGGACAGAGATCGTGGAAGACAGAACTTCTGCATGGGCACTAATGAAGAACGGTTGAAGATCAGAAGGAGTGCCAAGACCCGGGGGGATCGAGTCAGAGTGTAAGGCTAATCTGTCTTTGTAAAACCATTATTCATAGTGATTGTCCGGCTTGGGCCGTCCGAGGTTGTTTTCCCGTTTTGGGTTTTTTTCTCGTACATCCGGCGTTGTGAGTATTCTTTACTTTACTTTACTTGCTTTAATCACTAGATGCATGTTTAGGATTAATCAAGATAAAATTGGTTTAAAGTAAGAATTGGGTTTTCACAACTTGGTTTGGTGCATAATTAAAAGATGGATCTTTTTCGAAGAAAAATTGGTTTTGTTGAAACACACATATTGGGCACTCTTCAAATTGGTATCAGAGCTAGAAAACATTTTTATTTGTTTTGTGATCCCGTGTGTTTTCAAAGATGAATTCTGAACATAATGAATTTTCTCGAACTCCTGTTTTTGATGGCACTAATTACACTTATTGGAAGATGAGAATGAGATGTGCTTTAAAATCTATTGATGAGCGTGTTTGGCTTGCTGTTGAAAAAGGTTGGACACCCCCTGTCACTAATGGAGGTGAGGTCACTAGTTTAAAGCCTGTTGAGTCTTGGACCGAAACAGAACAAAGACTTGCATAATATAATTCTAAAGTTCTGCACGTTATTTCTCCACATGTCACACAGGAAGAATATAATAAAATTATGACTTGTGAAACATCAAAAGAGGCTTGGGATATTTTGGCACTCACTCACGAGGGCACTAGCACGGTTAGGGCGTCAAAACTTCAAAATCTCACTACACAGTTTGAGACCATTAGGATGTTAGAGAATGAGACCTTTGATGAGTTTTATGCTAGGTTTTCCAATATTGTCAACTTGTCGTTTAACCTAGGTGAGAAAATTCCCGACAACCGTGTCATTAAGAAAATCCTTAGGTCGTTGCCTAGTAGGTTTGATGCGAAAGTGACCATTTTAAACTTCTTGGGTAGGTTAGAGTCAACGAAACTAGAAGAGATTGTAGGTCACTTACAAACCTATGAAATAGACATGATTAACTCCAAGCATGCGCCTAAGAAAGAAAAGGGTATTGCTTTGAAAACCCGGGAGGAGGAAATTAAAGTTTGGGATTCCGATTCTGATTCCGATTTTGAGGATGTTACTTTGTTGGCAAAGAAATTTAAAAAATTTATTAAGTCTCAAAAGAAATCGAAAGATGCCAAGAAATTTGAAAAATTCAAGAACAACAAAGTGGATCCCACCTTTAAGGATAAGTTTGGAAAGCCTAAGAGAGATGAGTCGGATAAGTGTTTTGGGTGTGAGAGGTGTGGTCACAAGGTTAAGGAGTGTCCCACTAGACTTAAGAAAGAGGGAAAGCAACCCATTGTCTATAGTGCCACCTTAAGTGATAGTGAACCGGAAGAGGGAGAGAGTTCCCCCATTAAGCGTAACTTTACTGCGTTTATGGCATGTCATATGAGCGACGACGGCAATACTCATGTGAATGACACTTTCGAGGAGGTTTTGAGTGTATCCCATGTTAGTGAGGGAGAAGAGAGTGAAAAGGAGGAGGTCGATGTGAAAGAGTTGCAAAATGCGTTTAATGAGTTGTATGCCGAAACGGTGAAGGTGAAAAAGTATAACTCAAAATTGCAATCTAAGTTGAATGAGCGTGCCATAGAAAATAATGATAGTTTGATTGAGGATCTTAGGGGATGAGAGAAGAAGTTTAGGGATAAATTAGAGTTTGTGGAGAAAGAGAGAGAGATAATCTCCGTGGTTTGATGGAGTCCTTGAAAAAGGAGATTTTAGAGTTTGAGGAGACTAGGCGTTTACTCGATTCCAGGATTCACGAGTTGGAGGAAAGGTTATAAGACTCGTCTAGAGTCAAGTTTGATTTGGAGGCTAGGTCGGAGAAGTTAGATAAAATACTAGGCACCGTCCAAATTAAGGGAGATAGGGGAGGTATAGGTTTTGGTGAGAGAGTTGTTCCCATTCCCCCCGCACGTGTGAGACACACTAGGATGGTTAGAAAAGGTCCAAATAAAGGTAATCATTCCCACAACCGCTACACTTACACATTTTGTGGTAGGAAAGGTCACCTTAGGCGTTATTGTTACGACCTTATACAAGCTCCTAGGAAGTTTAGGAATTAAGTTGCACCGGTTCCCCACACCCCCATGCGTCGTTTTACACCTACTTGGGTTAGGAAATCGGATTTAGTGGCTTTAGGAATTAAACTTCATGATTCTCGTTTGGGTGCACTTGATTCTTCCCATGCTAAATCTAAAGGATGATAGTGTTTCCATGTTTGTCATATGCTAGTTTGCTTCATGATATATTCATTGCTAGTATTATGACATGTTTATCATTTTGTATTATAATTTTCATTTGTTTAAGTCCTATTTGAAAAATACAAAAAGATTTTGTTTTGAGAAAACTTTTGAAAATCAAAAAAGATTTTGCTTTTCTTTGAGTCAAAATATGTTTGAAAAGCCAAAAAGATTTTTAGTTTTTATTTTTGAGTTTACATGTTTGATCTGGCATATTGGTGTGCTTGGACCCCCCCATCGTTTCATTATCCATGTGACTAGGACATTTGGTCATTATTATCGATGCTTAAAATGATCTTAACTATTGTTTATATGGGGTTGTTTCGAAGTTGATATGCATCTTGATTCGACTTTGTATATGCCAACATTGCACACATGCACGAGTTTATATGTATGTTTGACTTCTCTTTCATATTTGAATTTGGTGAGGCGTTCTTATCTCAATCTTGTCATCTATACGTAAGTAAACTTAAGGAGAAGTGTGCATGTAATAACCGTTTACCATGAGGATTTAAAATTGGTAAAAATGATGAGTGATTCATGGGAAAGGGCTGCGAGAGTTCAAAATTAACTCGTCGTGAAAGTCACCATTTAAAAGAGCCCAAAAGAAAAAGCTATATGCTAAGAAAAAGGGCCAATAAGATTTTCTCTAAGTTGAGAAAGCTAGAAACCTCAAAAGAACTTGAAAAAGTATATATTTATATGAGGGAGTTTGGTTGGAGAAAATTTTAAACGGGTTTGCACAACTAATCCTAATGTTGAAACATTGCAATATGACGCTATTGTTTGTAGAATCGTCAAAATTCTGGATTTGTGTGCGTGAAGTATGTTTAGTTCATTAAACTCACACTTTTATTGTCATTTGGCTATAATAAAGTTTGATGATTTATCGCTATCAATTAGATCTTCTTGATCGTTTCGATGTGTTGGAATTGTGACTCATTTGTTGTAGTTTCACGCCCATACATTCCATGCCCATGTTTGTGCACATCGGTACTATGTTTGCATGTAACTCACCTTTTTAGTTTTTATGAGATCTTGCATTTTGTGCGAAAAGCTTACTGTTTTAGCACTGTTTTGCATCTGTCAGTCCCTTCCTGGAATTGATTTGTAAGAATTTTTTCACTGAGCAATACTTTATAATATTTCTGGGAAACTGGGAAATTTTGGCAGGTCGCGCGAAGTCGTTCTAACGACATCTCATCTCGCGCAAACGACTTTTTTACTTCGTTCGAGTGACTTCCTCATCTCGTTTGAGCGAAGTCCCTGGCTCGTTCGAACGACAGGGTGAGAAATGGCTTCTGATTGGTTTGTAGTCCTCTGGTATAATATGATATATTTTTGGTACTGCGGGAAGCTTTTCTGGACTATTTGGTTATATGCAGGTTCTGTTATGTTTCAAATTGGTATTTTGCATATGAGTCCGTTTATCACACTTGATTTGATTGGTATACTCTTTGTGTGATTCCTTGGTTTACTAGTTACTGATTTGTCATTACATGATCTTATTTAACTAGTGGTTTCATGTTTATCTAGCGGTTTTCATTTTTCACAATTGGTATCAACTTAATTCTATTTAGTATCATATTCTCATGCTAGATATTTCATATCGATTTATCTTTTCACCGGATTGTCTATTCGATACAAAAAGGGGGAGAGATTTAAACTTATCTAACGACTCAATAAGATAAACCATGGTGACTAAAACAAAGAAAGAAGAAGGAAGGAATAAATTCTTACAGAAGATAAAGAAATCAGCTAAGGCAGATGACAGAAAGAACGATCATAAGAAGAAAAGTAAGAAAACAAAGAGTTTGGTAATCTAGATGGCGAAAGGTAGAAGACAATCGGATTTTACCGCCTTTATATACGCTACCTTAGAAAACGAGAAAAATGATGATTACAAGTGACGACGGTTGCGTTTTCGGTGACTAATCAGGGAAAAAAGACGCAAGTACCCAAGCGTTTGCCAAAAATTCAAAATATTTACAAATTTGCCATGTCGCGCTCAAAACTGTTATGTGAAGTGGGAAAAATTTACATGTATGGAAGATCTGCAGTTTATCAAAACATGAGAAATATGCTCGAGCAACTTTTTGGGTAAATGTTCCACACTCTCAAATCCAACCTCAAATGTGAAACATTGGGTGTTTCTGTTGATACAAAAAGTAGTCAGCTGATATGGACCAGTTATATGAAAACATGTGTCATCCAGCGTGGCACAAGTTCAAATGTATCGAGCTACTTAACGTACCGAGCTACCTAGTATACCGAGCAACTTGTTGGAAAGACTAAACAACCAAGATAGATTCAATGTTTATTGTATTACATTCATTCTTTATCACGTATGGATGAATATGCCTATTCAATAAATCCTTATTATCCTTTGACATTGACATCCCAAGGGCTATAAATACATTTTAATACTCTCATGCTAGGGTAAGCAATCATAAACGACCATAATCAAAATTAAGGCAAAATACCCAGTAATACAAAACAGTGGACGTAGGTCATTTTCCATAAGGCTAAACCACTTTAAAAATCTCTTGTCTTATTTATTTATTCATATCTATCTGTGATTAATTAATTAGATCCAATCTAGTTTTTTACATTAACACCGAGTTTCTAGTGCCTCGTTTCTACGTCATCAAGTTGAGGATTCCATTATCTCCAAAAGGTATGAATGCATTTAATATATATAGGAGACTTGGAATATTTTTATGGGTGGTATTTTAGTCTAAAATGACTTTTTAGTTTTGGAAATTTTTTTAGAACTTTGTTTAAAAGTTTTTGGGCTTAAAAATGAAAAATGAGATTTTCTATTTTTTCGTTCAAATTGTCGTTCAAACGAGAATTCGAACGAATTTGCCAACGAGTTTCCCAAATTCTATATTTTTTCATTTGAAGTTTCGTTCTAACGACCTCGTTCGAACGTGTTTTTCCAATGAGATTTTGGCCTATTTTTCCCTCTGAAATATCGTTCGAACGACTTGAAAAAGTCATTCGAATGACCCTGCACGACAAAAATTCTTTTGGCAGCTTTGGTTTGTTTTACAATCTTCCAAAACACCACTTTACACCCATAGTTTGTTTTAATCCAAGTACCTCCATATATATATTTGTTGTTTGGAGTGTTTGGCAGGTTTGGTTCATCTCTACACCATTAAAGAAGTGAGTTTGGGTTCTTCTCCACCCAAAAGGAGTTTGTTTTCCTGCTGCGGTGTTCCCACTTGAAGAAAGGCTTCAGGTGTGGGTTGACGGAGACCAAAAGCCTCATTGGTGGATTCCAAGATTCTGATGCAGTCCGGGATCGCCGACTAGGCGGAGGTAGTTACAAGAATACGCATCAAAGCTTGGACGGAGCCAAGTCGTGTTTATTAAGTCATATGTCTTATAATCATAAAACCATCTTAGTGGACTTAAGGCTAGGGGTCGTTCGAGGTTTTTCCCATTTGGGTTTTCCTCATACATCTCCGTGTAGTGGATGTGATTTTATTTTATCATGCAAATCACCTAGAATGCATGCTTAGGATAATCAAAATAAAAATTGGTTTAAATCACACATTTGTTTAAGTTAGTGCTAAATTAGTTTGGGTGAATTTTATGTTAATTTAATACAAGTGAAGATAATTTAATTTGATAAAATTTAGTTTGGACTAAATAGGAAAATGAATTAATATTGTTAGGCAAATTTCTAGGACTTGGGTTGAATTAATTTGTTTAAGTGAAACTTTATTTTTTGTTTTATTTAATGTCACTTTTAGTTTAGTTTAATTTTGATTTTGAAGAAATTATAATTTGAAGTTTGTGTGTGTTGTATTGGACCATTCTATTCCGCATTTAAGGGAATTAATTTTAAAAGAATTTTAAAATTTTGGGGCATATATTCCATCAAACTTAATCGTCACTACGTTTCCCAAAGCACTTCCACTTGCCACCTATTGGGGTTTGTAATGCCCCTATAAAAGGGTATGCATGCATTTCCAAACCTTCATCCTTAGGTTTATTTGCAATCGTGTGTTTTTAAGAGAGAGAACTCAGCGTTTTCCTTTATGATTTCCTTTCAATCCCAATCCCTCACTTTCTTCTCTTTCTATCTCTTCTATATCCATGGCACCTATCGTGAAAGAACTCAATCTTCCAGAGGCGCCTCTCCCTATACTTAGGCACATTAAAACTCGTGGGCACGCTATTGTCATGCTCCATACTTTCGCGAGTTTGATCACTTCTGGTCGGTGGCTGAACATTTCCCCGGTGATCTTATGCCGATGGAGCCTATGAATTTTGTATGGAAGAGAGTGATAAAGCTGAGGATTTCGTCTATATCCCAACTGCCACCATCACCCGATTCTATATTGAACGAGGTGATTACCCCTTTTCTAAGGTGGAGCTTGAATCCACTTCAAGTACTTGCGAGGGACTGGGTCCTTGGACTGACTACATCTTTTCCAAGTATTTTGTGTAATTATCTTTGATTAGTCTGTCGTCTACCAGCTGGTTGGATGATCTCACCCTCATGAACAATAACAAAAATCTCAAGTTACTTGTATCTCGCTAGAGCCACAAGTTCCACAAGTCCCACACACTCGTTGCCTCTTGGGGTGAGTTCAACATTACCCTCGAGGATGTCTGCAAGTTGTTAGGTTTGAAAGCAACAAGTTTTGACACCTTCTTTAAGGAGGCTGTTTCTAGCGCTGAAAAGGATAGTCGAACGGAGTTGGAGGCAGTTATGAAAGTTTGTATGGTGACATATAATAAGTGTACTTACTCATAGGTGATAAGGTACTTTTACTTCATCGAAGACAAGGACCTAATTAAGGTGCGCGAGGTGGACAAAGAGAACCCAAAAGGGAAGAAAATATTTGAGTACCCACTAGCTGGGAAAGGATTTCATTCGAAGGTTGAGCTTACGGGTTACATTTGGGTTGTTCTGTCAAATATATTTCTCCCAGGCAAACCCCATGACTTCCTTAGGAAGGATCTGATCAATATGGCCGTTCGCATGGCCAACGAACGTCAAGCTTACCTTAGCTGTCATTACTCTTGGTTCATTATATACTTGGATAGATCGTGTGCAAGCTGACTCAGCTCGGAACATCAGTAGGTTTGATGTCTCCAATTATGCAAACCATGTGCTGCTGACAGCCTTTCTATACGTTCACTTTCTGGAGTATTCCCTAACAGGTAATTACCCCAGCTCTCATTCCATCAGAGTCCCTCACATTTGTTATTGGAATCACAAGATTTCCAAAAAACCATTTGTGTCTTTAATTTACAACATTAAATTTTTTTTTCATCGCCCTTATGTTGGGGTAGATCAATTTTTCTCGTATCAGTTCTTTACAGATGAGGAGCATCCAATCGCCCCCATCGAGGAAGCGCTAACTAGGAAATTTTTTATGAATAATGTTCCTATGATGTTGATTCTCTCTTACCTGCCTTCCTATACATAATGGTCCTCTTTTTACTCCATCTACACCACGAACCGTGTAGGTATGCCATTTGGCTACAATCAAGGCAATCCCATGTTAAACCATTTCACCCGAGAGAAACCCACCAACTTCTATTTTGCATGCAACAACTTTCTCACTTCCGCCGTTATGAATCTTTGTTCTAATTACCCTGCCACTCCTATTATCCCGAGCAGGAAATCTCAAGGGGGTAGATCTGTGATGTACCTGATAGTGTTTTGGTCTAATCAACCGGGCCATTTCCAAAGCAAACTTTTTAAGGATCCTCAGGACCCTGATCTTGAAAGGTACCCTCTGACAGAGTTGAGGTTGAGCAATTGCACTACTTCGAGCTCTTTATTCCTTATCAACACTACCAATAGTCTTGTTCCCTCTGAGTTGCCTTCTTTGACTCGTGTAGATCAGGCTGTGGTGAAGAAGAAGAAGAAAGAAGCCCAATCTTCCCTTTCAGTTGAAGTAGCTTTTATTACCCCTGGTCCCTCAAGGCCAGTCGAAGGGGGTGATACTCCCCATGTTGATTCGAGCGGAGCAGCTATGAGGGCTACCAGAAAGGCCCAAAAAAATAAGCTTAAGGTTACCCAAGAGGTATCCCCAATTCTTACTCCTGATTCCCAAGTTGTTCAACAAGTCAGTGTGTTATTCGATCAATTTAAACAGGCTTGGGATAATTTTTTTAAAGATGATTGGGAATTTATGTCAGCCCAAATGTCCTCATGTGGGTTTTCTTATGCTCCCTCAGCTGCTGAGGCTAGCAAGAAGAGGAAGTTGGTTAGACCCATAAATATTATGTTAGAGTAAATGTGTGAGATGATCGAGGAGGAGAACTCTAAAGAAGATATAATTATTGGTGGAGAGTTAGTAGTTGGTGAAGATGATGATGACGAGGAGGAGGAAAGAGAAGAAGAGAAAAAAGTGGAGGGAGAAGAGGAGGATTAAGATTCTCATCTTCTTCAAATACGTAGGTTGAGAAGAATGGTTTATTCTTCTAAGCCTGCTTCACCTCCTCAAGATTATGAAGTTTTAGAGGGAGTTTAGGAAGAAGTTTTGGAGGAAGAGGTATGTCTACTTTTCTCCTTTTAAGTTTCTAACTTTTCCTCTTTTCCCTTATAATATTGACTCCTTTTTCTCTTTCTCAAGTTAATGTTCGAGGTGATGTGCATGATGATGTTGAAGATGGTGGCCCATTAGAATAGGTAGTTGAAGTTTCACCTGCTTCGAACGTAGTTGCACTTAAGGGGATAGCTGCCCCTACAGCTTTGCAGGTAACTAAAAATTTCCCCCAAGAAGCAGTTATATCTTTTTGTTCTATTGAATCAAGTAGTGGCTATTCACCCAACTCTACCTTCTTGTGCTGGCAAGCTGGTTTCGAGGTAGGTGGTCCTGATGCAAGTGTTGTTGAGTCTGTTGACAAATCCCCCGCTATTATTGTACCGTCAATTATGGTAAATTTTTATCCTTTCACTTTCTAAGCTCCTTTTGCCTTGCTTTAGTTGTTCTTATCTTATTCTCTGTTGTACTTCGCAGGTTTTGCTTCCTGAACAAATTTCCCTGCTAGTCCCTCCCCCTGCAATGATCAGGTCCTTATTACCCTCTTTGTGCCTTTAATCCTCAATCCAGAGGAGCCGAGGTTGCTGATGTGGGTCAGGTAGGAGGTAGGATAGAGAAAGTGGATGTAGTGGAAGGTAGTGTTGATGTTCCCCGAAGCAACATCTTTTGGTGGCTCCTAAAGATTTGCGTGAGGAGTAAGATTTGATACAGATGGCCACACATTAATTTTTTGATTATCAACATCCAGAGGTATGATGTTCTTTTATATAACTCTTGCATTTAAATGTTATTAGCTTTGCCTAGTAGATAGGACCTGGAATCTCCCATAATCGAGGGTTAGGCAGGCCAAGTCATATTGGTTTTAAAATCTCCCATAATTGAGGGTTAGGCGGGCCAAGTCATATTGGTGTTAAAATATCCCATAACTAAGGGACAGATGTGCCAAGTCATATTGGTGTCAAAATCTCCCATAACTGAGGGTCAGGCGGGCCAATTCATATTGGTCTTTGATTTTTCTTGTAAGAAAGTTTGTACATTTTTCTAAACTTGATAATTTCTTGCATTTCAGGTTGAAGTTGAGTGATCTAGAAGTGGAAGGTGTCACTCAAGAAGTTACGTAGGCAAAGATAGTGGCTGGACTGGCAGCAATGGGCAAGGCCCCTGGTGTGCAAGTTCAAGAAATGAGTCCAAGTGTTTGTGGGATGCGCGAGGTGGTTTCTTCTAGAGCACAATAAAGTGATAGTGCGTCGCGCACTCGTTGCCCCTCTGCGAGTGATAGTATTTTTAGTGTGCAACCTCATGAGTCAGCCCCCAAAGTAGTTGTAAAGGAGACCTTGCTCGATTTCCCTTATATTCTGACTGATGGTCCTCCTGCGTCGATTGAGAGGCTTTTAGCCAGGTTTCCTTCAACTTTTTCTCCCCCTAGTGTTCGACCCATACCTATGATGATGGCTTGTAGACTGTTTGGACTGGCCACTATTTTAGAGGAAATCCTCAACACTCCTCTTGATTCTCTTAGATCTTATGCAGTTAAAGCCTTATTGGGGAAGGTTCGTGTGCTTATCAATGATGGGTTCTCATTGTCTTGGTTAGTTAAGCTGTTGTGTAACTTTAAGAAGGCTGACTTGCCTGCTCTTTATCATCAGTTTTGCAAAGTTCTCATCGCTCGCAGGTAGCTATATCAGAGGGACTTGTAGGGTTGGAGACCTAATTAGTTATGTACGAGCAGAAAGTGGAGGAGGTGCGTAATGTTGTTGCCTGAGTAGAGTCTGAGTTACTCAAGATTAAGCAAGACATAGAGAACGTTTAGTAGAGAATGGAGTGTCTCCTAAAGTACTTGGCTGATCTAATCTCTGACCAAGGTAACCTTGAGAAAATGTTTCCCCAGTATCTTCATCTACTTTTTGGCTCGACCAATCTGCGCTTTATAATAAAGGCCCCTTAGAAATCTTTGTTTAATTTCCTTTTTGGTTTGCGTCCCCCAGTTTTACTATCTTTGAACCTCATGGGCATGCAACGCGGTATTTTTTTATTTAAATGAACATGTTGGCATTTGGTTTTCTTCCTTTCTATATTGTTTGAATATTGATTCAGCTAGCACATAAATGCAATTTACACTATGTAAAGTGAGGAAAGAAAAAAGATGAGACAAAAATATCACAACAAATATGACTTTATTCCATATCAAATACACAAATCTAAAGTTTGAAAAGTGCATTTTTCTTATCATAAAAAAATGAAATAAGTTGAAATGTGGATCGAATACAATCAAACATACTAAGTTTTGAGCCACATGTTGTTAAGTTTGAAAGCATTATCATCTTCCACTTTGGATATCTCACAGTAGCCTAAATCATGAGCTACTCGAATGATATAGGGTCCTTCTTAGTTGGCTTCAAACTTAGGCAATTATAAACCCCTGATGTGCCTCGTGCAAGCCTTTAAGACCAAATCTACTTCTTTGAACTTATTTGGTCTTACCATTTGGTCATAGGATCTGTACAACTATTTTTTATACAACTCAAAATGCCTCGTAACATTATCCCTATGTTCTTCCAGTGCTTCGAGTTCCATATGCTGGCTATGAGGAAGCATGAAACTTCGTAAGTTGTATCGAGAAAAAGGTACCTCGAGTTCTTCTGGAAAAACGTCTTCTACCCCAAAGACTAAGAAAATGGGGTATACACCGCTGGTTTCCTCTTTGTTGTTCGATAGGACAATATTACCTCAGGGATCTTGTTATCCCATGTGCCTGGGAAATCTTCTTGCATTTTGGCCAAGATGTTCACTAACGTTTTGTTAGTGGCTTTCGCCTGCCCATTGCACTTTGAGTATGCCAGGGTTGACTTATGGTGGATGATAGAGTACTTATCTTCCAGCAAACTTACTTCACTATTCATAAAAGGATTGCCATTGTCTGATAGTAAGACCTTTGGTATGCCAAACTGAAAAATGATATACTCCTTTATGAATCGAGCGACCACCCCTGTTGTGGCCCTCTTTAGTGATATGGCTTCTGCCCATTTGGTAAAACATTCAACGGCAACAAGTTTTTATATTTTTCCTCTCAAAGAGGGGTTTATTTCTCCTACTAGATCGAACATCCAAGTGCAAAATGGGAAAAGCGTGGAAAGAGAATGCAAGTCCACCTAGGTAGTGTGAATTATATTCCCATATAGCTGACAAGCCTTGCACTTTCGAACAAACTATGTTGAGTCTTTTTACATCGCAGGCCAATAGTACCCCAACGTCATAAGTTGATCGTAAATATTGGCTCCGCCAATGTATCCTGGCTCGTGAGCCTACTTCAGCACTTCATCAGCTTCTTCCCCCTGATGCACCTCAAAGGCGTCCTGTCATGATAGCCTTATCGATACAATTGCCCTTATTGGACATAATACTTAGGTGCTCATCTCTTCAGCTTCGTAGCATCATCTTTATCTACTATCATCATTCCATCTATGAACAAGTCCATATATGGTTACCTCTAGTCTCGGGATTGATTGATGAAGTTGTATTCTGCTTCCTGATAGAACAGTCGACATTTATCACAGTCTCTATGTACTTCTACAACGTCTTGTCTCATCCAAGGATAAAAATAATACGCTCTTTGGACCCTTCTGTATAAGGGAACCTCAGTGGTCTCGCAACTGTGTTCATGGACTTCGATCAATATTCTTTTGTCTTCTCAGGGTCTACACATTTGGATAACCATCCTCCTTTATTTTTGTGGTATAAGTTGCCCTTGGTAATGAAATATTATGCAAGATAAACTTAACTCAGTGGGCCTTTGCCTATCTCCAATTGCTTCCTGATTTTATCCTTCAAATCATCGTTGTCATCTATGGGCAGCATCTCCAGTATGGTCAAGAGAGTTGTCCTATTAGTGATTCGAACAACTATTGAATCTCCATTAAAAGCAATTTTTGGGGCAATGGTGAGGTAAGCATCAACATGTCTATTCATCGTTCGAGGGTGCCTTTCAATTTTTACCACCTTGAATTGCCCAAGCAATCGTTATATGATCCTTCGATAAGGCGCTAAGCTCATGTGCTTCAAGGAAAATTCACCTGTATCCTATTTAACCACTAAGTTGGAGTCGCTTTCTGGATGCCCATACTAAGGGCCTCGATCAACCCCAGAACCAACGCTTAATATTCAGCTTCATTGTTAGAACACTTGAAATCTAACTTAAAGGATAGTCAAATTTCTTCCTTGTTCTTTCTCAGAATCACGCCAGCTCCCCTCTTGTTTTTAGCCGAAGAGCCATCAAAATCCATGTTGCATTCATCTAGGCTAGTTTCTACAAAGTTGGCATGAAGATCATCACCCGAAAGTGTAACACCGCATGATTTTTGAGACTAAGAAATTAAATTTTTGGGAAATAAAATTTAATTAAATTGGAGAATTCTAAAATTTGGGAATTGAGGCCCAAAAATAGATGATGTTTCAAAGTATCCCGGATGATGATTTTGAGTGTACCATCGATCCCGAAAGGGTCAAGATAGTCAAAATGACTGTCATTGGGTTTTATTTCGGTTCCGGAATATTTTTAAGTCAGTTCGACTCGAATTGGAGTAAACGAGTCATTTAAAGTGTGTATTAACATTTAAATTTGGGACTTATGTTTTAAGGTTTAAGAGGCTTACGGATTAAGCTCTCAATTAGAGAAAGAGATAAAGAAAAAGGAAGAAAGAAAGAAGGAGAAAAGAAGAGAGAGGAAGAAAGCTTGGAGATTCCGGCCCAAAATGCGACATCGAGAACGATTCAACCTCTACAAATCTGAGGCAAGTGTTAAATCTTGCTAAATAAGCTATTTGTGTATTTTATTTCATAATTTATGGGTTAAAGGAATGATTTTTGGGTATAAGCATCAAAACCTAAATTTTGGTTATAATCTTGAAATTTAAGATTTTAATTGGGATTAAGGGATATAAATTGATGAGATTAGGTGTAGGATGAGTTTTGATGTTGGAAATCATGTTGGGGTTGAAGATTAAGGGCTAGTAGAGGTGTAAATTGAATTTTGGAGAATTTGGGTTTGTAGAAAATTAGCCATTTTCGTGGCTTTCTGAACTGACCGAATCGATTCGGCCCCATCGAATCGATTCGTCAGGTTGCAGAAGCCTCAGGTCTTTAGGGCAGAATAGATTTCCCCCTAGCGAATCGATTCGGAAGGTTACAGACTCTCAGGTCCCTTGGACCGAATCGATTCGGATGGGCCGAATCGATTCGCTGCTGGGCCGAATCGATTCGGAAGGGCCGAATCGATTCGGAAAAAGGGCTGTTTTAGGGGATTTTTCTAGGATGATCTTTAACCCTTTTTGGTTGGGTTTATTGATTTGGGGCCTTCTCTTATGATGAAAGAGAGATGTTTTGGAGACACATAAGGGGTTTCTCATATATTGTGGTTATGGGGACTTCTTGGGACAATTTGGGAAAGTATGTACACATGTATACTTTAGAAGTGTGTATAAAGATAGTGAGAAACTTCAATAGGGATGGAAATCCTAATATTAGCTCAAGAGTGAGTTTAGATATGATAGGAAGTTAAGAACTCTTATAGAGAGAAATGGGTGAGGACATGGCTCGAAATTGTAGGCCGAGAGTAGTGCCAAATCCTCATGGTAAATAGGATTCTATTGAGATTAAGGTTTGGGGACCAAAGAGTGAAAGGGGTCACGTACCCTTAGAAACGTTTAAATTGAGGGACAATTGGTAACGCGATCGGAGTGAGGGTTTATAAGAACAATTTAACCTTAGGCAAATCTTGGAACGATTAGATCGTACTATCAACTAGAATAAGTGGTAGCATAAATTCTAGTCAGGATAGTTTATACACAATTGAGTGGAGGTAATAATTGGGATTCCAATAATTGAAATGAATTCGAGATGAGTTTGAGGATTGTAGGCTATTAGTTATGTGCATACCAATAGGCTACCTTAGTAAATGAGATATTGAGGTACTTTTGGATATCAATACGATAGGTAGTGATTGTTACCTACACTCAACTTTGGGTGATAACGCTAATATTGGAGATAAACATATATGTTTGGGACACTATTCATCATAGTAGAAATGAATGAATATGTTTCAAGTGAGGGATTGTATTCACATATCGAGGTAAATTAAATGAGTTTGTGGTGACGGCTTGTATATTGAGGATTATGTATACTTATAGCCGAGTTTATATCTCGTATGCATATGAACGAGAATTAGTTGTATATATGGATATGTGAATATATGTGTATATATCTATATAGATATGAATATATGGATATATTTATATTGTGGACATACATGGTATGGATATATAAACCGTATGTGATGGTTTATTTATATGATTGGATCATATGGATGTATATATATTGTGCATGTGAATGATATATATACTTATGTGGTTAAGCATACCCCGCTCATGCTATCATTGGGAAGTTGCGCGCATAGCGGGTGAGCATCCTGGATAGAAAAGCAAGGTGTGGATATTCCCCAGGTCATAGTCGTCCCGTGTGTTATTATATGATATATATATATATATATATATATATATATATATATTTTTGGGATGAGATGTGGTAAGTATGTTTCGTCTCATTGCCTGTTTGGAGCTATGACCGCTTCCCGGGACGTCGTGTGCGTAAGTTTACCACGAGATGGATGTCGTTTAGTCCCACCATAGTGGCCCCAGTTTTGCTACGTGAGCCGGGCACTGGGAAGATGATAGCTTGATGCAGTTTATCGACGATATATACAGCCGGGTATATTATGTGCATGGCCTTGTACATCATATGCAGTATGTACACTTGGCTATTGGATGGATGATGATATATATATATATATATATATATATATATATATATATATATATATATATATATATATATATATATATATATATATATATATATATATATATATATATATGGTTAGAATAAAATACCTATATATGTATATTTATAAATATCCTATAGATGAAAGGATATGGACCTTTATGGAGTACATCTTGGATGATTATGGTGTACTAGATAATTGATGGGGGTTGATGTATCGCATTTAAGGAATATTTCGGTTACATCATCCCAAGGATATTATTGGAGATGTTAGTTGTAGTAGTAGTATAATATTGTATACATGGCATTACGGATCTCTAGGATCGATATTGTCAAGGAGTAGTGTAACAGGGTGGTTCCTTATTTGGATTTCACTTTGCGAGACACCCCACGCACGAAACGTAGTACATTGTTGGGATTAGAGAGAAGTTTTGTCGATATTTATGTGTGGCATAATGGATCTCCAGGATCGACGTTGACAAGGAGTAGTGTAACGGGGAGGTTCCTTGTTTGGATTTCGCTTTGCGAGACACCCCACGCACGAAATGCAGCGCAGCGTTGAAATTGGAAGGAAGTTGTGTCAATAATAATTTTTGCATGCTTATTAATTAGAAATTAAATCATATGTTTCAACCCAAATACAAATGGGTAACGTATTAAGAATCATAATTAATTAAATTATAAACCGCGGTCCATTAAGCCTAATATGACATATATGTTTGTAAAGGAATTAAGTGTATTTAGAAAGAGTGGGTTCTGGGGTTAGGGTAGTAAGGCAAATCTCGTGGTAATATACGGGGCCTATGTTAAGTTAGGTTGTCCTTAAAATTGGGGTAATTTAACTAATAAAAATTGAGGACGCAAATAGGTGCGCCCCTTTAGATGAGAGGTGAGTTGGGTTTCCACGAGAGTGCGATTCCACTTTAATTATGAAATAAGTGCACCGATATTTATTATGCACGGTTAACACACTTGCTAAATATTTTTCACACTCGGGCTTTGACCCGTTTACTTTTCTCTCCTGCTTGTATATATATATCTATTACTACAGGTGTCCTACCGTATAGATGTCGGATGACCTTCTATCCAGAGTCTTGGGAGCCGTGACCGGTGCGGACTGTTGCGGGACTTAGCTTGTAGTCGTTCCTACTTCTTCCAAAATCTAGGTAGGATTCATGTTGTATATCGGGTTTGTACCTAATGTTTATTTATATTCATGTTTATGTTATTCCATTTCAGTTGTTGTATTGGCTGTGACCCGACAGCTTATTCGGGTTTATTTCCTTATGGCATATTCATTTATAGTCATTCATTTCATTTCTCATAGTTCTTCTTGCATCTTTCTTTCCTTTATTCGTAGTGTTATAGTGTTGTGTCGTGGTATGTTGTATGTTTTAAATTATTTTAACATCTCGCTTATATGATATAGGGTAGTTAGTCCTATATTATGTAGTACCGACAGTTGATGTTGAGACTGGACCATCTGAAACTCCTGATTTAATGTAGTATAGGGCTGGCCACCCGTTATTATTTTAAGCGGGGTGTTACAGAAAGCTCCTGTATAGGTGGCTCAAATCTACCAGACGAAAATATAGCTAGCAAGTCTACATAAGCTTAGATCTTAATAGCTCGGGGAACTATGCATTTAAGGTCGTACTCTAATAGGATTAGGAACCATCAGGCTCCCCTACCTATTAGTACAGTTCTAGCAAGCAAAAACTTTATAGGATCACACCTAGTCACAATATGGACTATAAATGATAGTAGATAATGCCTAAGTTTTTATGCTACAAATACAAGGGCTAAACAGTGCCTCTCAATGCTAGTGTATCTGGACGCCAAAGCAAGGCCGTAGGTTTCCAAAAATTAGAAGCTTACCTCTGATAAACACTCAAGTACATATGGAAAAGAGGGACCCATATGCGAGAATCGTTGAAGAGCCCCAAGCGGTGGAAAATATGGACAAATCGAACCAAATCCACAAAATAGATGATTATCAAACTACCGCCACTCAGGTGGATAACGATTACCAGGATGGGACCATTACTAACACGCGTGGCCACAAAGTAAAAAAGGACAGTAACCCCATGCAATAATTATCGCCATACAGCCAGCATATGAACTATTCCATAATTCCTTCACCATCTATCCTTCACTTGACACCTCAAGAAGAGTCGAAAAATATTAAAGATGACACGCCGGAGCTCGAGCCCAAATTCCCTGACCTCGGATCTCTTTTAGAGACCCACACCCTGACAAGAAATGAGAACAACCTTTGCAATGAATCCAATGCACCACCTAAATTTGAATTTTATGCCAAGTAACCTGCCACCCCACCTTTGTCACCTTCAACCAAGAAGTTCAACCATGGAAACCCACCAACCCGATCCCAGATCACCACCCGTCTCACACAGAATAATTCAAAGAGAACCTCATGACCTTCTAATACAAGCAAACTGCACCATACCACATGTCTTCCACTGTCAGCTTCTTCAACACCGCATACATATAAAGGTCAGACAGCGAGACAGGTTCCAACTAGAATCGGAATCCATATACACATTCCATTCTCACTCAGTTCCAAACGAGGCGCAGCTGATGATGAACCCAATGCTTCCAAAAGAGTTTGTCTACATCCTCCAAGAGCCAATAAAAATGAGGTCCCACCACCAACTTCACCTAATGAAAATTCTACTCTAAAATGCTAGAGGAGTGGCGCGAACAACTTTTTTGCCAAAATTCTTGAATTTTGTTCATCGACACCAGCCGCACATGGTTGTTGTCCTGGATACTAGAATGGATGCTCATCGTTCCCTGGATGAGATTATCCGGTTACCATTTCGTAATCATATAATCTCTCCTGCTCTCGGCCATATCAAGGTATTTGGGTCCTCTGGATGGAAGGCCCCACCACGGCACATGAGATTGTAGTCTCTCCGGGTTTCATTCAAGTCCTTGATCCTGTGATGGGACCAACAGAATTTACGACTATCTACATGCCCCAAAATCCCAGAGCTCAAAACCAGGTATGGCAATAATTAAATACTTTGTCCAGTTCTGTTATCCACCTCTGATTCTACTTGGGGATTTTAATACAATTTTAGGCTCACAAGAAAAACTAGGATGCCAGGAGTTTAAACCATGTTGAGACAAAGCTTTAAATAATTTTATGATGACACATAATATCCATGATTTAGGATTTTAGGGTCCGTCTTTTACGTGGAAAGCTAACACCCCTTTTGGTCATCATATTCGTGAAAGGTTGTATAGGGGACTGGCTAATACCACGTGGATGGACCTATACCCTACCACTACAATAACACATATCCCTAATTCAAGTTCAGACCATTGTCCTATCCTTCTAGATAGCATGCCCCCAGCTGTCAGAAATCCAAAACTTTTCATTTATTGTAAAGAATGGGCTTTATATCCTTCCTTCCATGAGATTCTTCGGTCTCATTGGGCCCATCCACTGGAAGGGATGCCATCAAGCTATTTTATTAGGATGTTTGTTTCCTTCAAACAAGCGGCATTAGCATGGAAAACTAATATCTACGAGAATATGGCAACAAAAATATCTCGTCTCCAACAGAGACTACTTCACACCCGAACCCTTATCGAGACCAATCCTTACTCAGATCTTATATCACGTGAATAGGAAATTCAAGTGGAATTAGCATATCACCTTAACCAGAAAAATTTGTATTAGAAGAATAAATATAAAATCAAATGGAACCTTGACGAGGACTCCATTACTAAATTTTTCTATGCTTGTCACAAAAAGTCGTTGTATAAATAACATCCATGCGATCTATAACCCTGATACTAGATGGCATAAAACACAAGAGGAAATTGAAACCCAATTAAAGAAATTTTATGAAAATTTATTTCAAACAACATTCCCGACACAGGTGGAATGGGTATATCCCTTTACACAAATTCGAGACTCGAATAAAATTCTATTATTACAACCAGTCATGGAACGAGAAATTTGGGCCACTATTAATCGAATGGGTAACAATAAGAGTTCGGGCCCTGATGGGATTTCTGTGGAATTTAATCAGAATCATTGGCATAAAGTGGGTCCACCTGTTTGTAACCTTGTGTACGATTTCTTTTCCACAGGATATATGCCACATCACATAAACCATACGCTTCTCATTTTTATCCCTAAACGTCAAATCCAAGTCAGGTGGCTCATTATCGCCTTATTTGCCTTTGTAACGTGATTTACAAAATTATCTCCACTATTTTGGGGGAGAGACTGACCAATCTTATAACATATTGTGTCCCCATAGCAATTAGCATTTGTGAAGGGACGATATATTCAGGATAACATCCTGATAACTCACGAAATGCTGCATACAATGCGTAAGTTGAAATAAATAAATAAAAGAGTTGTGCCATCAAAATTGATGTATTTAAAGCATACGATCAAATGCAATGGCCTTACCTGCAATGGGTTCTGCATCAGCACGAAATACCGGACCAATGGATATCATACCTGACAACATGAATTTCCTATATCTCTTTTCAAACTTTGATTAATGGTCATATGGGACCTCAATTCCGTCCATCAAGGGGTCTCAGACAAGGAGATCCGTTGTCCCCTCTCCTTTTTATCCTCGTTTTAGATGTCCTTTTATGCCATATCGATCTAGAAAGTCAACACTAAACAATAACTTCCCTTCTCCCCTCCAGAACTGGCCCAAAAATCCCAGGATTAGCGTTTGCATATGATTGTATTTTCTTCTTACAACCAACAAATTAGACGATATCTGGGTTTCGAACAATTTTAGAAGACTTTTTTGAAGTTTCTGGTAAAACCATCAACCGTGATAAATCCCTCATAACATTTGTCCGCTCTACTCCACGCACTAACAACTTAGACGATATCCAGGTTTCGAATAATTTTAGAAGACTTTTCTGAAGTTTCTGGTGAAACCATCAACCGTGATAAATCCCTCAATACATTTGGCCACTCTACTCCACGCACTTTTACATGTGAAACTCGCACAATGCTAGGATTTCAGAGAAACTCAGGCCACGAAAGGTATTTAGGAATCCCTCTCATTATCGATCGTGTTACTCGTAATCTATTCATTGACCTCATAGAAGACCTTAAAACTCGGCTTAACACATGGTATTAACATTTTATTTCCTATGTTGGTTGAGATACTGTCATTAATGTGATATGTACCTCTTTTCCCGCTTATAGTATGTCCGCCTACCCAATGCCTAAATCTATACTCTCCACCTTGAACGATAAAATCAAGAAATTCTTTTGGAATGCAAACTCACGAACTCACAAGACCTCAATAATTTCTTGGGATATGATTACCTTACCCAAGAAATATGGAGGACTAGGAGTGTTGATGCCAAAAATTACCCATCTACGTGGACCAATAAGAAATGGACACATGTCATCCTATATGGCAATATTCACACTTGCACGGCATAGAAGACACTTCGCCGGCTCCCGAGGAGAGTTGGTCGGCACCCGAGGATAGTTGGTTAGCGTACCTGCTGACCAACCCTAAAGAAGACGAACCATGCAGAATATCAAAATCCATTAGAGAAGACTCACCAACAGTCATTGAACCCTAGAAGGCCAACAGTCATATTTATTATAAATAGATGTAATGTTTGAATATATAAAGACGTTCCATATCTTGGACTCCCATCACTATAAATATATCCCCTTCCTTAGCTAAAGGGGCAACTAATTCATCCTTAGCAAGCAATTCATTCCATCTTTCTACTTCTCTCTCTACACATCTCTACACCTTTCTCTCTCTCTCTCTCTCAAGACATGAGAATAATTCAATCATTCTCAACACACCATATTGTGCTATTGTAAACACCAGGGAATAAAATAACAGTGGTCGTAGGCTTTCCTTGTAGTCGAACCACATTAAAAATCATTGTCTCCTATGTGTTTGATTGGATTACTTTTATCTATTAATCTGCAATCACGAAAATGGGATCTCGTCCATTTTTTTTTCATTAACAAGGAGTTAAAAATATGCACACCCTTAACACCGCATTCATGCTTAAACTCTTATGCAAGCTTTACTGTAACCAGACTAACCTCTGGATGCGGCTACTCTGATAAATATAATATCCTCATTCATCACTTCTTAAAGCAATAAGTCCTTTAAACGCATTACGGTTCTGGCCTCGTGTGTCCAAATTAATCCCCTGATTCAGGCAAGGAATTAAATGGCGAATTGGACAGGGTATAATCACCTTCGGGAAACATATCTGGGTCTATAAGAAATACTAGAACAACATTTCCCCAATATCCCTCCCAATATTTAGTGAGAACCGCTTTATCGCTTCATCCATAACTATCAATGGAACCTGGGATTACTCGCCCAATATCTGCCATCAAATTTTCTACTTTTTATTTAATCCATCTACATATCACCCACGGCTGAAAAGGATTCCCCATTTTGGTGGTCGAGTCGAGGAACCAGGGTTAACATTAAAGACACTTGCCTTTGGTTAAACAACAAGAGAACAAAACGTCAGATTCCAACATTGACATGGATGTGGCTCTGGAAGACTGACATACCTCCAAAAATAAAACTATTCTTATGGTTCTCAATTCATCAGGCTTTGCCTACATCAGACCGTCTCTTCTATTACCATAAAACTCCACATCCAAATTCTCCTTTATGTGATCTCCTATGCTCAAATGACCATATCTTTACAGCATGTTCGACAACATTTCAGGTTCGCATGACACATGATGGGATTGACTTCACTCCATTATCCATTCTCCGACGTCTATTGGGAAATTTTCAGCCAGGGAATCTCACTTATCACGAAATCAAACCTTTTTTGTGCTCCGTAACCTGTGGCTCGCTCAAAACGTGGCGCTATTATGACACCCCGCTTATTAAAATAAGAGGTGGCCAGCCCACTACTCCAATAAAATAGGAATCTTAATTGGTCCATTCTTAGCATCACTATCGCATAAAAGATAATATGATAAGACCACCCAACATTTTAAAAAACGATGTCAAAATATTTTCCAATTTAAAATGAACTATTTCAATCAACTACTTCCGTAACATAAAGGGTTAATATACAAGTAACAGTTTGATAGCATATACAAAACATAACCGAATAAGATGTCAGTTAATAGACTGATACAAAAAGGGTCACACCAAATGTACATTAGCTATGAGATAAAAACTTAGGCAGTATGCCCGAATACCACTGACGGATCATAACTAGAATATCCAAAAAGAATTTGATGCGCCTAATACAAGAATTCTACAACATCCGCAATATGCCGTAGCTCCTTAAGGTCAGAACGGGCGCCCTTGCGGCGGGACACCTGAGCATAAACAATAACCACACCAAGAGACAAAATATAAATGGGCCAGGGCCCGATTTGATATGGTCTAGCAATGAATAAACTGCACAACAATTATAAATGCCAAATGTCATAAACAATTTAAATTCACTCTTCACTTGAAGAATTATACTCACATCTCTTCTAAAGTTCATGTCCTAACGCGTAGAATTCATTTTTAAGTTAAGCTACCTGACTACTTAATAGGAGTACCCTAACTCTATCCAATATGCCTAATTTACCAATTTATCATTTATCCTCACAAATCAATTAATCATTAATGATCCCATATAATCAGAGTTGATCCATAATTCCATTTAATCATTTGCGTTAAAACACAATTTGAATTAAAATAGTTATATTAATACAATAACATTTCTAAGACCATCCTTCTGGGAGTCACCCCACTGGATGCGTTCACTAATTGCTATCACCTTCCAGGGCCTAGTTTCATAACCACCAGGGTTACCTAAATCACAACGCATGGGAAGCGACCATATACCTTTGACGGTGAGGCATATCCATACCCGAAATTACTTCACTACGAATAAACAATCACACAATGTAACAACAGGTGTTTTTGTCTGAGGACTACACTCCCTGCATTCGTTAGCCAGGGGAATCACCACTTTCGCGTAACTTCGCTTATAATAGCATTTAGAGAGGTATGTGCATATGCGTCAAAATCATAAAATGTATATATAATGAATTAAAATGACAATTATTATACATGAAAGCATAGATTCATAATAAATTAAGGCTACAATCTATCCCTCGAAAGTCAAAATAATAAAGTCCCACTATACACTAGTCCTACTATCAAAATAGGCCTGAATGCCCACTTAACAGCATAAGATATTAATCTCCTCATATAAGGTCACATGTATCTTTAATACATCCTATAATAGGGTTCCAAGTCTTTAGACCGAAGAGAAAAGGAGTTAAAATAAAGTTAGAAAGGTTTTGTAAAATAACACAATTTTTGAATCGATTCGCCCTGTCCGAATCGATTTGCAGCGAATCCATTCACCCCAACCGAATTGATTTGGTCAAAAGAATCAAACTTTTAACTAAGTTGATGAATCGATTCGGCAAACCCGAATTGATTCGCTAACTCAGATGTATAGCTTACCATTTTACCGAATCGATTAACTAGGGGCTAATCGATTCGCCTGGGTCGGGCAGCCCAGTTTTGGCTACGGGTTTATATGAATCCTAAAATCCCAAAACCCTTTTCTTCCATATTAACCCAATCATTATCTACAAATCAATCCTACATGATAACCCACCATTATAAACCCCTCAATCATGTTTGCATCATATACATAAGGGTTTAAACATCAAACTCACCAAAATCCCCAAATGGTTTATACTCAACAACACTAACAAATTATACAATTTATTCACACACAATCATACATCTATGCAAGTTAGAAAACATACCTCAAGATTAAAGTCTCGGATTCCTCCTTGTTGAACGGTTCGAAGCTCAAATCACCAATTCCTCTCTTTTCTCTTCTTTCTCTCAAGCTCTTCTCCTCTCTCTTTCTTTCTCTAGGTTAAACACAAATGAGCTTTAATTGTTCTTGCAAGACTAGATACCCAAAATATCCCAAATACATTTAAGTCTAACATTAAATTCTACTACATATTTAAAATGACTCGTAACATCATATTTAAGTCGTAACTAACCAGAAGTGCTCCAGAACCCGAAAACACACTCGGAACTTATTTTGACTATATCAACCATTCCTGGACTAATCGTGCCCTCTAAACTAACATTTGAGATATTGTTTATGATTTCATATCCCAACGCCATATTACCTTTCTAAATAATTTGATTGGGATATAAGTCATAAATGTCGCTTTAATGTACAACGACATAACACAACATATTATTACATTGTTTACATTCATGTAACCGTAAATATGCAATACTCATAAATATTAACTCTTGAATCATACAAATTAATATTTAATTCAATTTCCATTTATTTAAAATGACTAATTCACATCGCAACTAATATAAAAATAATTACTCAAAAGTAAGGGGTATTACATACTCCCCCCTAATAAGGAAATTTTGTCCTAAAAATTTAGACGATCCTAGTAAAAAGAGGTGTGGGTACTTCTAGCAAATATCATCTTCTTTTTACCAAGTTGATTCCTCGGCATTGGGGTGTCCTCGTTGGACTCGAACCAACGGCACCACTTTCGACCTTAGTCTACGCTCACCGTGGTCTAAGATGGAAATCGATTGTTCCTCATACGAAATGGCGGTCTGCAACTAAATATCGTCTAATGGAACATGCAAATGAGCTCCCTTGCATATTTTATACATCTTCAAAGATGAAACACGGAATACATCATGAATTCCTTATAGGTGTTTCGGAAAATCAAGTCGATATGCCACGGGGCCTCTCCATTTAATAATGAGAAAAGGGCCTATATATCTTGGCGTAAGTTTTCCTTTCTTCCCGAATCACATAACACCTTTCATTAGAGACACCCGCAATAAAACTTGATAGCCCACTTCCAAATTCGCATTCCTCCGATTTGCATCGGCATAGTTTTTTGGCGATCCTGTGCAATTCGTATGCGATTTCGAATAAGATCAATATTTGGAGATGTATCTTGGATCATTTTATGTCCAAGGAACTTATTGTCTCCTACTTCCAAATAACAAGAAGGCGATCGACATGGTCGGCCATACAATGCCTCATATGGTGCCATACCTATCGTGAATTGGTACGAATTATTTTATGCAAATTCTACCAATGGAAGATATTGCTCCCATCCTCCTTTAAAATCAAGTATGCACATTCGAAGCATATCCTCCAACATTTGGTTGACTCTCCCTGTTTCCCCGTCGATTCGCGGATGGTATGATGTACTCCACCGTAATTCGGTTCCCATTGCCTCTTGGAAGCTTTGCCAAAAATAGGATACAAAAATTTTATGTCGGTCGAATGCTATATTGATCGGAACCCCGTGAAGTCTCATAATATCTGCTATGAAAAGCTGAGCATAACGTGCCGAATTGTAATCCGTCTGCACCGGTAGGAAGTGTGCCGATTTGGTCTGCTGGTCGACAATGACCCAAATAGAATCATGCCCACTTTGCGTCATCGGAAATGCTATGATAAAGTCCATTGAGATACTCTCCCATTTCCACACCGGCATTTCCAACGGTTGCAACATTCCAGTCGGTCGCTGGTGGTCCACCTTCACCAACTGACTAGTGGTGCATTGGGAGACAAACTCAGAAATGTCCCTTTTCATTCCTGCCCACCAATATTGACGGCGCATATCTTGGTACATTTTTTCCTCACCAGGATGTACTATAAATCTCGAACCATGGGATTTTATCATGACAACACGTCTTAAGTCTCTGTTATCTGGGACTATAAGACTTTTATGGAAACGTAACCCACCCTCAAAACTAATAGAGTAGGACTCCGCTCCCTCTGTAAAATAGTTGTCGTACCCGGTCTTGATAGTCTTTATCCCCTACTTGTGCTTTTACCACTCGCATAATTATTTCGGGCGTAATAGTTAACATCAACATGCACGGCCTAGCTACAGCATCATCCTTCCACACTTCGCTAATGGCCCCATGGGTCTCCGACTCAGCACGTCAGCTACCACATTTGCCTTGCCTGGGTGGTAGTGAATATCAAATTGGTAGTCCTTCACAAACTCTAACCCTCGACGTTGTCGCATGTTTAGGTCTTTCTGCGTGAATAAATATTGCAATGACTTGTGGTCCGTAAAGAGGCTAAATCTCTCACCTAAAAGGTAATGCCTCCATATCTTTAAGGCAAACACTACTGGGGAAAGCTCTAAATCATGTATGGGATAATTCTTCTCATGGGGCTTAAGCTTGCGAGACGCGTATGCAATGGCCTTATGCTCTTATTGTAACACATCCCCTAGTCCCTGTAGAGATGCGTCAGTAAAGACGAAATAATCTACTTTCGATTTTGGCAAAGCTAGTACAGGGGCAGAAGTCAATTTTTCTTTTAGCTCCTCAAAAGCTAGCTGACAGGAGTCATCCCGAACAAATCGCACTCCCTTCCTGGTCAAGTTTGTTAAAGATCCAACAATCTTTGAAAAACCCTAAATGAAACGGCAATAATATCCCGCCAAACTCAGAAAGCTACGGATATTAGTCGGCGTTGTGGGCTGACCCCATTCCCTCAGCACTGCAACCTTGTTTGGGTCTACGAAAATACCCTCATTCGTCACAATATGCCCCAAAAATTGCACTTTCTATAACCAAAAATTGCACTTCTCAAACTTTGCATAAAGTTAATGATCTCGTAGCATCTGTAGGACTAATCTCAAGTGTTCAACATGATCAACTTCAGTTCGAGAATAGAATAGAATGTCATCGATGAATACTACCACAAGTTGGTCTAAAAAGTCTTGAAATACTCGATTTATAAGGTCCATAAATATCGTAGGAGCATTGGTTAGCCCAAAGGGAATAACCAAAAACTCATAGGACCCATACCTGTTCAAGAACGCAGTTTTGGACACGTCCTACTCCCGAATTCGCAGCTGATGATACCCAGACCTCATATCTATTTTGGAGAAGTACGACACTCCTCTTAATTGATCAAACAAATCATCGATTAGAGGTAACATGTATTTATTTCAGATGGTTACCTTATTCAACTCGCGATAGTCAATACATAACTGAAGGGAACCATCTCTCTTCCTCATGAATAATACAGGGGCACCCCATGCCATGTACTACACCGAATGAACCCTTGCCCCAACAACTACTGAATTTGATCTCGTAACTCCCGTATTTCTAAAGGAGCCATACGGTATGGAGTTTACGTAATCGGCTTAGTCCCTAGCACTAAGTCAATTATGAACTCAATCTCACAACATAGAGGTAAGTCAGGAATTTCCTGAAAAACATCCTCAAACTCTCTAACAACAGGAATCGAATCTAAGGAAATGACTATACCTTGCGATGTCTCCTCCTTAATACAGTATAAATGAATGCTCTAACCTACCTCTGGAAGAGGCATGGCTACTAAAAACATTTTTTTTCCCAGAATGGCAAAATTTATACTCCTCCTATAACAATTCACCATGGCCCGGTACTTCACTAACCAATCCATGCCCAGAATAATATCATAATCGATCATATTCAGGACAAGTAAGTCAGCTTCAAAGCATAATCTACCAAGATCTATTCCCACCCCTTACAAATAAAGAATATTAGTGAGCCATTGCCCATAGGAGAATCTACACTCATGAGATTAATATCAGCAGACTCTAAAAATCTCATCGAACGAGCAAAGTACGTAGCTATAAATGAATGTGTTGCACCCGTATCAAATAACACTCAACCCATAACCCCATGGATGGGAAACTTACCCTCGATAGCTGGCGGTGCTAGTGGCAACAAAGAATTTTGGACATTATACATACACCTAAACTGAAGTTTTCCATGTTGTAGTGGGACTGCTGGAATAGGTGTTGGAGGTTATAAAGTTTCATGTTGATTCTAAGGGCCTCCAAGCAATTGCCCCTATTCAACTGTGGACAAACTCTCCTTATGTGACCCGCCTCACTGCACTAAAAATAACGGCCTGCAAAATTCTTCTGATGTCGGACCCGATTGTTGTTATGAAACTACCCCGATCCTTGGACCTGCTGGCCCTGGCCTCCATTATTCCCTCGACTAGCTTGGCCTTGTGGGACTACTTGCTGCTGCTGCTGAGCTCCCTAATTTTGCCTAAAACCACCCCGCCAAAACTAAAACCCCCAAAGCGTTGTTTCTTAGCCTAATCCCCTTGTTGAAGGTTCAGCTCTTTCTGTTTAATCCCCGATTGCTGTAGTGGTAATAGTTCTCTACCGATAACCATCTCCTCCTGGTTTATTAAATTGTCCAGAATCCCTTATTTTCTTACTCACCTTCAAATAAAGGCGGTGATCCAAAAAATGAAGTAAATCTTCATTCATCACGTCGCTAAAAGTTTGTATGGAAGGGTTCCCCATCAGCTGCTGCCTTATCCTCCAATTCAGATCCCTAACAAATTTTAAGATTCTCCTATCTTCCGTACATACCTCGTCCGACACAAAATTTGCCAAACGGGTAAATTCCTCTCCAAACTCTGCCACTGTTCGCTCCCCTTGAGTAACATCCTGAAGCTTCCTCCCCATCTCCTTCTGGATTGCTGGAGGAAAATACTTTTGTTCAAACAGAACCCGAAACTCTGAGATAGTTATGGTATCCCTTTGTTCCGAAGCTGTCTCCGGCTCCCACCATTGGAGAACTACTCCCACCAATTTAAAAGTGGTGAGAATCTGTTTCCTCTCCTCACTACATTCCTCCATTTGAAGGTGGCGTTGAATATCCTTTCTCCATTGATTTTCCAAGATCACATTAGTGCCACCCTAAAATTCTAGAGGGTGACCTTTCTGGAAGGATTCTCTAACTCTTTTCGATGCAGAGGGTCCCATATGGGCTTGAGACACTGGTGTTTCCGGTTGTTGAACTTGTGGAAGCCGTTGTGTCATAGCGGTCATTGAAGCATTGACTTCCTGGGCAACAATATTAGCCCCCTCTGTCGCATTCATAGTTCCCAGCGGTGGTGGGGGCACTACATCATCTGCAACTCGATTTACCCTCGTCCGGCGGCCTCGTATAGGTGGCATCAGAGATAAAAAGCGACTAAGTCAATTTACAGTTAAAATAATTTATCTTTGTGGAAGGTCGCAAACACGCATAAAGGGTCAATATACAAGTAACAGCTTGATAGCATATACAAAACATAACCGAATACGTTGTCGGTTAACAGACTGATACAAAAAGGGTCACACCAAATGTACATTAGCTATGAGATATAAACTTGGGCAACAAGACCGAATACCACTGACAGATCATAACTAGAATATCCAAAAAGAATTTGATGTGCCTAATACAAAAATCCCACAACATTCGCAATATACCGTAGCTCCTTAACACTGGAAGGGAAGGTTAGAAAGGGCGCCCTTGCGGCGGGACACCTGAGCATAAATAATAACCACACCATGAGACAAAATATAAACGGATCAGGGCCCGATTTGATATGATTTAGCAGTGAATAAAATGCACAACAATTATAAATGTCAAATGTCATAAACAGGTTAAATTCGCTCTTCACTTGAAGAATTACATTCACCTATTTGCTAAAGTGCACGTCCTAATGCGTACAATTCATTTTTACGTTAAGCTACCCGACTACTTAAAAGGAGTACCCTAACTCTATCCAATATGCCTAGTTTACCAATTTATCATTTATCCTCACGATTCAATTAATTATTAATAATCCCATATAATCAGAGTTGAACCATAATTCCATTTAATCATTTGCGTTAAAACACAATTTGAATGAAAACAATTATATTCATACAATAACATTTCTAAGACCATCCTTTTGGGAGTCACCCCACTGGATGCGTTACCTAATTGCTATCACCTTCCAGGGCCTAGTTTCAGGACCACCTAGGTACCCTAAATCATAACGCATGGGAAGCGGCCATATACCTTCGATAGTGAGGCGTAACCATACCCGGAATTACTTCACTTCGAATACACAATCACACAATGTAACAACTGGTGTTATGGCCTGAGGACTATACACTCCCTGCATTTGTTAGCCAGGGGATTCACCTCTTTCGCGTAACTTCCCTTATGATAGCATTTAGAGAGGTATGTGCATATGTGTCAAAATCATAAAATGTATGTATAATGAATTAAAATGACAATTCTTATACCCAAAAGCATAGATTCACAATAAATTAAGGCTACAATCTAGCCCTCGAAAGTCAAAACAACAAATTCCCACTATACACTAGTCCTACTATTATTGTCTTAACCAATTGAGGTACTATACTATCATTTCTAATCGCCAAAATATGCCTTAATGCCCTCTTATCATCATAAGGTATTAATCGCCTTATATAAGGTTAAACGTATCTTTAATATATCCAATAATAATCTTTAGATCCAAGAGAAAAGGAGTTAAAACAAAGTTAGAAAAGTTTTGTAAAACTGCACTATTTTCGAATCGATTCGCCCTGTCCGAATCGATTCTCTCATGCCGAATCGATTCGGTCGAAAGAATCAAACTTTTTGATAAGTTGATGAATTTATTCGGCCTGCCCGAACTTATACTTGTAGCCTACCATTTTAGCGAATCGATTCGCTTAGATCGGACAACCTAGTTTTGGCTACGAGCTTATATGAACCTTAAAATACCCAAACCCTTTTGTTCCATCTAAACCCAATCATCATCAACCAACATCATCTACAAATCATTCCTACATGATAACCCACCATTATAAACCCCTCAATCATGTTTGCATCATATACATATGGGTTTAAACATCAAACTCACCCAAATCCCCAAATGGTTTAAACGCAAGAACACTAACAAATTATACAATTTATTCACACACAATCATACATATATGTAAGTTAGAAAACTTGCCTCAAGATTGAAGTCTCGAATTGCTCCTCGTTGAAACGGTTCCAAGCTCAAATCACAAATTCCTCTCTTTTCTCTTTTTTTTATCAAGCTCTTATCCTTTCTTTCTTTCTTTCTCTAGGTTAAACACAAATGAACTTTAATTACTCTTGCAAGACTAAATACCCAAAATATCCCAAATACATTGAAGTTTAACATTAAATGCTACTACATACTTAAAATGACTCGGAACATCATATTTAAGTCATAACTAGCCAAAAGTGCCCCGGAACCCGAAAACACACCTGACACTTATTTTGACTATCTCAACCGTTCTCAGACTAACCGTGCCCTCTAAACTAACGTCCGAGATATTGTTTATAATTTTCTATCCCAACACCATATTACCTTTCTAAATCTAATTGGGATATAAGCCATAACCGTCGCTTTAATGCGCAATGACGAAACACAACATAATATTACACTATTTACATTCATGTAATTGTAAATATGCAATATATATAAATATTGAATCTTAAATCATACAAATTAATATTTAATTCAATTTCCATTTATTTAAAATGACTAATCCACATGGCAACTAATATAAAAATAATTACTCAAAAGTAACGGGTATTACAACTATTTAACAATAAACCAATAGTGGAATCTATTATAATTGATGCCATATCAGACCAAGTGAACCAGTTTATCCACACCCACCAAGGGCAGATGCGTTGGCCGGCACAATAACAGTTGTTACCTTTTCACATTGCTTAGATCCCCCCCCCCCTCAAAGTTTCCTTAAGTGTAACACAGGTGGGGTAAAATCTCATACCACCGGTCTTACTTCCATAGGCGGCTTAATTAAAAATGCGAGGGGAGATTTTATCTTGGGCTTTACCAAAAATATGGGAAATGTGTCATCATTAACGACTGAACTTTGGGCATTAAAAGGTGATCTAGATCTAACTTTTCAGGTAGGGATAAAATGTATTGAAATCAAAACGGATTGTCAAATTGCATTCGATATGATTGCCAGGAACCAAGATCATCATCAGACCCACGAGGATTTTCTGCAACCCATCCATGAAGGCCTTCAGAGATTCACCATGTAGTCTTGTCTTTTTGTTATCGTGAAGCAAATATGTGTGATGATGTTGTTACAGCATTTTCGACTTCTCGTCCTTTTTTTGTACTTTTAGGTCAGTTCCTAGATATGCTTTTCCTTTTTTATGTCATGATATGAGTCGTAGTATAGTGGTTAGGTATGCAGCATCGAACATCTCTCGTAAAATACTGTTGGTTTGAATAAAGCTTCACTTTTATGGAAAAAAAGACTCATCAACCGTACACAATGAAAGATGACAATGATGCTTCATCCCTTTATCCATTATTTAAATATAATTTTGGTGTCTCCTATTAGAGAATTGACACATGGCAAGGGAATTATTACTCTGAATAGACTCCAAAATTTGTATTGTTTCGTACCTTTTTCCAAATGTCAGTCCTTTCATTTTCCATCTCTCTATCTACCATCTCCTAATAAACCGCCTAATATATCGGTTTTTCTCTCTCCTTTTGCCCTTTCCTTCTTCTTCTTCTTCTATTTCTATGTATATCCATCTTATGTCCCAAGCACTCCTCACCATCTATAAAACCTTTTGTTTTATCTTGAAAACACATCTTATATATGCAATGGTGAGCTTATATAATTAAATGGGTTTTCAATCATGAAATAGACTATAAACACGAAATGGGTCTCCAATCTCATGGGCAAAGCCATAAAGATTAGTGAACTAGTTAGTTTATATTTCACTATTTAGAGTCTTTTAGTCTATATTTATATGTTTCTACTGTCTTATGCTATATTTCTTGATAACAATTACTATATTGTTAACTATTATAGTGGTCCCTCATATGTGAATATCATTAAGTTAGGGGGGTTAGGCAAGGAATTTTGAAGACCATCTTTCCTGAAAGCAACCAGTTCTATCCAAAAATGCAAAAAAAATTCTAAAACAAACTCTCATACTTGCACTTTTTTCAATGTTTGTGTAAGTAAGTATGTATTACGTGTTTGCAATTTTTTCCATTGTTTGTGTGTATAGTTTGAAACAAATTTTTCTTTGACATAATAATTTAAAACAAAAAATCAAACGAGCCTATGAAAAGAGCTAAGATATTTTTTTTTTGCTTCACCAGGTCTATTATGGAGTTCGAGAAGGATGAAGAACCACATTCAAATAAGGATGCACAACCATTTTAATTTGTAAGATAAATTTAATTGTTATATATAATAATTTTTTATTTATAATTTCAAATGATGGTACTTTGTAAATAAACAAAATTGATATATGAATGCATATTGATTTTTAAAGCACTCATGTTATCTCAGTTTCACACTTTGTGGAGTTGTTGGTTTAAAATAGCTTATTTTACTTTAGGTTTTGGATTATTTTGCAGATTATCAAAATAACCCCATATTTAAATTGTTCGATCCTCCTATCGATAGGAGTATACCTTCAAACCTATAACTTGGATTGATAAAGATCTAACTATTGTATTTAGTATTTATTTTAATTGACTTCCTTTTAGTAGTGGGTTACATGAAAGATGCAATGGAAATTAGAAATGATAGGTGTAGATTGAGATATCAGCTGACTAATTAACCATATGTTTGTTTTATTAAATTTTTATTCATTTTACTTTTTTTTAAAAGGTTCACAAGCCTAATAAAGTTGATATGAATAATGACTATTAAATAATTAATAATATGTAGAATTGTTCATTATAACATGTATTTTGAATACTGAAGGCCCTAAAAGGAGAAATATTGGATGGGATGGTTCAAATACACAAAAAATAATTTTATATAGAATTTTTCAAATTAACCTTTTTATTAAACAAAATTAATTCAAATTAATTAAGAACAAATTAAATAGTTGAGATTAACCAATTTTATCTTAAACCTAAGCATGCATCTAGGTAAATATTGCAAAATAAAATAAATCGACCATAATGCATGATGTATGAGGAATACCCAAATGGAAGGAACATCGAATGACCGAGCCACATAATATACACTAAGTATGGACTTATAAAAGGACGTGACAAAAGACTTACAACACAGATTTGATTCCCTCGCAAGTCTCTTAAAAAATCGATACCCTTTTCACAAAGTCTGATTCTTTTATCTGGTTTTTGCAGATGTTGAATTATCTTTTCTCTTTCGACATAATCAAAAACAAAAGTATAAATAGAGATATAAAGAGATAAAAAACATACCAAAGACAGGGGGAGTCCAAACTAGGGTTAAATCTTCAGTTCATTTGTCTCTTTCAGAATAATTTTTGTAGCCTTCACATGGAGAGAGCAATGACGGTGTTTCTTAGCTATGTAGGTAAGATTACGAAAAGGACCTTTCATGTATTGTTTAATTGCTTTGAGTGGTCAATGACGTCGTCTTTATTATGTTGTCATTTCATGTATGGGTTAATTCCTTTTTCTTACATATGATAAGTGAGAAGAGATGATCCATTTTGGAGATAATTTTATTATTGAAACCCTAAATTATTTTTAAATATATTTTCATTCTCTCATTGTTGTACTTTCAACTTTTTCAAGATGAAACCGGGTATTCCCCACTTTTTTTAAATATCAACTGCCTACCCGTCAATGTTACTACCATGGTTATTTAACTAAATTGTTACATGTTTATTTTGGAATATATCATTCCTTACGTCATTGATTCCTTTCAAACCTATTTAACAGAACCTACTATATTTTAAAACCTCTCTAAGAATCATAGTAAGTTTTGACTACTATGTTAACACTATTGGTCATGCTATTCTTTCAATGTTATGGCATACAAAGACCATGTTATATATTTATAATTTTATAAAAAAACTATCGTTTTAAAAAATAATTTATATTTATAAAACAGTCTTTATATATATTATTTTTATTTTTTTAATTCCCCTTACTTCATCATTAAAATTTCCTCTTTCTGCTTTTCAATTTTACATACAAGTATTTGTATGGCATCAAATATTCTTTAAATAAAATACATATATTCGCTATCCTTTTGTAAATTTTTCTATATCAAAGGCATGTATCACACAAATCTAAAATCGGTCATTTAACGTCATATATTTTACCTTTATTTTTGTAAGTATGTGTAGGTACACTTTATCTATTGTGATTAAAAAATCACACCAAAGAGTTTTATGGAGAACTCGAAAAATAAAATCATAAATTAATTTTAAGTCTACTGCTCAAAATTAAATTATTACCTCATATGATTATCGCAAATATGAACCTCATGCGTGAATTTCAAATAAATACTGCACAATAGAAATAAACAATATTACCTTAATTGTTTATAAATTCGTCGTAGACGATTCTTGGATTGAGTCGCGGACTAGGTCGCTCTCTTTAAGACGTTTCGTGGCTCTACCCTCTTTGTGCTGGTAGTCTACAGTCACGCCATCCCCAGGATAAAACAAGCCCAGAATCACCTCTGTATCATATAACCATGCACCGTAGTTATATGTCTTCTAACACCCATTCCAAATTAATTGCTCAATATCTGAAATTTCAGTTTGGGGGAACAAAGTGTTCAAAAAAAATTTAGGGGAATAAATATTTTCGTGAAGAAAATATTTTCAGTCTTAGAGGGAGAGAATGAGTGATTTTTCTTCTCTTTAATTTTCTCTTTCAAAAATTCTGCAGTCCCTCCTCATTTGATTCCATTTTTTCTTTTCTTTTCAAAGAACCAAACTCAAATTCTAAAACTCTCTCAAGCTCATTTGTTTTGGCCGGATGGAGAGAATTCTTTATAGAAGGTTGAAAGAGGTTAGAGAATAGTGGGGTTAGTGGGTGATTTTTTCTTTAGCGGAAATTTAAGGAAAAGTGGGTTAGTGGGTCTCCCACTTGTGTATTTAAAATACATTTATACAACAATCCCCCACTTGGATTTTAAAAACACAATCATCGGTAACAATCCCCCTCTTGAAAATTTTGAAAAACTATTGAGCAATAATTATTAATAGAATTGTGCATAAGAAAAGGTGTCTTTCGACTTGAACCTTTACGTAGTAAAGATGATTCAGATTATACTAGAGTAACTCGTAGTTTTGAACTCTATCTCTAACAACATCTCACACACAACCCTACTTGGGTGTAGTTTTCAAGCCAGCACGTTACGGCCATATGCTTCTATCCCAGTATGTGAACGCTCTAGGGAATTTGCCCAAAATTACCATAGGAAGCGGCCATACTTCCACATCCACATAGGTGAGTCTATCAAGGATACTCCCGTAGCTAGGTACCCCACTCAAAATAGAGCTATAGATCTTCATTAAGAGTTATAATTAACTCAACCTTAACATGCTTCAGGATATCATGCTCCATAGGGATGGACTCGGAGTAAAACCCCGTGAACAATAATTATTAGCATGATTAAACCCATATCACCGTGACTTGTTATTACCCTTTGAACCTATTTCTTGGGATCTCCAGTCTATAGGTTGGGTTACCACCACAAATGATTCAATATCAATTGGGCTTTAGTCCGATCCCTTTCTAGGTGTTAAACACCTTCTCCTGCAGTAGTCCTTTCGTCAAAGGATAAGTCAAGTTCTATTCTCATCAGTCCGAACATAATCCACACTCACAACTCATTAGTTTTTAAATTCTCAAACTATGTTGTGCTTACGACATATTTGTCGTTCTTTCGTTATGATAACGGTTCTAAAATTTTACAATAGCCAAGGTTCTATTGTTGTGTATAAAATGACTGTGTCAATCTCTACCATAATTGGTATCTTATAATAGGTCTTTTAACCTTTCATTTACTCACTAGACATAGCTAATGGTATCACCATATACTCCATCATTAATTATGCCAATAATTAATATTTCCGGGAGTTCCAAAAAATAGCAACATAATATGTGTTAAACACATATCCACTATTGATTCAGAATCAATTCTAGGTTCGTGATTTTATCAAAACACATAACCTTTCTCAATAGCATAAGAATGCACTTTTTAATTATAAACCTTCATGGTACTCCCACAAAAAATTATTCCAAGTCAATTGTATTTAGTAGCTCAATTGAGACTACTTAAGATGTTTGCATATTCATCTTTTCTTATCACTATATATAGTGTTCTTATACTTGGATCATGTGGAGTACAGGATGGTTCATAATAAGCATATATCTAATAAATAGATATTCTTGTATTTCAATGTACTCGATCAATTAATTGATCCATATAGCCTTGTAATATTAACAAGTATTGTTCTTGTTTCATTGAAACTCTTTATGCTAACACTTTAACTTAGCATGAATTTGGTTTTCTAGGCAACAAAATATTATAACCAAATATTAGCTAATCATTCTTGCATAATAAATAAGAGTGCATTTATATTTCAACATGCTTAGTGATAAACACGATTCATAATATTCTCAATTCATTCTCATTTGATAATTTATCAAAATATCATGCCATTTATTGGTGCCTTCCATATTAATTTTCCAACTTCAAGTTGGTCCATGTAAGTTTCATTACATAGGTCACCATTCGATAAACAATATTATATATATTTAGTTTTTAACTCAACATCATATATAATATCAATGGCATTCAAATTAAATGAAGATTTTTCATTTTCATGAGAATAATTTAACATGCATCATGTATAACTCAGTTATATCGATGAATTTCGACTATTAAACAAAGGTCATATTCATAAATGATAATGGTCTCAATATTCCTTCAAATGATGTGTATTCACCTCTTTATCTTACAGTTATAAGATAAGTCAATTATAAACTAATTTCTAGTTTATTTCAAGGAATTCAATCAATCATTTATGACATGACTTCTCTAAGGATTTTTCGAATCCTTTTTCAATAACATAAGCAAGCTTTTATTTATTCAAAAAATTAAGAGTTCTCTTGAACACCAAAGTTTCAGATTCTATTAAATGTTCTCTAATTATAGTTGAGAATTACTCGATTGAGTGCCCCCACTATTCTCTAGGTATAGTATTGAGAAGCAACATATAATGTTCCCCCACTATATCTTCAATTCATAAAATGAAATCTAAACTTGTGAGTTTCAATATTAAATAAGAATTAATCTTATTTCTTAAATAAATGCATGCTTAATGTCATCGTGTATAGCCGAATCAAAAAATACATGTTCATTTATTTTAGTCATAAATTCAGATTTTCATGTGTCTGAAAGTCACATATAGATTAGACAATCTATTTCATAAAAAATTATAATATACAATTTTTCACAATGTATAAAATAATACTGCGTATTAGAGTTTAAACCTCTATTCCAAATCAAAGCATACAGTTAAAATAATTTTATCCAACTAAATTATTTCTACATGCGTACGAAGCACACCAAATTGATTCCAACATTGCATGGTACAATTTTATTATATACATTTTCCAACTCATATAAATGAATAAATACAAAGAATTATTTATATAAAATTCTAGCGGTTGCGCTTCAAACTCAAATATTGCATAAGTCTTTATACAATTTCTTTGAAATTCATCTTCCATAAATTTGAGTCCAAATTTTTCTAAGTACTTCATAAATCCTTGAAAAAGAAATTTATAAAGGCTTCAAAATATTTTGAATCCGTTGGGAACATGACATGATACATTTTTCTAAGAAAATGTTGTCCAAAATCTTTGTTAAAACCGAAAAACTTCAAGTGTGAAATTTCACCACGATCAAACCGCTTATTGAAAATTTATAAAAAAATTCAGAATTCATCCTTTATGACTCTAGTCTTATCCAAAATTAGAATCACACGAAAATATTAAGTACAAGTGAAGATAAATTTATTTTACTACAAGCTGTCCAAAAAATTCAGCATTGCGCATCCCATTTGTAAAAATCATCATAAAAGATATACAACTCTTTTTTCAGAAATTTCGAAGCCCAAAATTTATAATCTCAACATACTATATGCATGCCAAAATTCACGAAATTTCAGTCTATATATCATCAAAAAAATTGAAATGATATTCCAAAAAAATTCATAACAAAAATTTCATATATTTTTTTCATCATCGATCACTTTAGTGTGGTTGAAAAATATCAACTACACTTTCACATAAACACTTCAAAAAATATTTGAATTTTTTTTTTTTATAATAAACTTAGCGCAAGGCGCAAATGTTTATAACTTAACCTTCGAATCCATATAACAAATGTTCACACTTATTTTTCATATAACAAATTTTCATTTGTTTCCAAATATCAATTTTTTAATTTGATTCCATATAACAAATTTTTTAATTTGTTTTCTTAACCACAAGTGGCTCAAAATGAATTGTCCAAAAACTATATACAATTCCATTTCCAACAATAACATCTTATGTGAAATAATATTTCACATTCATAACTAAAAAATAGGATTGACCTATTTAAAAGTTTTCCATGAAGGGGTTCATTTTTATTCAAATTCTAATTCTCACGAAATTATTGATCGATTCCGAATTGACCAAAAATACTCAAATTTATGTATCTACTTCACAATATATAATATTATGGAAGTTCGGGGGCTAAACGGTCTTTTCTAGAGGTACAAGGTCAAAATTATAATTTCTAAACATAGAAACTTAGTTGGCCTTTTCTCATTTCGACATCATAAAAATAATCATAAATGTCCATAAAATTTATTTTTCGGTCTCCATGGTAGACATAAAACGTCTTAAAATTGTTGGTACACTTTATCTACTGTGATTAAAAAATCACACCAAAGAGTTTTATGGAGAACTCGAAAAATAAAATCATAAATTAATTTTAAGTCTACTGCTCAAAATTAAATTATTACCTCATATGATTATCGCAAATATGAACCTCGTACGTGAATTCCAAATAAATACTGCACAATAAAAATAAACAATATTACCTCAATTGTTTATAAATTCGTCGTAGACGATTCTTGGATTGAGTCGCGGACTAGGTCGCTCTCTTTAAGACGTTTCGCAGCTCTACCCTCTTTGTGCAGGTAGTCTAGAGTCACGCCGTCCCCAGGATAAAACAAGCCCAGAATCACCTCTATATCATATAACCATGCACCATAGTTATATGTCTTCTAACACCCATTCCAAATTAATTGCTCAATATCCGAAATTTCAGTTTGGGGGAACAAAGTGTTAAAAAAAAAATTTAAGGGAATAAATATTTTCGTGAAGAAAATATTTTCAGTCTTAGAGGGAGAGAATGAGTGATTTTTCTTCTCTTTAATTTTCTCTTTCAAAAATTTTGCAGTCCCTCTTCATTTGATTCCATTTGTTCTTTTCTTTTCAAAGAACCAAACTCAAATTCTAAAACTCTCTCAAGCTCATTTGTTTTGGCGGGACGGAGAGAATTCTTTATAGAAGGTTGAAAGAAGTTAGAGAATAGTGGGGTTAGTGGGTAATTTTTTCTTTAGCCGAAATTTAAGAAAAAGTGGGTTAGTGGGTCTCCCACTTGTGTATTTAAAATACATTTATACAACATTATGTTCGCATTACATTGTATAACAAGAACTGTAAAGCACCCGGACATCGCGCGGGCTAAAAACTAGTTTATATAAAATTTGCTTCATTCGTACTCAATTTAATAAAGGTTGGGCACCACCTAGTCATTTTCATTCACGTAGCCTCCAGTGTTTGATCTTGATAATAATGTAAGAAAGTCCAAAGATGGTTCGATAGATCCATAATTGATAGGAAATGGTGGAGGGGTTGGAATAAGTTCTTATTCAGGGGCAATACTCCAAGCAGGATGGATTGTTTGCTGTAATATCTCGGGATAGTTAGCATTATTTACGAGCTTACTTTATGGATTTCTCTTCTTCGATGAAATGACTATATAATGGAGAGCACTTGATTTCATGGGTAACTATGGCCCATTATAGGGGTGCCAATTTTTGACACGATACGAACTCGACACGAAGTTAGCGGGTTAGGGTTGACGATTTCTTGACACAAACCCGAATATGACACGACCTGCCAATATGAATAATAAACGGGTTGAATTAGTGTCAAACACGTATAACTCGAAAATGACACGAATAGACCCGTTTAACTCGTATTTTATAGAGAATATATTAGATAATTTATACATCCTGATAGGCATTTTATAAAATTCATGGAGAATCGGATGATAAATTATTTATGTGTTGCAAGAAGGTGAAATTAATTAAATTTAAGTTATTGTAGGTCTATCATTGGTATGATTGGTTAAGAGAGAAGAAAAAAATTATTTTATATTTTACTTAATGGGTTATGCGGGTCAACCCGAACACGACACGATAATAAATAGGTCGGGTTAGTGTTTGCTCATCTAACACGATTAGTTAAATGGGTCGAGTTAGGATTGACTAATACTTAATACAAACCCGACATGACACGACCCGAACACGACACGACGCACACAAATTGCCACCCCTTGCCCATTATTTATTAACGCCTCTAATAGCTTCACATAGCTTCGTATAACCTTCATCTCATATAGTTAATCAAACCTCTCCCTATCGATGCCAGTTATATCCAAATACATCTCGTCCTAAACATTCATTTCTGCAAGGCAAGAATTAAATTTGGCAAAGAAATAAAGAATTTACAAAAATAACACAACTGATATCATAATTTTAGTCCTGCATAAGATTAGTAAACCTGGCACTAACTCTAATATCATGTTGCCACAATCGATATTTAGTCGGTGAAACGAAATAGATGTCATATTTGACTGTATAAATTTTATTTCATCATCTCACTTACTTGTGGGTTGAATTTTTATATGAATATTTGTGTAAATGAACTTCTCATTATGAAGATCATATGTACCAACTTTCGTAAAAAAAAAAAATTATATTTTTATATGAATATTTTAGCTTTTTGTTTTCTCTAAGAGATCCCATCAGAATAGGTAGAAAATGTTACTTATGAAAAACATATAATTCAAATTATGTGGTAAGTATTTAATTACTTGTACAAAAATGAGTATAATAAGCCATTGGAGAAAATTTGTTTCTAATGTTATCAATTAAGGATTGTTTTGCATAAACAAGTTTGTCAACCTCCCTTATTTTAGAGATATTTTTGTCTATTTTTGCACCCTAAAAAATCTACACGAGTACAAAAGAATTCATACATTAAACTTGAGGTCCTAATGATCAGCTACCGCATAATGACGTGTGTTACTTTAAGCACCAAACTTTGGCTGCTACTCTGAAGGAATTTGTTGCTTCTTACACTTTTGGTTAAAATGTTAATAGGTTATTTAAAAAGGGAAATCCTCATTCAGTGCTAGCAGAGTATCTAAATAAGGGGTGTAGGATCACGATTCCATCTTAACAATTCTTCTGTGTCAAATTAATAGTGATGGTTTCTATTTTTATCACTCCCATATTAATAAGTGTATTTTTTTATATAAACCTAGATGAGATTACAAAATTATTCATCCGAATAATACTCATAAAACTGCGGAGGAACAATTATCCAACCGTAAGTTCTGAATTGAAAGATATTTATCAATTTTAATATAATAAATTTGGGAAGTAATTTTTTTACTTTAGAATGTATGATTTTCAAAGGGTGACTATAATTTGGAACTGACAAAGTATGTTACTAATTGAAAAAGAACAAAAAATTTTACAATCAAATAAAACTTCAATTTTGTTTTAAGACAAACAACACAAACTATTGTTTTCAACGGATTAATAATAAAAAAAAATCTTCACATTGTTCGATTTGATGACACCAAATGAAATAAACTTATTTTCAGTTCTGTTTGGCGTACCATATAAATATATGTGACAACTCGTGATCCGAAATAGGGGGTGGCCAGCCCGATACTCCAATATAACAGGAATCATGGATGGAATCATTCTCAGCATCACAATAATATACAAAGTATACAAGATAACCACTCCATATTTCAGAAAAAACGGTTGCCAAAATTTTTTGTTTTAAAGTTGAAGAAAGAATTTAAATAACCAAATTTAAAAAGAAGGTGGAAACCCCAAGAATATATATTACAATAACGACAAATAAACAATAAGAGGACCGAATATACTGTCGGTCATCAGGTACATACCACGTGATACAACATTGTAATGTAAATTACATAATACATTACATTAAGCAAATACAACCGTTTGGGCCACGCGCCCGAGTAAAAGACCCGATCTTGACTAGAGAACAAGGATGACGGCGTCTAATTCAAAATGTCCCGTAATACCCGCAAAGCATCACGGCTCGTCAAAAATTCACCGGATTTGGAAAGTCAGAACAGGCGTCCTTGCGACGGAGCACCTGAGCGGAAATAAGATGCATGCACAACAAGAAATATGAACGGGTCAGGGCCCGGTTTTATATGATCACCAGATGAGTAAAAAGTATAACAGTTATGAATGGTAAATCATGACTACATAGGAATATGAATCTACCTATACAATTTAAAGCATAAGTTAAGACAAATTTAATTGATCATATATCTAATTGAGTTATGTAAGAGAATAAGAATAATTAACATTAATTTAAACGCTTTCTTCAAAAAAAAGAACATTAATCCATTTCATAGTTCCATTCCTTAATAGGAAGAATGTACTCAAAATTTTAAGCTCTATATGGCTTTTATCTCAATCATATGCTCTTTACGGCATCCCATTCCTTATCAGGAATATCATCATCAACAAATGCTCTTTGTGGCATTTCATTGTGCTCCTTATGGCACCTCAACATGCTCTTTATGGCATATCTCAATACATCAAGTCCTACTTGATTATGAATTGTTATATTTATATACATATAACGATTCTAAGACCGCCCCTCCGAGTTTCTCCACTGGGCGCGCCCCTAAATAACCATCATCTTCCAGGGGCCTATCAAACAAGGCAGCCTGGGCACTTATAACGCAAGACGTCGGGAAGTGGCCATATGCCTGCGGGAGAGTCAAGACCACACCCGGAATCTCCTCACCAGCGCAGAAAACATAACATATCGATCATATGGCCTAGGACTATATCCACCCTGCATTCACTAGCCAGGGGGCTTCAGCTCGCGTGCGAACTTCCCTTATGATGGCAGTTAGAGAGGTGTGTTTAAGTAAATTTATCATTTACCAAATTCATTATGAAGTAAATTAGCATTTACCATAATTATTACCATTACCATTTCATTTTCAGTCACCATTATTCATATGTATGTTTCATTTTTATTCGAAACCATAATCATTTACATTTTTGTAAATAATTCACCTTTTTATCCGGAGCCATACGATAATTTATCTCGTCATTATAACCTCAAAGAATAAGTGAATTCCCAATTTAATTCACCCAACACTCTTTTAGCGTGTTATACTATTAACCATCAAGGCCAAAATAGATCAATTGAGCTTCTAAAGTCTCCCGAATATAATACTACAACTCCTAGCTTCGTAATAATTACTAGAAGAAAAGAATGCCCTAACATCAATTGGCATATGCCCGAAAAAAGTCCCCACATAACGCATTTCTAATCTAGGATGGTTACCCCACTCATCTAGGACTCTAGAACTCTAAATTTACTTCATACAAGAAGGTTCCTAGTTCCCTAATGAAGAGAATAAATCTAGGAAACAAAATAAGGTTTAAAGGTGAAAAACAGAGGACCGGTCGACCGGTCCTGAGACCGCGGTCGACCGCGTCTCAAAATTTTTCTTAAGAAGAAAAGCAGAAAGCTCGGTTAAGAGGGGTCGATCGACCGGTCAGGGGACCGCGGTCGACCGCACACCAATATATATGCCTTTGTGGGAAAGCAGTAGGCCCTCCCCCGAAGGCCCGGTCAACCGGTCCTGAGACCGCGGTCAACTGGTCATAGCAGACGTAGGACCCTTTTCTTCTTCCAACACTAAAACCTAAGTTATACTTTTAAACCCCAAACTCATTTCCCAAATCACCACTCATATACATATAACCACAATAATATTAAACTTCAACTACTCTCTAAATCACCTTAACCCTACAAATCCAAGGTTTAATCACTTGTATTTCAACATACACATACATATATCTACAAACGCAATAATTTCCTCAAATCAACCAAACACACAACTATCATACAATTTATCCATCTTAGATCATATATTAGCAAGTAGAAAACTTGCCTTAAAGTTGAAATCTCAGATTTCTTTATGGTAGATGCAATCTCCAAGCTTGAATCTCTCTCTTTTCTTCTTTCTCTCTAATTTCTCCACTCTTCCCTCTCTCTCTCACTCTCTTTAGGGCTTATGGTGTGTAATGGAAGGAATGGAAAAGGTTGGGAGACTTAAATCGTGACTGAAGTCTAAAGTCCCCAACTTAAATGGTAAATACTACATTAAGATGACTCCCAAATACGCATTTAAGTTAAAACCAGTCAAAAGTGCCCGGAACCTAAAAATACAATATGGCACTTATTTTGACTGTCTCGTACATTCCGGGACTCACTAAACCCTCTAAACTGGCATCCGACAATTTTATAAATTATTTCAAGTTCCGGTTTCATTTAAACCATAACGTCATTTAAAACACATGACACTATAAAACATACCCCATGATGATATTTACTTTCACGTACCGTAAATATGCAACAATCTAGTAAATATTAACTTTCAACCCATACAATTAATATTTACTCCAGTCTCATCATTTTATATAATTGCTTCATGTGGTAAATTAATATAAGATTAGCCTCCTAAAAGCGAGGGTTGTTACATACTCCCCCCCCCCCCCTTATGAGGGAATTTTGCCCTCAAAATTTGGGCATACCCCAATCGCATAAAGGGTATATTATCCTAAACTATCATTCTATCACTTTTCACAACCCCTCAATATTATGGCGTCCCACATTGACTCGGACTAAGGTCGTCACTATCGATCTCAGTCTACATTCTCCGTGCTCCACATGACCCAAAGAGTTCCTCACGAACTATCGATCCCACCTTCCCACGGTGGAAGACGATACCCACATGACTCAGCACAAATTACCTCACTTCCTAAGTCATGTTACATCCCTCCTCGGGGTATACCTATACCAACGCTAAGTTGCTTAACCCCAACATTTCACAACTACTCTTCATATAAGCGGAGCCCCCCACTAAGTCCATCATTTAGGAAATGATCCGGGACCCCACCAAGTCCACGGAACCTATTGTTCACTGGTCTCATCCAACGAGTATGCGAACTACTCACTCGGCTACAAAAGGCCACTCACGGTGCCATGATGTAGAAAATGATCTGAATTATTGTACGGAAATTTCCATCCATACAAGCTACTGCCCCCATCCGTCTATTTAGCCTAAGGGTACCTTTAAGGTATGCCTTTCGACCTTATGTTAACTTCCTCCATTCATCCATCCACTTTATGGTGGTAAGTTATACGCCATTTCCCTACGATTACCATTACTTCCTGGTAACTTTACCAAACCTTCGACATGAATATCTAGTCTCGGTCCACCACTGTTGTTAGGCACTTCACACGATTTTACCACCCCTCCGTAAAGAGCGGGTCGTACTAGGACCATGACCAGTTTGGTGCCGACAATTCAATGCAGACGTCTATGAAAATACCCTCCTTCGTTCCACCACCACTCTCTTCACACGAGTGGGTGAAATGGTCAGTCACAGACATGAAGGCTCTTGCTCCAAGGTCTTCCTAGTTATACACATTCTATTTGGCTTTCCGTGCCATCACAAATGTTCTGACGGGTTCTCTACTTGATGCATCTACTACCCCAAATCGCATTCCCTTAGCGAACGGGAATATCCAATCCATAGTCCTTTATGAACTCCATACACCAACTCTATTCTTCCCAAAATAAATTGCAACAACTTGTTGCTCGCGAGAAAGACTAAATTTCCTACCCGTGAAGTAGTGCCTCCATCTCTTTAAGGAAATCACTACCACAATGAATCTTAATTCAAGCATGGGATAATACTTCCCACAAAGTTTAAGCTTGTGAGACACATAAACAATGGGTCCACGCTCCAATGTTATTACTTCCCGTTCTTGGCAGAGACTTGTTCGTTAAATCCACCCTCCAGCTTAATAACATGGGCTCAGGAGTGAAAATTAACTCATCCTTTTAACTCCCCGAAAGTTAAGTTACCAACGTAACACTCTCTAAGAGAGGTCTCATCGCCTTCGGCCTAACCTTCGAAATCTCTCGAGATTCCATGTTGCTCGTTTCTGGGGACCTACTCCCCCTTAGAGTTAACCCACAACCAATTTGTGGTCAACTCCCTATAGATTTCCTAGATCAACATCACATGCCCTAAAGGCCTTACGTCCTAAAGATCCTAAGGTCGATCAATATATATCCTATCTAAGTCGTAGATGTATAATAATAAGTATATCCCTAGTGCCCAAGACCTTTCTCAACTTCCGACATTCGCTCGGTTTCATGGGTGGGACGTCTCGTCGAAGCGAAATCCAAACAAGGAACCCTCCCGTTACACTATTACCTCACATCGCCGGTCATCAAGATATGACGGTCTAAGACACATGTTCGGGCCGAGAGAAAAAAAAATTTAACTATTAACAAGATTCTACTTTTATGTATTACCATTCAAATAATTGAAGATTTCAACTAATCGGACATTTTCTTTCTGTAAAGTCTTACAAGTATTTATCCCATAACATATATACATCTTTCTAAATAGCCTTCTTATCAAGGCATAACCCAAAGTCTCAATTCGACTTCATATCTCAGTCTCCCTCACATCGATCAGAGGAGAGAACTATATACAGTGCTTTTATCTCGCACTTTAATAGCCCCTAATCACTCAACTACGTGGTTCTCGGCTAAATATTTCAACCCAACTTTCAAACAACAAAATAAAATAAAACAAAGGAAGAAAGAATAGCCTCTCTCCACTCCCGACGTCGTTAAGTGTTCATGCGCGAAGTGTCTCGCAAAGCGAAATCCAAACAAGGAACCCCCCCGACACATGCCTACTTAACTTGTTGTTCGTGGAGAAAAGGCATACCAAACACAACAAAGCAAACAAGCATCCAAACACTCAAATAAGATAACACAACAAGTACTAAAATCTCCTACCTACCTCAACCACCCCTATAAAGTCTCAATCCTGTATCCAGGAGAGATATTATAGTACAACTAGTTCCATTTGGAAACTAAAAGAAAAATAGCCTCGCAATTTAATTGCTTGCTATCACCCCAATTAAACCGATATATCTATACTCGTATAATACACATAATACAAGTAGCACATACAGCACATATACATTCAAAATATCATCACTCGCCTCATAACGAGTGAAGGAAAATATAAAACTTCCCTACCGAGGAAGTCACATATTTACCCTATTTAGTAGCGTCGATACTACCCCAAACTCAATATGCACACCCGATTCTAGAGTAAACCTAATACTACTCTATCTTATCGTAAGGAAGGTACCACCCCCTACTTAGGTGGAGTTCCCACCAACATTCTTGCCAATCACCCCGGGTCAATCCAAATGGTTCTCAGACACCGTACTCGAGTCTTATTCGAACCAATATTACTTCCATCAACGCCGCAACCAAGATCCATATCCTTGCACTTGTTCTCTAATCAATAGAATCGGGATGAGTGGAGTGGTTCTACATTCCATGTCATAGCCATTGCTCCGCCCCTAACTTCCAAACAATGGTCCACGCCGCCCCCTTTTGCCTTTTTAACAAAAGAGAACACGCTACCAGCCTCCCCTTCCTTAGTTCAATAAAACCTCCCCGGGTGGATATCCACCAACGGGGTTCCATGAGCATTGTTCCTTCAGAAGTGTTAACGACACTTATCCTGGAGCCTATCATTCTACTGAAGGGCTTTGTCTTCCTTATACCTACCCTATTTTGGTGCAAGGCCTCCCTAACCGTAGAACTCTTTATTCACATGTCGGCCTCTGACCGAGCCTCGCGTGAACATTAGAGGATCTACCTTCTCCTCATTCCAGTTATCCCAGAGAAACTCGTTGTTGACAATGTCCACCGGGTTTCTCCATGGGTGCACCCACAAATATGGTGACTATGCTCCCACCACTTCAACACTACTCCTTTGGGTGAAGGATTTTCCTCCATCCTTTTCATCGGGGCACTTCTATACCCTCTTCTAGGTCAAAACTCCTGGACCTTACACTCTGACCAAAAAAGGATGACTTTCCTCCATCTTACTTCAACATGTGACCCTTATCATGGGCTTTTCTCAACTTCGATTTAACGTCGCTTGAAATCCCAACCTTAGTAACACTCTCTGCTTCTAGCGGTATATGGAAAACTATGTGTACTGTAATTAGTAGTCGCAGTAGCACGATAAGAAATTCCACAAAAAGGAGCGACTTCCAAATCGGTCCTCATCCCCGACCGCAACCTACAGTTCCTAGTAATCCCATCTCGCGACGCCTTCACAACAACCTTCCCTGGCGCCCTTCTTCAATCGACCTACTAATCTCACACGAACGCGCAACAGATTCTATAGGTTCTACCTCATGGCAGGAAAACGAAATATCACAAGACAAATCAACGATCTTAATCCTAAGGCTCTACGTCCAATCAAACGCAACGATGAAAACGTAAAGCATTCACACAGAACCCTAAGGACTCTAGAACCTGATGCTCTGATACCATCTGTAACAACCCGTGATCCGAAATAGGGGGTGGCCATCCCGATACTCCAATATAACAGGAATCATGGATGGAATCATTATCAGCATCACAACAATTTACAAAGTATACAGGATAACCACTCCATATTTCAGAAAAACGGGTTGCCAAAATTTTTTGTTTTAAAGTTAAAGAAAGAATTTAAATAACCAAATTTAAAAAGAAGGTGGAAACCCCAAGAATATATATTACAACAACGACAAATAAACAATAAGAGGATCGAATATACTGTCGGTCATCAGGTACATACCATGTGATACAACATTTTAATGTAAATTACATAATACATTACATTAAGCAAATACAACCGTTTGGGCCACGCGCCCGAGTAAAAGACTCGATCTTGACTAGAGAACAAGGATGACGGTGTCTAATTCAAAATGTCCCGTAATACCCGTAAAGCATCACGGCTCGTCAAAAATTCACCGGATTTGGAAAGTCAGAACAGGCGTCCTTGCGGCGGAGCATCTGAGCGGAAACAAGATGCATGCACATCAAGAAATATGAACGGATCAGGTCCCGGTTTTATATGACCACCAGATGAGTAAAAAGTATAACAGTTATGAATGGTAAATCATGACTACATAGGAATATGAATCTACCAATACAATTTAAAGCATAAGTTAAGTCAAATTTAATTGATCACATATCTAATTAAGTTATGTAAGAGAATAAGAATAATTAACATTAATTTAAACGCTTTCATAAAAAAAAAACATTAATCCATTTCATAGTTCCATTCCTTAACAGGAAGAATGTACTCAAAATTTTAAGCTTTATATGGCTTTTATCTCAATCTTATGCTCTTTATGGCATCCCATTCCTTATCAGGAATATCATCATCAACAAATGCTCTTTGTGGCATTTCATTGTGCTCTTTATGGCACCTCATCTTGCTCTTTATGGCATATTTCAATACATCAAGTCCCACTTGATTATGAATTGTTATATTTATATACATATAACGATTCTAAGACCGCCCCTCCGAGTTTTCCCACAGGGCGCGCCCCTAAATAACCATCATCTTCCAGGGGCCTATCAAACAAGGCAGCCTGGGCACCTATAACGCAAGACATCAGGAAGCGGCCATATGCCTGCGGGAGAGTCAAGACCACACCCGGAATCTCCTCACCAGCGCAGAAAACATAACATATCGATCATATGGCCTAGGACTATATCCACCCTGCATTCACTAGCCAGGGGGCTTCACCTCGCGTGCGAACTTCCCTTATGATGGCAGTTAGAGAGGTGTGTTTAAGTAAATTTATCATTTACCAAATTCATTATGAAGTAAATTAGCATTTACCATAATTATTGCCATTACCATTTCATTTTCAGTCACCATTATTCATATGTATGTTTCATTTTTATCCGAAACCATAATCATTTACATTTTTTTAAATAATTCACCTTTTTATCCGGAGCCATACGATAATTTATCTCGTCATTATAACCTCAAAGAATAAGTGAATTCCCAATTTAATTCACCCAACACTCTTTTAGGGTGTTATACCATTAACCACCAAAGCCAATATAGCTCAATTGAGCTTCTAAAGTCTCCGGAACATAATACTACAACTCCTAGCTTCGTAATAATTACTAGAAGAAAAGAATGCCCTAACATCAATTGGCATATCCCCGAAAAAAGTCCCCACATAACACATTTATAATCTAGGATGGTTACCCCACTCATCTAGGACTCTAGAACTCTAAATTTACTTCATACAAGAAGGTTCCTAGTTCCCTAATGAAGAGAATAAATCTAGGAAACAAAATAAGGTTTAAAGGTGAAAAACAGAGGACCGATCGACCGGTCCTGAGACCGCGGTCGACTGCGTCTCAAAATTTTCCTTAATAAGAAAAGCAGAAAGCTCAGTTTAGAGGGGTCGGTCGACCGATCAGGGGACCACGGTCGAACGCACACCAATATATATGCCTTTGTGGGAAAGTAGTAAGCCCTCCCCCGAAGGCCCGGTCGACCGGTCCTGAGACCGCGGTCGACCGGTCATGGCAGACCCAGGACCCTTTTCTTCTTCCAACACTAAAACCCAAGTTATACTTTTAAACCCCAAACTCATTTCCCAAATCACCACTCATATACATATAACCACAACAATATTAAACTTCAACTGCTCTCTAAATCACCTTAACCCTACAAATCCAAGGTTTAATCACTTGTATTTCAACATACACATACATATATGTACAAAGCCAATAATTTTCTCAAATCAACCAAACACACAACTATCATACAATTTATCCATCTTAGATGATGTATTAGCAAGTAGAAAACTTGCCTTAAAGTTGAAATCTCATATTTCTTTGTGGTAGATGCAATCTCCAAGCTTGAATCTCTCTCTTTTCTTCTTTCTCTCCAATTTCTCCACTCTTCCCTCTCTCTCTCACTCTCTCTAGGGCTTGTGGTGTGTAATGGAAGGAATGAAAAAGGTTGGGAGACTTAAATCGTGGCTTAAGTCTAAAGTCCCCAACTTAAATGGTAAATACCACATTAAGATGACTCTCAAATACGCATTTAAGTTAAAACCAGTCAAAAGTGCCCGGAACCTAACAATACAATATGGCACTTATTTTGACTGTCTCGTACATTCCGGGACTCACTAAAGCCTCTAAACTGGCATCCGGCAATTTTATAAATTATTTCAAGTTCCGGTTTCATTTAAACCATAACGTCATTTAAAACACATGACACTATAAAACATACCCCATGATGATATTTACTTTCACATACCGTAAATATGCAACAATCTAGTAAATATTAACTTTCAACCCATACAATTAATATTTAATCCAGTCTCATCATTTTATACAATTGCTTCATGCGGTAAATTAATATAAAATTAGCCTCCTAAAAGCGAGGGTTGTTACAATATAGTGGTGACACCACGTGGTTGATGGGGTTGTGGCAAATAAATTAATAGATACTAAGAAAAAGAAGAGCAAACTTTGTGCCTAGAATAATAAAACATAAAAAAGCATTTGGCATACCACTCGTTTTCACAAAATAAGATGCATTTGAAATATGTAATTGCAATACCAATATTTTAATTTTAGAATTACAAAATGATCATATTCTACAATAATTAAAAGAATATTATAAAAAATTCCGAATTAATTCACAAAATCTCTCAAGTGATTCAAGTCACCTCTCAGTGAGAAAAAAGGTAAGTCTTCTGATTAACGTGTCAATGTGAAAAGTAGACGAGTCTCTAGATGGCCAAAGAGTCAACTAAAAGATCAATTAATAAAGAAAAAAAATGAACTTGGCCATATTGTGACTGATTGATAAATGGAACCTTATATGACCTTGAGTAAATATACACATGCTAGGACTTTGTCCTATTATGGCATGAAAAGGATAATACTCCAATTTTTTCTAAAATGGGTCCTATTTTGGAAGAAGGAAAAAAAGCGAATTATACTAGTGACTCGCAACTTTGGATATTGTAACATTTTGATCTTCAATTATTATATTTTATTTTTAACATTAAAGTTGTCAAACTATGTTATTTTTCTACAACCTTTTGTCAAAGGTCTTATTAAATCTATAGACAATTAAGGTAAAGGTCATGTTTCTTTCTATTTTTGGATTTTTAGGACAATGTTTTTCAAGTTTATAAATCTAGTCCATGTGGTACAATAACATTTATAAATCTAGTCTCTGTGGTACAATACCTTTATTTTTTTGGTCCGCGCCAACGGCACTATTTTTCACCATTTTTCATGATATTTTTAATACAGGGACTAAATTTATAAAATTATATTGAGTGTCCTATTTTTATACACTTTGAACACTATAAGGACCTTTTCCCAAAACCTCCTTAAATCTATTGGAATTCGTCATCCAAGATGTCTTTTATGGCCACTATACCCCAACCTCATAACCAAAATAACTTTAAACCATACCGAAACTTATTATTTTAAATGTGATAACGTTTTATTCATATTTTATTTATTTTCCTTTTAAGTGTGATTTTTGGATTATTTTGAACACAAGGTTTAAGTATGGCTCTGATAAATGAAATTTATGCATTGATAATGTAGTAACATTGACTAACTTTGCAGTATGTAAAGAAGAATTTGACAGAAGAGTTACTACAACAAACATTAAGAAAACCTTACATTGCCCAAAGTTCAATGGATCATTATATAATTTACTTAAAAAGTTAACAAGTTGATGGACCACAAATTTGTTTAAGCTTATTATTTTTATTTCAACGTATGGACATTTTTTTTAATTTGAAATATTTTTTAGGTTCATTGTAAAGTACAACCCTTTAATACTAATTTGTGCTACCTCGCAAAAAAATTATTGTTTTGTTTACTCCAACTTTATAGTTCTTTTTGTGTTACCCCCATTTTTTTCTTAAAAAATAGGTTACATATTTGTTTAAACTTTGTAATCTTTATTAACTCCGTCATAAAGGACAACCCTTTAATTTGAATTCGAAACTAGCCTCCTTAAAAAAATTATAGTGTTTTCTTTTATAGATGATTTTGTGTTAACCCATTTTTTAAATGTGTTATATCCCAATCTCTAACTAGCATTAGGCCAACTATAACTTTTAATATTTTACCATGACTTTTCACAATTTACCATGCTATTTTTAAAGTTATTTTTTCTTGAGATATGGAAATACATAAATAAAATTATTTTTAAAGTGATAATTGTATGATATATATAAGAAGTACATTATATGTGTGTGTGTGTGTGTGTGTGTGTGTGTGTGTGTTTTCGTTGTGTTTAAACATTTCAGGGGGGACACAAAAATTCTTTGCTATTTTTTAAAAAAAGGTCAATATTTGATAGTTTTTAAGCTTAAAAACTATTATTTTTTCAATGGGTCAATATTTAACAAATCTTTTGTTTGAAATTAATAATGATTCTTTCTATTTTTATCTATCCCAAATTAATAATTGCATTTTTAAAAGTAGTATAAAAATCTTGATGACATTATAAAATTATCCATCCCAATAATACGCAAAAAAAAACTGACTAACATTAATTCAACTGCATTTTTGAATTAAAAGAAATTTATCAATTTTAGGAGAATAAATTGGGAAAGTAATTTTTTTTTCTTTAAAATGTTTGACTTTCAAACGATAACTATTAATTCGGAACTGGCAAAGTATGTTACTAATTGAAAAAGAATAAAAAAATGTACCATCAAATTTAACATTAATTTTGTTTTAAGACAATCAACACAGACTATACTTCTCCCTTAAGTACACCCTTCTTCTCTGTTTGATGGGTTTGGCATCTTCTGCAACATTGAGCTTATGGCACATAATCTTAGGATCAATACCTGGCATGTCCGCATGGCTCCAGGCAAAAACACTTTGTCTCTTCTTTAGGAGCTTTACTAGTTCCTCATTGATCTCAGGTCTTAGGGCTTTGCCGATTTGGATGGGTTTTTTTTACTCGTCCTCATTGAGGACGATGCATTCTACCTCTTCTGCGGCCTCTCCCTTCTTGAGCTTTGTTTCATCTCTAGGATCGAGTGTGTCGATATTATACGTGGTTGTTGCCCTCTTATGGGCCTCTCTCTCTCTGCAGAGTTAAAGTAGCATTCTCGCACCGATGTTTGGTCACCTTGTACTTCCCCTACCCCATAAGGGGTCGAGAATTTTATCATTTGGTGGACCATTGAAGGCACGGCCTCAAATGCCTTGAGGGCTACGCGTCCTATGATGAGGTTGTAGGCTGAGAAGATGTTTTCATCCATCACAAATAAATTAATTTTCCTGGTCAACCTCTTAGGACACTCGTCTCCCATTCTTATATCCATCTCATACATGCCCAATGGATGAACCTTTTCACCGCTGAAGCCAATCAAGGGATGATGATAAGGGACAAGCCTAGCTCTGCTGAGGCTAGGCTCTTAAAAAAGGGCCAAAACATAACGTCTGTTGAACTTCCCCCATCAACAAGTAGTGATTACCAGAGGGTGGAGCTAAGATACCTTTGAAATCAAGTCGTGAGAAGCCGACTATGAGGGTGTCCATATCTACCTTCTTTCTCTTCTCGTGTTTAACCTCCGTAGATGCCAAGTTCACAACCTCGGCTTTGATAACTGACTTGGCCTCTGCCACATGAGCCTTGCGATCAGCTACCTCTGAGCCACCCCCTGCTAGTCCTCCATAGATGGTGTTCACACCTAAAGAGATCATACCGACCCTTTTCACTGGGGCATTTTTGTCTTTTGGTGGGAGGTCAGGGTCATCATCATGAAAACGATGTAGTTTATGGATCCCCGGATTTTAAACTTTCTTCAATTAAAATCACAAACTTGTAATTTCTTTTTATAAAAACTTAATTCACAATGCGGAAGCGTAATAAAGTGATGGTTCAACTTCCAAAAAATTAACAACAACAAGTTTTAATTAACTCAAGTCCTAGGATTTGCCTAAGTCATATTTATCAACATACCAAAGTTAGGCGAAACCAGATTTTAGCAAAAGACTTGAATTAAACAACTTTACCCAATATTTAATATAAGTCCCAAATTAAATGAGTGTGATAATTAAACCAATTTTATATTGAAATTATCCTAAGCATGGATTCTAAATTTGAGCAAGATAAAATAAACAATATCACACTACGCCGAGATGTACGAGGAAAAACCCAAGTCGGGAAACAACCTCGGACGGCCCTAGCCACAAGTCCACTAGATATGGAATTACAATTACAAGACAGATAGACTTACAACGACTGACTCGATCCCTCTCAAGCCTCGACGCTTCTTCTCGTAGAAACCTCTTCCTAGCGAACAACCTCGGAACACCACCGCGGTCTCGGAATCCACCGATGGGACTTTATATGGTCACCGTCACCCAAGCATGGAGCCTTTCTCCAAGTGGGTAGAATCTTCAACAAAAAGTCTTCTTCTTTGATGGATGTAGAAGCAAACCAAAACTTCTCTTCTTGAATTCGGTAGAGATAAACCGGTGCCAAAACTCCAAGCAATTGATATAAATATAGAAACTTGGATAAACAACTATTGGGTGTAAACTAGAGTGTGTATGAATTTTTCTTTAAAAAAATAACACTCAAAACTTGATCTTTTTCCTTAAACAAATTTTCTCTCAAAACACTCTCTAGGAGTTTGTATGGTATGGAAAAGATTCTTCTTCAAAAGTGATTCCCGTCCTTGATAAAGCCTTTAAAAATTAGTTAAGAAACAAGTGGGGAAATGGGGTGAAAAACTGCCAAAAACTGCTCAAAACCGTTCCCGCCTGGCGTCTCGTTCGAACGAACTTGACTCTCGTTCGAACGAGACTTCTAACGAGCGACCAGACTGGGCTCGTTAGATATCTCGTTAGAACGACCAAACTCGTTCGAACGACATATCAAACGACTGACCAGTTTAGGGTCGTTGGCAAACTCGTTCGAACGAAACCTGGTTCGAACGAAAAACTCGTTCGAACGAAACCTGGTTCGAACGAAAAAACTCGTTCGAACGACATTTCTAACGAACGACCAGAGAGTTTGTAAAATTCGATTTTGGCCCAGAAACTTTTATATACTTATTTTAAAGTTCTAATTAATTCTTTCTGAAAATAAAACCCAGTTTTTATTACACCTAACACCCAATAAATAATGTTCCAAGCTCCTATATAAATATAATTACATTCATACCTTGGGAGCATGGAACCTTAGATGATGACGTAGAAACGAGGCACGCAAACCGGCATTTTGATGAAGCTTTATATTCTTTGCCGCTACGTCTTCAACACACACTTCATAGGCTTGAGAGTATTACAATAAATCACTAACCTATGAATAAATGTTTTTGTCCGGAATTGAGCCAAAACTATATATGGACTCAATTGGAAATTTGTGTCCTTACAAATCTCCCCCTTTGGCTATTCCGGGACAAAAACCAAAACAAAACTCCTAAAGGGCCGTCAAGCTCTACTAGACTCAAAACATAACCCGCCCAAACTTGACTCAACCCAAGGATCAAACGCTTTGCCATAGAAAGATGCCGCTTTAGAATAATTCCTGCACACTTAAGCAAACTCATCAAATGCATAGGGAATATCAAAATATTAAATGCAATTAATTAATTACTCCCCCTAAATTAATTCTCCCTTTAAAACACATGACCACATGACCTACTTAGAAAGACGTCTCCCCCTAAGATAAATCTCCCCAAACTAAGATACAATAATAATAGGATTAGATACCATTTCTCCCCCTATCATCATTCTCCCCCTTTTTGTTCAGGAATAGGCAAAGGATAAAGAACTAATAAACAGCATGTGGAAGCTTAAAGTGATAAGTGATGAAAGCATATGGGCAATAAACGCAAGGCAAAGACAAACAAATATCATATATATATATATATATATATATATATATATATATATATATACTATAAATATACCAATAAGTACGTTGCATATATAGATAGATATAAACACACACATGACACAAAATACAATAAGTTTGCACACTCGTATGGCAAAAATGTGTCATATGGAAACGGAAGTGTAGGGGTGTGAACTAGCAACAATTAAATTTAGACCCAAACACTTAAGAAACGTTCACGGAGTTCTCATTTGATTGCAAACTTCATCACTGTTAAATATAACCTCATGTGACAATATAAAGATTGAACTCAATGAACAAACATACACAATGCATACAAGCCTAGCATGATGATGATTCTACAAACCAAATAGAGTCATGACATTATAGACAACTAGGATAAACGGACATTGTGCAAACCGTTGATATACCATCCAATTCTCCCTCAATGAGCATATATATTCTTTTGTTTTTGAATGAATATATCAAACAAACATAGGCCTTGGCAATTGCTTTCTGTTTAATGCCAAATATTCTGTTTTTAGGCCTTTGGATCACGTATTTCTTTTAGATCCAATCAACGGTGGCTTACTATCGCAAAGGATTTAATTCATCCTTTCGGAGCCCTTCCCCGTGCACATTTTTATTTATCATGTTTTCATTTTCACACAAATCTCACATGCAACGGATTTTGACATGCACTTGTCCTCCTAGGTCATAGATACGTAGATGACTGGATTGATAGGAGAACACCTCAAAAAGCTCAAATATAACATGTGACATTAAGATTTCAAAAGATCTCGTGCATGTGTGAAAAGAGGCATATAGAAATAGAATCCATTTCAACAATACAAAATCCAACTACTCCATATAAAACATGGTAAAGAACATTTTAAGGATTGAAAATCTAAACCAAAAGTTCTAGCCACGTGGGAGCGTAAATGATGGGATTCAAAACACAAATATATGCCACATAAAGTGTGTCAAACAAAAATACACACAAAACAAAATCTTTTTGAGTTTTTAACATTTTTAACCAAAAAAAATATATACTCAAAAGACTAAACAAAAATCATTTGTATTTTTCATTAAGCTTAAATGAAATAATAAAACACAAATGATAAACAAAAATCTTTTTATATTTTTCAATTAATTCAAATAAAAATATAATACAAAAAGATAAACACGTCATAAATTCTAGCATATGATATGAAATGAGCCAATGACTAGAAAATGACTAAACAAGCATACATTTAGCATATGAATATGGCATGAAGTACAAACGCTAAAGTATGCAAACACTAACACATTTATCCTTTAGATTTAGCAAGGGAGGAAGCATGTGAAAGTAAATGAGAATCAAAATCCCTATTTTGTAAGGCAACCAAGTCGGATTTCCTAACCCAAATTAATGAAGAATTACTATCTTGGGGTGTTGGATCGTTAATTACCGTGGTTACTTTACTATGGGATTCTCTAGGAATTCGTTTAAGATCTAAACAAAATTTCATAAGATGACCTTTTCGACCACAATGTGTAAAAGTAAGAACATGTCGAAAAGATTTTCTTAAGGAGTGATCTCTAAAATCTTTCCTAGATGATTCTCCTAAAACAGTGGTTTTGGCATTATAAGAAAATTCATTACAAGTATTGAAGCCTAAACCACAAGTGTCATTTTTAATTTGGACCGTTCCTAACATTTTATCTAGTTTTTCCGAACGACACTCCAAATCAAATTTGACATTACTAGAATCTTTTAATTTATTTTCCAATTCTAAAATTTTTGATTCTAGTAAAACATTTCGCTCTTCAAAAGCAAGAAGCTCCTTTTTCAAGGATTCCATTAAACCCCTAAGGCTATCTCTCTCGCCTTCTACATATTCAAGCTTCTCTTGAAGAGTCCTCTCATGTGTCCTAAGGTCTTCTATTAAGGCACTTTCATCAATGACCTTGACACTCTCTCTTAAACTCGCTTCTAACTTCAAATTAGCTCTTTTCAATTTAATAGATTCTGTATAAAGTTCTTGAAAAGCATTTTGAAGTTCACTCATATCAACCTCATCTTCATTTTCACTCTCTCTTTCTTCTTCACTCTCACTATCATCAAAAATAAGAGAATCATGTACAATGACCTTGGAAGTGGCATGTGCTATCGTTTCATCGTTCGATAAGTTCTCACTATCACTCACATGACTAGCCATAAAAGCCACAAAATTTTTCTTAGTGGGGGAATCGGGCTTCTCTTCCTTATCACTATCACTAAGGGTCGCATTATATGAAATGGGTCGTTTACCCTCTTTCCTTAGTTTAGTGGGGCACTCAAAAGCCCTCTGGCCATAACCTTCACAACCAAAACACTTATCAGACTCGTCCATATCTAAGTTTTCATTACTAGGTTTAGGGTTCTTCTCGGCTTTAGAAAACTTCTCGCTTTTATCATGTTTAGAAGTATCAAATTTCTTAAAATCATTTTTAAATTTATCTTTGTTAAATTTAAGAAATTTTCTAAATTTACGAGCAAACAAAGCCATATCTTCCGAGTCACTATCACTATCGCTCTCTACTACTTGTTTGACCTCTTTTCGGGCTTTTAAAGCAACGCCCTTTTCGATTTTCTTTTCAGTTTTAGAGGAAAACATATCTAGTTCATAGGTTTGTAAATCACCTACAAGCTCTTCTAATTTCGTAGAGGCTAAAGTGGGTAAAGAATTTAAAACGGTCACCTTTGGAATAAATCTATTGGGTAGGGACCTTAAAATTTTCTTTACAACACGGTCGTCAGGTATTTTCTCTCCCAAGTTAAAAGATGAATTAACAATATCAGAAAGTCTAGCATAAAATTTATCAAAAGTTTCTTTTTCATCCATTTTGATAGTTTCAAATTGAGTGGTGAGGTTTTGGAGTTTTGAAGCTTTAACGACACTAGTTCCTTCATGAGTTAATAGTAAAATATCCCAAGCTTCTTTAGCGGTTTCACACGTCATAATACGTCGGAATTCATCCGGTGCGACAACGCTAAATAAGGCATTTAAACCTCGGGAATTAAAGTTAGCAAGTTTAAACTCATTTTCAGTCCATCTATCGGCGGGTTTGATAACACGTTCATTTTCAACTAAATAAGTTGGTGGGGAGTACCCGGTAACAACAGACATCCAAACTCTCTCGTCGATAGATTTTAGTGCCGATCTCATTCGCGCTTTCCAATACGCGTAGTTTGAACCATCGAAAATAGGAAATTTTGAAAATGGGGAAAAATCCATTTTAGCCAAAGATTATTTAAAAGATCGTTAACGAAATAATTTATCGCTTTGGCTCTGATACCAATTTGAAAACGATGTAGTTTATGGATCCCCGGATTTTAAACTTTCTTCAATTAAAATCACAAACTTGTAATTTCTTTTTATAAAAACTTAATTCACAATGCGGAAGCGTAATAAAGTGATGGTTCAACTTCCAAAAAATTAACAACAACAAGTTTTAATTAACTCAAGTCCTAGGATTTGCCTAAGTCATATTTATCAATATACCAAAGTTAGGCGAAACCAGATTTTAGCAAAAGACTTGAATTAAACAACTTTACCCAATATTTAATATAAGTCCCAAATTAAATGAGTGTGATAATTAAACCAAATTTTATCTTGAAATTATCCTAAGCATGGATTCTAAATTTGAGCAAGATAAAATAAACAATATCACACTACGCCGAGATGTACGAGGAAAAACCCAAGTCGGGAAACAACCTCGGACGGCCCTAGCCACAAGTCCACTAGATATGGAATTACAATTACAAGACAGATAGACTTACAACGACTGACTCGATCCCTCTCAAGCCTCGACGCTTCTTCTCGTAGAAACCTCTTCCTAGCGAACAACCTCGGAACACCACCGCGGTCTCGGAATCCATCGATGGGACTTTATATGGTCACCGTCACCCAAGCATGGAGCCTTTCTCCAAGTGGGTAGAATCTTCAACAAAAAGTCTTCTTCTTTGATGGATGTAGAAGCAAACCAAAACTTCTCTTCTTGAATTCGGTAGAGATAAACCGGTACCAAAACTCCAAGCAATTGATATAAATATAGAAACTTGGATAAACAACTATTGGGTGTAAACTAGAGTGTGTATGAATTTTTCTTTAAAAAAATAACACTCAAAACTTGATCTTTTTCCTTAAACAAATTTTCTCTCAAAACACTCTCTAGGAGTTTGTATGGTATGGAAAAGATTCTTCTTCAAAAGTGATTCCCGTCCTTGATAAAGCCTTTAAAAAATCAGTTAAGAAACAAGTGGGGAAATGGGGTGAAAAACTGCCAAAAACTGCTCAAAACCGTTCCCGTCTGGCGTCTCGTTCGAACGAACTTGACTCTCGTTCGAACGAGACTTCTAACGAGCGACCAGACTGGGCTCGTTAGATATCTCGTTAGAACGACCAAACTCGTTCGAACGACATATCGAACGACTGACCAGTTTAGGGTCGTTGGCAAACTCGTTCGAACGAAACCTGGTTCGAACGAAAAACTCGTTCGAACGACATTTCTAACGAACGACTAGAGAGTTTGTAAAATTCGATTTTGGCCCAGAAACTTTTATATACTTATTTTAAAGTTCTAATTAATTCTTTCTGAAAATAAAACGCAGTTTTTATTACACCTAACACCCAATAAATATTGTTCCAAGCTCCTATATAAATATAATTACATTCATACCTTGGGAGCATGGAACCTTAGATGATGACGTAGAAACGAGGCACGCAAACTGGCATTTTGATGAAGCTTTATATTCTTTGCCGCTACGTCTTCAACACACACTTCATAGGCTTGAGAGTATTACAATAAATCACTAACCTATGAATAAATGTTTTTGTCCGGAATTGAGCCAAAACTATATATGGACTCAATTGGAAATTTGTGTCCTTACAAATCATCTTCATCTGAGTCCTCAGCTCTTCTAGTAAGGGCATCTTCCCGGCATTTGTCATTTCTCTTCCTTTTAGGGTCTTCTCTTCCCCCTTTAGGAGCTCTACCATATACGTATTTTCTAACCTTTCCAGACTTCAACATTTTCTCAATCTCGTCCTTCAGGGAAAAACACTTGTCAGTTAGATGGTCGTGATCTTGGTGGAACTCGCACCGTAGATCCTTCTTCCTCTTATGTGGAGGAACCTTCAGCTTCTTCGGCCATCTTAGGGATCTATCATTCTTTATTTCATTGAGGATGTGTTCTCAGCTCACAGTTAGAGGAGTATAGTGCACAAATTTATCGTCTGCATTCCTCTTCTTTCCATCCTTCTTCCTTTGAAATTTTTCACTGCTACTTCCATTCTCATCCTCATACTTTACAGCCATTGCTTCTTCTGTATTCATGACCTTTTCAGTTGTTGCTACAAGCTCGACCATAGACTTAGGAGGGTCTTCAGCAAGCTTCCAGAGTAGCTTTCCCTTCTGAAGTCCTCCAATGAGTGTTGTTATTGATATGCTCTCCTCATAGTCTTCTACTTCCAATTTTTCCTTGTTGAACCTCGCGATGTAGTCTCTGAGGCTTTCATTTTTCCTTTGTTTTACATAGAGAAAGTGTGTTGTCTTCTTTTGAGGTCTCACCCCAAAATAGAAGTTGTGTATAAAACGCTCAGCCAAACCTTTAAAGTTCTCAACGGAATTTTTAGGGAGAGAAGTGAACCAGATATGTTCAGCTCCCGTTAAAGTGCTTGAGAAAGCTCGGCACCTCATCTCATCAGGAATTTAATAGATGTCTGCTACAGACTAATACATATCAATGTGATGCACTGGGTTATTACTATCATCGTACTTGGGAGGCACCATCGGTGGTTTAAATTTGGCAGGGGTTGGGAAGTTAACAATCCTCACCACAAATGGGGAGCCCTCTGAGAATCCCCTTTATAGTGAGTCTCGGATTTTTATGAGGTTCCCTATCTTCTCTTCTAGCCGTTGAATGAAGTCATTCCACGGTTTATCAATGTCGGCCTGGCCGAGGTTGTCCCCAGCCACCTCCAAGGGGTGAACTGAGGGTTCCCCAACTGAGGCACAACGTCGGCTGTTGACCTCCTGGCCACAGTCTCGGCCAAGTTGGGGTCGGCCATGATGAGGTCGATGTTCACCACCAACCCTTTGTGATCCACCTACGCTTATCGACCTGGATAACCTCTACCTCATATCATTAACTGGGTTAAGCCTTTCAAAGGCCGAACCTCTACTCAAACGATCAAAAGTTGATCGTCTTTGTTGGGCGTCACCATCTCGTCTTGCTCCACAACCTCGGCTCTGTTGTATAGGACGTATTGTGTTATTTGAAACCTCATACGGCTCCCAACAGTCTGATGGAGCATCCTCTGCCTCGATATCATCATACCTATCCTCAGGGCAAGGGTTTCCTTGCCTCCCCAGGCGTAAACGCCTAAGGTTAGCAACATCCCTCCTCCGTTGAGGAGTAGGTTGGTCTTTTCATGGTGCCTGGGGTGGTCCCCTAGCCTCAGGATGTGGTTGAATAGCTGCCGGAGTAATCATCTCCGTTGAGACTCCATGTGGTCTCATTATGTTTTGGCTTAGCTGGGCGAACTACTCCTGCATCACTTGATGAGTTGCAACCAAGGACTTCAAGGCTGCTGCCATCTCCGCCATCTCGGACTGGGGTGGTGCCTGGCTGGAACTGGGTCCTCCAACACCAGATTGTGGAGGAGGTGGTGGTAATTCCGGTGCCATATGTTAAGACTAAAGAGTTTGGGAGGAAAATATTGGAGAGCTTGATACCTTAAGGGACCTCTTTCAATGGTGAAATAGCTCTGCACGAAGGGCGAGACCTGGTTCACCACCAGAGTCTCTAGTGAAGTTAAGCTGTATAAGGGAAGAGATGAATCTTCTTGTTCCCACAGACGGCACTAAAATGATGATGCTGTAAATAGCACCACCAGGTAAGGTGTTGGCAAGCTCAAACTAGTGATAACAATGGCAGCATAAGAGTGAATATATATAGTAGAATGAGGTGAGGAGAAGAGGATGAACACTTGTATGTAAGTGGTTCAGCCAATCTGGCCTACGTCCACTGTGGGTGTGTGAGTAATATCACTAGATGAAGGCATTAAAGGCCATGGATACAATCTCTCAAGCTTTCTCTCTCTACTGTATAAAATGACAGAGTTTCAACTAGGGTTGCAATTATGGATCCCTTTACAAGGTAGAGGATGACCTCTATATATAGTGGTTGGGGGTGTAGTGTACCTCCCAAGCATGCAATGAGCATGTGCATGAGGAGCGAACCAGTCTAAGGATGACACTTGGCTGATCTTATGTAGATAATGATGACCTCAATATTCCCTCACGTGAGGGGAATGATTCGGTTATAACTGATTTGTCCACGTATGTCAAACTATTCATGTGCTTGTAAATGCTCGGCCCTGTGTCCTTGACTGACGTAACCTCGGCCTGTGCGAGTATGAGGTTGGTGGAGTCAGATGTAGTTGCTTTGCCTTATTTAACCATGAGGACCTCGGCTTGGAGGGTGGGTCGAGGTTAGATATGAGGTAGATGCAACGTCGGCTGGGGCCGATGATGACGTTGGCAGATGATTGAGCCCATGAGTCTCTGCTTACCTCGGCTGATGACCAGCCGAGGTTGGTGTATGAGGGGGGCTGACCTTATGAGAGATGACTCTGCTGATGGTTGTCATAAGCTCCTAGTCAACTCGGTTGTGAGACAGGCCGAGATTGGGCATATCACTAACCACCTTAGATAGACGGAGTAGTGAGGGCAATATCTTATAGATTATATTTTGTTTTATTTCATTTTAGGTGATTGATAGATAATTATTGTAAAAATTGTTCTTAAACTATCTATGTAATTAGTCTTACGCAATTTCATGTTAGTCAAGTTTTGTCGTATGCAAGTTCATTTCAATTAAAACCATAAAAATTACAACCAAACATTCAAATTTTTAACCCAAAAAATATGTGTAAAACATGTCGCGGCAGGGTAAGTGTCGTGCGTGCCATCCCTACGGGAAACGACTTGTTGGGCGAGACTAAGTTTGTCAAATTTGGGACAGCAAAAATGGTAGCATTTTACTACCAATTTTTCTTTCTCAAGCTCGAATTATTAGTTTGACGTTGCTCGTGGAGTAGCATAAACAAGATTTGATTTTGAAAATACAGCAACCGATAAATTTTCCAATTGCCTTAATGATGGCCTAAAAAATATGCTCCAACTAGATAGGTAATTTATTCCAAGCTTCCAATTTTTTTCTACTTTTTGAAAATTATTTTCAATTTGGATTTAATGAGTTTTGAGCTTTTTTTTTTTATCAAAATGGACTTGAATAAAAAAAAATAGTCACAAAATTCTATTCTAGGAATAACTTAAAAAATATTGACATATTTTCATAAAAATCGTTTCAAAAACTTACAATCGACAACATCTAATAAAATTAGAATGAAAAATCACCCCTAGCTCCACATTAGGCCATTCACAACGGGTAGCCTAACCCCTATGTTGGATTATAGTGGGGTCTTGAACCTTTAAAACTAATAATCTGAACCAAACTGGGAGCAATAAGTTGTGTTGGGTTGGTTTTTTCACCTGACGATCTGATTCCAAAAATTGCAGAATTGGTCATTTAATTTGAATCCCAATTTAATTACCAACACAAACCGAACCGGATCATAAACTGATCCGCTTCAGAACCGAAGCAACAACCTGGGCCAAAAGGAAACCAGTTCGGTCCTAAGATGCTTTTTTACACTACATGTATGAAAAAATATTTCTCTCTTTAATTAAAAGGTTTTGAATTAAATTTGACTTTAGGGATTTAAATTACATTTATAATGTTTGCTCGTAATGTCTTTTTTAAATTATATTTGAGAAAAAATTATTGTTTTATTTATTTATTTATTTTAGTACATTTTTTAATCGAGATCCGATCCGAACCAACTCGGTAATCGTTGGTTCAAATGAGTTCGGTTCTAAACATAATCAGTTTCAATTCCAAAAATGTAAAAGCGATCAACCCAAGTTTTGGGTCTGGATTGTTAGTGGAACCAAGCCAACCCAAACCGCGTTCAACCCAAGTTGAAATCGCTATTCGTCCTAGAACTTTAGCATATGACTATTGCCTCGCAAAATGGGGTCCACAACTCAAATGAGAAAGTGTCCGTTGTGTGATATTATGATGGGAAACTACCCAAGTGTGAAACCAAAAAAATTATACAATGTCCAATCAAAAACCATATTGAGATCTTACCGTCATCCAAAATTAGATTTTATATTACTCATTATTCTTCCCACTAGAGATTGTTCACCGTATGAGTTTAAAAATTCGTATTATTGTGAAAACCATGGTTTAATATTTTTCCTTTAACTAGGGATGGCAACAAAACGAGTTTGGTACAAGTTTTGTAAAATTGAAACTCAACCCATTTAAGAAAACAGTAAACTCGCTCCATCGCGGACAAAAAACGAACTTTATTTTCAAAACATGTCCTGCTCCGACCCACTTATTAAATTTATGTAATTTAATGACCACATATTTTTATATATCTACAACAATGCACAAGTACAACGCCATTATTACCAACTTGTATGATTAGGAATGGAGAATATATGGCTTAAATATATTTATCTTAAGGTATTTAATGTAACATATATATTTACACTTTTTTGCTAAAATCTGTATAAATGGGACAAGTCCAATAATTTTTCACATAAACCCGAACTCGCCCCATATTTATTTTCTAAAACTCGAACCCGTGAAAATCAATCCCAACCCCTCCCTCTTAGGGGCTGTACAGGGCATGAACCGCGGATCAAGTGAAATTGCCATTTCTACCCTCAACCCCTTCATAATGGCCAATTTTGAGGATTGAAAGGTATCCCACAATGGCCAATAAACAGCCAGAGCCAATGCAAAATGTAGACACAGAATCTACATGATAACAAAATGGGTATCCTGGAAACAAATCAAGAGAAGCATATAGAGGGAACTAATAGAGCTACCCAAAAAGGAATACCAAAATTTGAAGCCTGATCATTAGTAATGTACTGATGTGCAACAACATCTCACACAACAAAATCATCTAGTCCTTGTAATTCTACTTTTATCTTTTCCATAACTATACCGGAAATTACTCACTTTTACACTATTATCGATGTAGAATTTAACCAATAATATACAAAAGAAAAATGAGTTTATTTTAAAAGTTTGATAACGTGTGGTTTGTTGTATGAATAATGAGATGGTGGTTTGTCAATTTGAATGCTAGGAATCACGGTATATCAACTGTGGGGTCCACTTGAGATGCAAGTTGAGTTTTCCTGATTTAGCCCCATCTAGTGGGAAGACGTCTCTGTATTCCCCTTCCAATAAAACCCTGGTCAGTGTCAAGATGCATCTCCCCATGTAATCCTGTCCAGTCCAACACACAAGTAAAATTACATATGAATACATATTGTGTAAATATATAAGGAACCACCTAGAAAGGAGAGGTTCAAATGGCTAAAATTACATTTATGTATTTTTGCCACAACTATCGCGGCAATCTATATGCCGTGCGAAGGTCTCTCGCACCATATGGAATACCACGAGAGACCCCTTAGCCCAGCCTGGTGTGTCAGATCTGAGAGCAAAATAGAGATCTGCCCAAAATTTGCAACAAGCTTATTTTGCTTAAGGCTCTGGAGTACTGTTTTTGCTTAAACAATCGTTCAATATAGCAAAATTATTTTGCTAAAGGCTATGGAGATGGTCTTAGAGCACCTGACTAATCCTCAAGGGTATATTTGGACAATTCAATCAATATGTACAAGGATATTAGTGACAGCTAAATATCTTAGTGTTTGGTTCTGTAAAATATCTTCCCGACTGCACAATACCAGCGCGGATCGTAAAATATCTTCAAGGGACCGCACAATGAAGTTCAAAAACTTGACTTCTTTTACTAAGACATCACCACATTAGGGACCTAGGCCTAAATGTCTTTATTACTTATATTAGTTTTAGAATAATTATAATAGTCAAAAATCTTAAGGATTTCAAATTTGAAGTTTGCTTCACACGTGCCAAAAAGAAAATATGGAGTTTGGTGTAGCGGAGGCCTATAGGAAATCTCCTAGTAGCTTGGGACACTAAAACTGAGTAAATTTTAATAGTAGTGAAGCAGTTTTCTTTTCCTTTTCCAATTAAAAGACAAAAAAAATTAGTCATCCAATTCTTCTTTTTCCTTGTCAAAGAAAACTTCACTTCTTATAGTGAAGATATCGACACTGTTTTTTTACTATTGTTCATCTAGAAACTCACTTCCTTCGAATTGTCCTATGGTCAAAAACAACAACAACAATAATAATAATAATAATAATAATAATAATAATAATACACAAAACAGGATATTTCTACCTTTCTACTAGTGAAGAGGGAGCGAGAGATGTACCTTTCCAAAGGTGTCATGGTCCCACACTTCCAGAATTAACATATCATGTAATCCATCCTCAACAAGGAAGTCAAAACTCTGGTTCCAAACTGGATTCAAATTGTCATTCACAACCTATAAAAAATAAAAAGTAAAAACTTTAAAAATCGACTGTATTAATAAAATGAGTATTTTTTTATCACTATAATCTGAGTGTTTAAAGACAATCCACTCACTAAAGAACAAAAAATGATCATGCAAAGGGCCAAGTGACCTTGTTGAGAGGTTCCATTTATCACATTTTGCAGATCCAAGAGGGAAAGTGGCAGAAAAAATATTTTAGGATAAATTACATGGATCTTCCTGCATATTTGTATAGCAGATATTTCTCCTCGTCTCCAACATTACCCTCATTTCCCTCTATTTTTGTAGTACACACTACCCATGATGCAGGTCTAATGAGTACTAATATTGAAACAAGAGAGGAGAGGAGAGTATTATCTAGAAAAAGAGGCGAGATGGTTGTACTATTTGAAATAACTAGGGAGTCATTATCTAGTATCTAAGTAATTTTCATAATTAGACATTCGTACATTTTTATTACAATTTTTCTTTGAAACTTACCTTTTTCATCGCTAAATATTTAATTCAGCGATGAAACTTAAACCACTCAATGACGAAAAAGATTCCAAGTTCTAAAAAGATTAAATAATTACTAATGTCTAATAAAGCAAATTAGACAGATACCAAAGTCAAGAAAAACCATAAAGTTTCAAGGAGTGGTCACCTCCCTCTTTTTTGTAGGGTCATCTGTACTTTGAGCTTGGGCTTTCAGTGATTCTTCAGAATACCCTTTCAGGTTTAAAAGGTTTTACTATTTGTATAGGAGATCCGTTTTCACATTTTGATAGGCTATTTTGTGAAGAAAAAAAATCACAAAAGAGGAGAGAAACAGGAATTACCCTGGTCTTGATTTTCGTTTGGGTTTTCTTCATAATGAGCACAACAAAAGGGTCAGCCTTCCCCATTATATCAGCGGGTGGCAAGTCTTCACCAGATATCACGGTAACCGTAAATACACCTCTTGTTATAACCGCCTTTCTTTTCCTTCCATTTGCAGCAGCTTCACTTTCTTCATTACCATCTTTGAGAACCCTTTCTAAGGAGGTCATTGAGAGGTTTGATGCAAAAGGGTTTGTGACACTATTTTCCATGCCATTTGGATAATACAATAGCTCCAGGTGCACCTAAAGGTTAAAAAAATGAAGAAAAAATTAATGTTCAAGTAAGATAAGTGAAATAAATATTTGTATACTAGAACGATAACATTTGGACTTCAACAGTTAACTTTAGAAACCCGAATATATTACAATTACACTGAACAATAGGTCGTAGGTCGTACCTAGTGCACATGGCTCCCGCTTCACTGCAGGGTCTGGAAAAGGTAGATGTCGGCTGGCCTTACCCCCACATTTGTTTATAATATGAAGAGACTGCTACCAAGTCTCGAACCCAAGACCAACCTTCAAGGTACGACCTACGATTTTTATTTTTATTTTTTTTTACGACCTACGATTGATGTTAGATTATAATCATTATAATATGTTTTATTTATTATTATGTACTCTCTATACATATATATATACATACAATAATTCTATGTTTTGTGTTGTATCCAATGTTGCAATACGCAATACAGACGGTTTCAGTACGTGATATGATAAACGAAACTCAGGAACAAGTTGAGCTTGTAATTAACGATCTTTCCCAGCAGCAATGGTTTTATCAGTCAGCTCATCTTGTTTTATATAGCATGATGGGGGAAGATAACAATTATTGATAGAAAAATTAGATTTAAAGAAATTATTAATGTCCAAATGGGGGTTGCTATAGCATAATATGGGTCTTGAGACTGTTATCAAACGAGATTTAGAGTAGTAATTTAATTGAAAGTGGTTATAATCAATCCCTTTTTTTTTGGCAGACTTGAACTATTGATTTATAAAACTCGTGAGCTTTGGGCCTGCAGGGAATCATAGAGAAGGAGTATAAAAAAAATAAAAACTGATAATGTTTTATGATACATGATACGATACATACAACCCTACAACTACCATACACACTACACAAAGCAATTCATCCAAAAGGTGGAAAGAGGCATTTGAGAGAGTTCATTGAGATTCATTTTTAATTTTTATGTTGAAAATTTCGTCTATATACTAGTAAAATCGTTAAAAGTAAAAGAAATAAATAGAAAAGAGATGAAGATGATTAATATCAAGATCAACAGATACTAGAAGCTTTGGAAGTATATGATGATGGAGGAAATAAGGTGTTGTCCCATGATATCGATGCCGTTGATAAGGATTTTGAGGAATGAGAATGTGCAGATGATGAGAGAAGATATGAACTAAAAACTTTTTGCAATATTCATGATGAACATGAAATTTCTATTGAATTGTGTACACATAATATGCATTTGTATGCATATAAACATATCTATGGAATTTATAATTAGTGCTGTCACAATATGTTATGGTACATGATACAAGATAGAACCGGAAAAAAATTCAAAGACCCCCTTTTGGTGACTTTCCAGTTACACATAAGGGGTCAATGTAACAATATGCATAATTCAGGGAGTTCCTCGCAATTTAACATATATAAAATAATATGATAAAATGAAATATAAAATGAGAGGAATCGGAGTTCGCACCTGCCCCCTGTTTTTAATATCTCTCTGAACCTCCAAATCTTTCACTAGCTTCAACCAAACATCTTTTATTTTACCAGGCTCAAGTTCGTTCAGGCGTATTTGAGCACATCCAATGAGTTCAGCTGACTGAAGCCCTTCATCATCATAGATTTTTACCACCAATTGTTGTGTGGATGCATCTTCAACTATAAATTCAAAATGTTCATTCCAAACTGGATTCAACTGATTATTCTGAAGAAAAACGGAAGTTTAAACCGATTAAATAGATGAAAAGATTCTTCACAGGAAAATGATAAAATAAAAGTTTTTTGCCAATAATGTGAGTTTTGAGATACTCCCTGTTTGCATAATCATTGGGGTTAACCTCTTATAACAATGGTCATTTCAAATGTCACATTATCAACACAGGTATGAGCTTCTTTGATGAACTAATCAAATGTTGTCATGCAATTGTTTTTGGTTCTTGATTACTTGATTTATTGGGCCTTTAAGTTAATAAATCCATTATTGGGTTGTTTAAGCTAATAAATCCAAAATTCAGTGGTTAGTTTTTGTCAGTAATCAAAAGTGTGGGACCCACCATTTCTCAGCAAATAGAAGAGAGGTGATAAAAAGATGGAACGAAAAGATATTCTAGACTTGAAAAAATTCACTTATTTTTATTGTTGAGCTAAAAGATGGTGGGGTCCACTAATTTGGTTATTGAAAAACTTAAGTCTTGATTATTGCTCGACTCAAATTGTTTATTGGCCACGTTTTGATTAACTCTGATTATTCCATTGGAAAGAGTTTATTGAATCAATGTTGTTAACTTTGTGTTTGATTATACCATTAGAGATGCTCCAAGGGGTTAGGTCCAATGACTACGGAAACAAGGGCAACTCAAATTTTGCAGTATTGATAGATGGCGAGACAAAAAAATAAAACACATACAATCGTTTTGCTGGTTTTCATTCTACTGCGTAGGGGCCGTACATATAATACAGCAAAGGGATCGGATTTCCCGATGATGTCTTTATTTGTCAATTCCTTTGCTTGCACAAGTTTCACCTCTAATATTCCAACGGGCTTTAACTCAAGGTCACTGTGATAATAAACATCAAAAGTAGATATGAAATCACAACACAATAAAAATATAGTCTTGTTTTAGATTAAAACCCCAATTTTGTTTCCACTTTTGCGCTACGATCAACTTTTTCAAATAATCTGAGCTTGACCCCCAAAAAAATCACCCTCAAATGTGTTGCGAAAAATGGTCCCAGGTGTGGTGAATGGGGTGCAGCTCACAAAAAAAGGCAAAATATATTGCCCTTCCCATCTTTCCCCCCTCCCCAACAACGATAAACCGTACTCTATAAACATTGATAAGAAAACGAGAAAGATTTCAATGGAGATTTATTTGATATTTTATATATTTAGCAATTTATAATTATTATTATTATAGATTCCATTTTATTATGTAATTATTCTATGCCTAGTAGAATTGAGATTTTAGTCTATAGATAATGTAATCTTCACTATTGAAAAGAATTCTCGATTTCGAATATTGAGTTGAGATTTAGTTTAATTATTAGTTATATCTTATCTAATTATTTCTCTTCTGTTTCGGAGAAAACTTTGTTTCTCTCATCAATCAAGAGCAGGGATAATTACTTAATAGTTTCCCGCCATCACATGTATTTTAACTAAAAAGTGACTGGGAAAATGGGGGTGTAGCTCAAATAAAAGCCAAATAAATATTGTTTTTCTTTTCTTTCCCCCTCCCTAACAAAACAACAAACCCCTACTCTATAAGCATAGATGAGGAACATGACAACAACAAACGCCTACTCTGTAAGCATTGATGAGGAATGAGGAGTTGGATGAAGATTTATTTGATAGTTCATATATTTAGCAATTTAAATTTATTATCACAGCTATAATTTATTACGCTGAGGATATTAGGATATGAATTACTATTTCTCTTACTAATTATCCATAGTAATTTAGTGTAGTAGAATTAAGATTTTAGTTTGTAAACTATGAAGCACGGACACTCTCCTGAAAGCCACAAGTCGCGTGTCGTGTCGAAAATGTGCGCGCTCCGACACTTTACCGTGTATTTGAATTTTGTGATGGTGATTCAACTTTATTTATGATTTTAATGTTATTCGAATTTTATTTTGTATGGTCCATTTTCTTAATTTCATGTTAAGAATGCTCTAATAAGGTATTTTATGGAAAAATATGCTTCATTTCATTAATATATATATATATATATATTTATATATATATATATATATATATTATACTTATCCTAGCGTGTCGTATCCTAGTTTTTGGAAGAATCACATGTCGCGTGTCGAAACGCATATTACGAGTCCGTGTTTCATAGTCTGTAAATAATGTAATTTCCACTATTGAAGATAATTTTGAATGAACTGAATATCGCCATTGAAATTTAGTTTAGTTATTTATTACTTATTTTTTTCTAATTAATGCTCGTCTTTCGGAGAAAATTCTGTTTCATTCAACAATTAAGTGTAGAATAATTGCTTAATAGTTTCCCTTCATCACATGCACACGTTTTTATGGTAATATTATAATTGTTTTTACAACGTACATTAGGTTCTCTCTCAATGAGAACTGTCCTATATTGCTTCTCACTTTCTCAGAATCTGTGTGTGTTTTACAGGGAATTTTATATCTAACAAAATTATCACAAAACAGAATTGAAGCTTCATGCGTATTGAATCTTAATTCTCTTTAACTTGGTCAATCGCTATTAGAGCAAGTTTTTAATTTACCCCCAATATAAAAAGATAACTGACTTCTACCTGCAAAAGTGTCACTAATAGAACAACGAGTGTCATAGAAGCCATGAAAGAGTGTTGTTACAGAAGCCATGAAAGAGTGGTACTAAAAAACCCAAGAACACATAATGGCCTAAACATAGGAGTCAAACTCAAAATATCCCCAATTTGTTACATTAGCAGTCATACCTGTAATCTCCGGGTAAAATGGGAATAACTTTCCGAACTGGCCATGTAATTGAATCTTCAACAGCATCACGTATTGTCTCCTGTATAAATAAATATGCCACTTTATTAATCAAAGATTATAAAATGCTATGAAAACCGTTTTTCAAAAACGTAATTAAACACTATGGCCAACATGTACAATATTAATGACTTTAAACAAATTGCGTGATCCCTAAGGTTCAAGTTGAATTTAATTGTGTTCATTTAATGATGTGAAAAAGAAAAGTATTCCTCGACTAATCCATGTCCTTTATAAAACGCATCATGATGATTTCGTAATAAAATCATAAGAGCTACTTCTACCCAAATTTAATCCAAAGCGTTCCAAACCATAATAAGAATGTTCTCTTGTCGATCATGCCTTCCCATTCGAGCACACCGAGATTTATGTGGTTTGGCATAAAACCTTCCTATGTCCACTTAGAGATTTGATTCCACCATATAGGAATGGTTATTAGCCAACGGTGACTGTTCACTAAGCACTTTTGGGCGATGGTTTTTCGATCTTCTCTCTCACTTATAGAAATATTCTGAAAATAAACTCAATTTTAAAAACTCCTACATATAGAGCACACCCCATTTTCCTTTACGCGAGAAAGGAGAAATGTCTCACCCCCAAGCTCATCTTTCACAGGAATTCACATCTCTCTCAACACCCTTTAGTATTTTAAATCACATAAAATACACAAAATGACTAACCAATATCTTGAGTCATATCCATTGCATGTGGCTTGATGAGGATGTAAATTCTTCTCAACCTGGATTCCAAATTCTAATTTGTCATAGAAACTTAGTCAAAACCCAAGTCTAATGAAAAACTTGATTACTTCTTTAACTCACGCAGAGAATTGAACACCTTTTTTCCCATGCATAAACTACACAATTAATCCAGGCACCAGCTATTGGGTTGAAAACATAAAAAAGGTGCCATATTTCAAATAAATCCAATGCCAGCTTAAAAAAAAGAGGGAAATCTAGTCAAAGCACAAAATATAATAATATAAAGATGACTTATGTGACTGCACAGTCCAAGGGCGCTAGTGTCTTGTTCTGCACGTATTTTGGTCTTTTTGGTGTTGACAGTTATTTTTTATTTTAAAGCATTTATTAGGTTACTTTTATTTTTTTCCTTTTTAGTATGGTGTAAGCCGTACTCTATAAAGGGCGGGATTCTAGATGTTTCCTTTTTGTCCTTTAGTGTTTTTCATCTTTAACGGTTTGTGATGAGGGGATTTTCACCCTTCGTTCGCTGAGTGCCATACGACCTAAGCCAAGGCGGATGGATCGACCACACCCCAACGGTCAAACAAGTGATGCGCGTCCGCTGACCTTTTGGAGGAACCCGCCACGCTCGATGGTTAGACGAGTCAATGTTCAGTCAAGAGTATGTGGGATTTGACTCCGTCTCCTAGGCAACCGAGAAATGCGGAACCAACGATAAAGATGGTAACCCACTACCCACACCCTACGTGAAAAGCCAATCGCAAGAACCACTCCCCCACTACCAAGAGAAGAGTATCAGGTGCACGGCCTCCCTTGCCGACACATGGCCAACTACATTCACGAGACACTCCGGCAGTTAGTGGTTAGGGTCTCATGTAGAGGAAAGATGAAATCTAGTTAGCCATGGCCTTGTAATTATCTCCTAAGTTATAAAATCTACCCTTTCCCTGTTCCCCATGGAGGTAGGTTAATATTTGACTGAACCACGTATATTTTGGTGTCATTACTTTTACGCTCTCCCTTCTTTGCATGCAACTGAGTTGTTAATTTTCATTCTCACATCTTAGCGTCGTTTGTGGGGACAACGTATTGCCAAGCAATGAATCGACAGCGGGTAACCCATGCGATCAATGGCCTTGTTGAGCAGCAAGCAGTCCTGCGGAAGATTTTGGTATAAGTGCAACAAGCACCACTTACGCCGGCCCATCCTCCTAATTAGAATTGGGAAAGATCGGGCGGACCAAGGCGCCTCGGTCCCACAAGAATCCATTTACATCACTCATCAGAACGACAAGTGCCTGCCCTACCCCCTCCACCATCCAAACCTCTATATTCCAAAGGATGAATCCCAGTCACCCCCAATGTTTAAAAAGGCGAAAGGCGAGACGAGGCGTTTTAGTCGCGGCGAGGCGAGGCGTAAGCCTCGAGGCGTTTGAGGCGTAAGCCTCACCAAAAAGAGCAAAATAATATTAAAAAAATACTAATAAAACCATAAAAATAAAATAACAAAGAAATATAAAATAAAACTACAAAAAAAACATCCTTGAGGGCTTTCTCACATAGTTTGACATTTTTTTGTTCCCCCCAATATAACTTTTTAGAAAAAGAAAAACAATTTGAACATATTGGTTATTTTAAATATGATAATAAATTAATCAATGCAAAATCGTATTGGCAAAATCATTTTTTTAGCTTCATTCACATATTGGTTCTTTTATAATATGACAATAAATTAATCAATGCAACTTAACAAGCAAATTTATTAAAAAAAACATTGATTTTCAAGCTAAGATTAAAAAAATAGCAACTTTATTAAAAAAATAATAAAACATATTAACCTAAGTTTATTAAAAAAAACAGCAACCTTTAAAATATATTAGTATAAGTTAAAGAAAACATATTAATCTAAGTTGAAAACCAAAAAATAGAAACCTATTATAAAAAAGTCATATTGAAGTTAATTTTGTACATTTATTTCAAACAAACTATATATTTGTAACAAAATATAGTCTCAAACAAATTTATACACTTATTTCAAACAAATTAGTAAAGAAAAACAAAATTAAGTGCAACTTTAAAACTAAACTAAAATAAAAAAAAAGAATAAGAGTTAGTAGATTAAAACAACATTTTTTTAAGTTAGGTGCAATTTTAGAAAAATGAAGAATTTTAACCTTTAAACAAAGAATGAAAGATTTTTTTTTTTTTTTTTTTTTTCTGCGCCTCAGCAAAAAGGCGTGAGGCGAGGCGCATCGAGGCGTAAGCCTCGAGGCGCATTGAGGCGTAAGCCTCAAATTCAGCCCTGAGGCTTAAGCCTCGAGGCGTTTTTTCAGCGCCTTGAGGCGTACGCCTCTTCCGCCTTTTTAAACATTGATCACCCCAACCATCAGAGGTTAAGCCGACAGGATATCTTTCTTCAGCCGTGACATCCTAGCTATGCCACTAGCTTTCAAGCTGCCAATGATAAATGCCTTTAATCGCACGTCGGATCCTTGCAATCACATTGATAACTACAAGGCCTATATGGACTTCATGGGAAGCCCGGACAAATATGGAGAGTTTTTCCAACCACACTAAAGGGTCGGCACGAACGTGGTTCAACCGCCTTCCCGCCAACTCGATAATTTGATTTAACAAATTAATGGACTTGTTCGTTTGCCATTTCATTGGCAATCGGGTACACACGAAGACCATGGATTACTTGTTTAACGTTTTGCGAGGAATTTGTCACACTTTTCAACAACAAGCTCCCCAAGATTGACTGACGAACGAACGAGTGGTCGTTTCTGCTTTCCCAAGGGAGTTTTACAGTAAAAGCACTATTTATTCCCTATCCAAGAGCCCGCCAACCAACATAACGGACTTGATGACAATAGTGGAAAGCACATCGTTGAAAACACAGTCAGTAGTCGACTTCTCTCACGAGGAGGATCCGCAGGACGATGCTTCAAAAGGTGATCTGAGCAAGAGGAAGCACGGCTCAAAACGTTGCAATGGTAGAGACAGACCCAAGTATGATTCGCTTTACGCTCTTGAATGGCCGGCCGAGTTTTGGTGAATCTGTTGGACACTAAGATGTTGAATTGGCAAAGAAAATTGAAGAGTCGACCGTCCCAATGAAAGTCCAACCAGTATTACAGCTTCCACCAGTACCACGACCACGACACTAACAATTGCCTATGGCTAAAGAATGAGATTGACTCGCTAATCCAAACAGGGAACCTATGCGAGTTTGTGAAATGCCCGGACGGGAGAGCCCCCTATTTGAAGGATAGGGAGAAAAGGCAGGACAAAACAAAACGAAGAGGCCGATCGAGGGAACGAAGCCATGATCGAAAGAAGCCTTTGGAAGCTTAAGTGACAGACAAGGTCTGCCTAGATGGATCGGCATGTTATGATATTAGGAAGATTTGCATTTAGGGAAAAATCAAACTTGCCCGAAAGGCGTACAATAGGGGTGGCAATTCGTGATAATGGGTCGTGTTTAGGCCTGGCCCGACACGACCCGACACAATTTTATCTGGCACGAACACGACACGACCCGCTAGCGTGTTTTTTTTTGCTAGCACGAATACGACCCGTTAGTAACACGACCCGACACGGGTAACACGATAAAAAAATTGTGCCAATTTGGCACGATTGACACGACCAGACACGATAACCGTTGGGCTAATTGAAGATGGGTTCTTTTTTTACATGAGATTGAGTTTCTTATTTGGGCTAATTGGGAAATAATTGGGACACAATTGGGTTGTTTTCATATCGCGTTGCAATTGGGCTAAAACGGGCCAATTTCATGTCATATTTTTTACACGAACACGACACGCCCGCTAGTGGGTCAAAAAAATCTGGCCCGAACACGACAAGCCATTCTAATTTCGTGTTGGGTCGTGTTGTCGTGTTTGTGTCCGAATTGCCACCCCTAGCGTACAAGGGGCAGAAGAGAGATGCAGTGGAGATCCAAACCCACAAACCGCTAAAAGATTGGGACTGTATTGTCTTCACACCCAAGAAGAAGAAGAAGAAGGTCAGTTGCACGGCCTCCCTCCCTGATCAATACGTGGCCAACCACGTTCATGAAACACTATTCGACAGTTAGCTTTTAGGAGAATAAATGTACGACTAGTATATAAAAGTCAGTAGGAGAGATATAGGGTAGGATGATATATTTGTAACCATGGCCTTGTAATTTTCTCAAATTAAAGTAATAAACTCTCCCCCTACCATTTGCTGCGTGGACCTAAATCGATATTGGACCAAACCACTAAATTATGGTGTCGTGTACTTTACACAATTCCTAATTTGCATACATGTTTAAGGTGTTAATTTCTTTTCCAATAATTTGCACACATCTCAAGGTTATAAATATAGTTGTACTCACCCCATTTGGGAATATCACATAATAGAGATTATGTTGTATGAAATTATGTTTGCATTTTTCGTGTTATGTCAAACTAGTATTAGCCCATCTAAGTTGTTAACTTTGCATGGCTCCCAAGAAAACCAACCAAATTGATATGGATCGTCGTATGACCGCCTTCGAAGAGGCCCTCGCGGACCTTTCCACCTATAAGTGAAGTCTCCTTAGCCCTCTCAACAACCTATGTGTTTCAGCTGCCCTACCACAGGCTACGCTCGCCAACATCAAGGTTTCTAGTTGTCTTCCCTTAGTGTCGTAAGGCAGCCCCACAAAACCAAGATATAGCAAGGGACCATTGCAGTTGTCGCAGCCCCCGAGTGTTCCTTCCAATTGTTCACGATAAGGGGAAAACCCCTAATGTGCCTCGCAATGATTGACTAGCCCAACGGTGCATTAAACAAACCCTAGTGACATTTCCTCTGAGATGATTAGCTCTCCGACTAGATTTTAGCATCCCTAGGCCAACCGAGAACTTCGTACCACCATGACCCGACTACGCCCCCCGGCCTTAGTCGCGACGACCCTCACCCCTCCCTCGATTCAAATGTGGTTTTGGAGAACAAGAGGGCTCTTGATAAGGTTCCCCGGGTTCATATCGACACACTCGACTGTTTCAGACCCACGGTTCTTCGAGAGGACCAAGGGAAGAGGAGGACTAAGGTGTAATACCCCGTATTTTTATGGCTTTTAATTATGAGGTTAATTAAATGGAATTGCTTTTAATCTAGGATTTAATAAATTAATTTGGAATAATTAATTGAAAATTAATTCGGATTTAAATGCTAACGGGACGAGAGTTAGTATTTGGTTATTATTATTATGTTGTTGAATATTACTGAGTGATTATGGTAATATGTGATCATTGAACTTATTAAAAATGTCGTGAGTTGAAAATACGGCCGTTTCGGTAATTTAGTTGGGACACGCGTGTCAGTTGTGTCAGGACCCAATTTAATGGATTTAAAAGTATTTTATTTTTATGTCATCCGTATGAGCTTTTTGAATGCGCCAACGTGTCCGGAAGGTTCGAGATAGTCAGAAAACACTAGCCGGGAGTTTAGTTTGAGTCCCGGGGCATTTTTAAGCCAAACCGGCAACCCGGAAGGGTATTTCGATCATTTTAAAAATTAAGGAATTAAGACCCACGAATTCTAGTGTTTAATTATGTATTATTGGAAAGTTCATTAGGGCCATTATCAGCCAAAAACAAAGAGGTGGGCTACGTAAGTTAGAGGAGAGGTTACAAAAAGTCCCCAAACCAAAACCACCACCCACCACCACCAATTTGGACGGAATTGTGACCGGAAAGAAGAGAGGACCAGCCCTTGAACAACAACAACGGATCAGAACATCAGATTTACAGGCAAGTGATTTATCTTGCAAAGATTCAAAGCATATACTTTACATGTTTTTATAGAATTGAAGATTTCTCATAAATAATGAAAATTGAATGGATTTGAATGGTTTAAATCATAATCTGGGTAGGACTTGCATGTAGGCTTATGTTGGAGATGATAACGACTACAAATTTATGATTGATGGGTAGAGAATTTCGAAATTTGAAGGGATTATGGGATGTTCTTGATGAAATAGGAAAACTAGGTTTTACATTATTTTTGGGTATTTTGATCCGAGAAAGTGATGTTATATGTTGATTTGATGAATCTAAAAACGTGGGGAATGAAGCAAACATGTTAGTAGGATGATTAGTATATTCATATGTGAGTTTTGGATGTTAGAATGAAGATTTAGAGGTGTAAAAAGTTGATAACCCGTAACTGTTAATGATTTCTGGGCTGATACCTGCTTGATCGATCGATCGATCGACTCAAGAATGTCGATCGATCGATGGTTCGATCGATCGACCCTTTTCATCGATCGATCGACCCCTGCTATATTTTGGTAATTATCTCTTTAAGGTTTAAGGATTATTCCAAAGTCAATGTTGATTATTAGGGGGAGTAATATAACATGGTGGGACTTGGATAAGGTTCGTAGGGTATTAATTATTATCGAAGAATGATATAACTTATGGGATTGATTGATATTGCTTATGAGGGTCTACCGAATGAGGTACGAGTAGAGAGCGTTCGAATTGAAACTATAATGGGAATTTATGATGATGTAAGGTTAAGGGCAGGAATGGAGTGACTTTAAGTGCGGAGATAACAAAAGAATTTAATAAGAAACCTAATAACCTTTTGCAATGGGTTTAAGTACCCAAGCTGATACGATGAGAGAGTTATCAAACGAAATTCATATTATGTGTAATGTTCGGGGTAAACTTACTACGTACGAGACTAACTAGATGAAATGTGTGAACATCTATATTGATATATGATTACTTAGGTTGTGTGAATGCCTAGTGTATGGATTTCTTATGTGTATGACATACCTACCATACTTGCTATCACCGGATGTTAGTTTTATTCTGGAAAAGGACCCTCTTATCCTTGTGTGCCTTCGGGGGGATTTAGACTGGTACCTTAAGGACATAGTACTGTGAATGACTTATTTGTGAGTTGATAAGTCAGCTGACCTTGGGAGCGTAGGTATGTGCGTGACCCATGGGTATGTGAACTATGTTCGCCCCCAATATGTGTGATTTGTATTTAACGGTTTCTGAGAGATTCGGAACACGTGATCCTGACGTACGTGATGTACATGGATTTGATAGCAGAGTATGCGTGCACCGCAGCTTAGCCTAGGGGTGCCATATATGTATTTATGTACTGAGAGTGATGTACTTATGTATTTGTGATGGGTTCATTGTTGCTTAGTAGATGTGAATGACTAAGATATTCGAATGGGTTAAGAATAAGAATTTAACTAATACTTGAGATAAGTAATTTAACGAATGTGAACATGGGTTAGAAATATGGCTTAATTGGGGGGTTATGTGTAGAAACTCTATGTTAGAATGCGAAGGCAGGAGTGGTACAAACTAGTTAGATAGTGGCATAACTAGGATGGGTTAAAGGCATACGTTAGACATGCACAGTACTTGAGAGTTAAGAAACTCATGTGAGAGTACGCAATTAACGTGTTTATAATATGTGATGTTCCATTGTAATTTAAGTCACTTGCTAAACTTTTAAACTCTCTGACCCGTTTTCCTCCAAATCTACTTTTGTTTTGTAAAAACCTTTTAGGGTGCCCAGCCACAGGGACGCCAAGCATAGGAGTTCCATTTTGATGACGTGCTGTAGCTGCTGTGGAAGTTACAGGATCTTGGTAGTAGACGCTCTCATTTTATTCTTGATTCCTTCAGAGTCAATTGTATCAGTTAGGGCATGTCGCCCATTCTTATTTAGAGGTTGTAGTTGCAGACTTTCATTATTTCAGCTTTTGGTTTATTGTTTATTTAGACTCTTGTACTGGGACATTATTTACTCTGGCATCTTTATTATTGGAGTGTTTACTCCAGACTTATTTGATTTCTTCTCGTTGAGCATTTATCTGAGATTGTTTATGCGATTGATGGTTTATTAAATATATTCTTGATTAATTGTTGGCTTATTAATAAAATTTGACATCTCTCTTATTAAATATTAGGTGGCTAGTAATTAATTAAATGTCTTTCGACAGTGATACTAAGACTGAACCAACTGGATATTCTGTATTAATTTAATAAAGGAGTAGCTACCCGGTATTTAATTAGACGGGGTGTTACATAAGGTATGACGGCAATAAGTACTGCCAAGGAAGATTTAGGAGATTTTGCAGATGCGAAGCGGAGTATGGCGACAACTTTTATTCATTACTTAGTGGGTTAGGTCCGCTCTATTGTTGCTCTCTCATCGCAGCGGATCGTAAAGCCATCCATTTCTATCGCATGCATTAAACCCTGTTGAAGAGGCTAAACGGCTTGAACCTATATGACCGATTAAAAGACAATTCCCAATATTGTTGGGGAGGTCAGGGAAGACGAATTAGATCGAGAGGCGATGCTTATGCCTCTAAGTTATCAAACATGAGTGAGTCTTACCTTAAAAATAGGGGAGTGGGAGTCCAATAGGGAGGCAAAGCTCCAGGTTAGTAGGCTCTTGTTGTGCTTTGACCCTTCTGTGGGCTTTCATCGAGGAGAGCAGGCTTGACAGGCCCGAGTCTTTATTTGCACAACTTTTTTTGTTTCACGCTCTATTTGTAGCCTTGTTTGTTCCTTTGAGCTCGAGCTCATCTTTGCTGAAAGAGGTATGTGCCTCGTATAGTTGAAGGATGTCTTCCTTTCAATGTTTAAAAAGGCGGAAGAGGCGTACGCCTCAAGGCGCGCCTCGAGGCGAGGCACTGAAAAAAAGCCTCGAGGCTTAAGCCTCAGGGCTGAATTTGAGGCTTACGCCTCAATGCACCTCGAGGCTTACGCCTCGATGCGCCTCACGCTTTTTTGCTGAGGCGCAGGAGAAAAAAAAAAAAAAAAATCTTTCATCACAAAGTCTGTTTGTTTAAAGGTTAAAATTCTTCATTTTTCTAAAATTGCACCTAACTTAAAAAAATGTTGTTTTAATCTACTAACTCTTATTCTTTTTTTTTTTAGTTTAGTTTTAAAGTTGCACTTAATTTTGTTTTTCTTTACTAAGTTGTTTGAAATAAGTGTATAAATTCCTTTGAGACTATATTTTGTTACAAATATATAGTTTGTTTGAAATAAATGTACAAAATTAACTTCAATATGACTTTTTTTTAAAAGGTTTCTATTTTTTGGTTTTCAACTTAAATTAATATGTTTTCTTTAACTTATACTAATATAATTTAAAGGTTGCTGTTTTTTTTAATAAACTTAGGTTAATATGTTTTATTATTTTTTTAATAAAGTTGCTATTTTTTTAATCTTAGCTTGAAAATCAATGTTTTTTTTAATAAATTTGCTTGTTAAGTTGCATTGATTAATTTATGTTCATATTATAAAAGAACCAATATGTGAATGAAGCTAAAAAAATGATTTTGCCAATACGATTTTGCATTGATTAATTTATTGTCATATTTAAAATAACCAATATGTTCAAATTGATTTTCTTTTTCTAAAAAGTTATATTGGGGGGAACAAAAAAATGTCAAACTATGTGAGAAAGCCCTCAAGGATGTTTTTTTGTAGTTTTATTTTATATTTCTTTGTTATTTTATTTTTATGATTTTATTAGTATTTTTTAAATATTATTTTGCTCTTTTTTTTTTCTTTTTGGTGAGGCTTACGCCTCAAGCGCCTCGAGGCTTACGCCTCGCCTCGCCTTTCGCCTTTTTAAACATTGCTTCCTTTCCCCCTAAAGTAGTCGTTTGTTCGCCCTTCGGGGCTTAGGGGGCTTAGGGGGCTTTTAGTCTTTCAGTCCCATCATATTTTTTCATTACCCTTCATGATCTTACTAGGATTATCAACATTATAGTTTTTTATACCAAAAGCCTCTACCTAATCACAAATGTTCTTCCGGAAGAGACCGAATTGGATGTAGAGATCAGTAGGGGCTTATAGTTTAATTGATTGAAACGTACCACTCATAACGATTATATTGTAGGTTCGAGCCCTACTAAGCCTACCACCCTCTTCTCCGAATGCATCTTCATATAGAAAGAGAAGACAATTAAGATCCTTCCAATCGAGTCAAGACCCGTCCCGTACAATCAAGAAAGGGAACGCTTCAACTTAGCCATTGAAGAAGGCGAACGTTAGACGAGAGATGAGGCTAATCTACTGCATACTGCCATGAAGTAATGGATCTTCCGATTTTCCTCCCAATCATCATATCATCTTGCGATTCTAAGGACAAGGGAACAGCTTCAAATTCCATTCTGGAATATACCAGCTCTAAGGAGAAGGCTCAAGGCAGAGTACAAAGGATCTGGACGGCTACGAGGCTGATCGGAAGAAGGCTCAAATATATGTTGAGGGTGCAGAAATCTTTGACACGGAATTAAAGGATAATAGGATAGGGAGAAAGGAAAATAGGCCTAATGAGTGCTCTTCCTCAGAATACAGGGTCAAATGCGATTGCTAGCAGCGCAGAGAACCGTCATCGACGATTAAGTGGGAGTTCAAACTTGGTAAACAAGCTCTTGTCACGCGTGTTGGATGGGGAATGAATAGGTCGGCTATGCCCCTGGACATCCCGGCTTCCCTGTCACGTCCGAAGGGTTAAAAGGCTTCCATTCCCCAAAAGATGAGCACTTACATCACGAACTCATAGAGGCAGTTTTTTGAAATGGGTAGGAAGAGTCGACCTACAGAGCCATAAATCTTTTACAACCGTATGCAATTATGTCCCCAAAGAAGACGAGAAACCCCTCATTTGGGAAACTCTCTCACTAAGAAGAAAAAGAAGAAGGGAGGAAGCCTAAAGGCTTACTCATCCTTAATAATCTTCCAAGTGTGAGAATCAAAAAGGGATAAGGGTAGCACAGCCCCCAACCAAGGGAGTTGTTACATCCAGTATCCCCCCCCCCCCCCTATTATTGACATGTCATGGTGCCCCGGAGCCGAAATGCTGTAAGGTCTTCAAGCCCCACACTCGATTCTTGAGATTCGGTTGTTATGTAGGCGGACTCGATTTCTTCTAGTTTTAAGCAATCCCTCTTTCTCATGTTTCACCATATGGATCACCTATCTTTCAGTTCGACCCTGTTCTTGGCCTCGAGGAGTGGCAAGTAGCACGGAACTTGAATCAATCAAATAACATAGTATTAGGAGTTGGGGGGCTTTCCTTGTTAGAAATCCATAGACGTTGGGTTGACCCAGAAAGAGCACCTCGAAAAAAGACAACAATAAAGGAAGTTGAGCTAGGATTTGATTGAAAGCACGAAAGTACAAAGGCCGAGGACAACTCGACTGCCAAGGAAAGGAACATCATCTCTAACCAGTGATTATCAGTTCCTTAGCTTCGGCCTAAAGACAACTACCTTATCAACCCACTCATACGGCTCGTTCACAACTCTCAGGTCCCAACAAGGCCTTCCAAATTTGGCGTTGTTAACATAACGATCCATCCATGAGGATATGAAGTGGCAGTAACGTGAGGAGGGGAAGATGGAGCAATCTCTATTCGAGGATGTGAGCCCCAAAGTGCACCCATTTGTGTCCCAAGAGGAGTGCCTGCATAGTAAGGTGTTAAAAGTGTCAGATTTGTGCGTCAAAAGTATTTTTGTCCTTTGGGTGTTGATGGTTGATTTGTTATTTTACTGTATTTATTAGATTTCTTTTAGCTTTTACCCCTTTAGGATGACGTAAGCCTACTTTATAAAGGGCTAGATTACATGCATTTCCTTTTTAGTCATTTTCATCTTTAGTGTCTCGCCTTAGGGCACACATTCTAAGACTATAAATGTAGGCGTACTCACTTCTTTTGGGGATATCACGTAGTCGAGAAATAAAGTTATATTAATGTAGCACACGTTCCGAGACTAAGCGCTTCCGTATGTAATTTTGAATCCAAAAGCAATTTAAATTACTGTAGAATTTAATATAAGTTTGAGGGTTCTATCTTCTATTTGTAAATTATGTGGGACAAATCATTGAGGTACCAAAATTTTAAATAGTAAACAAACATGCTATAACTATTAATATTATTATTAGTATCTATATATAATTGCATGAAGTTATGAGAATGTGGTATGATGTTTATATAACATGCCTTGTGTGGTTAAATATTAGAGTATGAGAAATCCAAACAATTAGACCTAAAAGCTAGCTTTCATTTTCTAATGTTCTTGTTTATTAACTTGAGAGCAAAAACTTGTTAAGTAAAGAAGTGACGAAGGATTAAGGAGAAGTTTGAACTTAGAATTCATAAGGTAATCTTCACGTATTTTTGTTCTGGCATGTTTGTATATCAACATATATAAATTTGGTAACTATGCATGGATTATATTGGGTGTTGTTGAGGAGAAAGAAATGAGATCTTAAATTTTGAAGTTTGATTGAAGTGTTCTTATTTAAATTCAATCAATGGGATTGATGTATGAGTAGTCCTGATATGTTATCCATGCTCATATGTGGATTATAATAGAGATTATATGGTTAATTTGAGTGTTCTTGGCTGAAAATGAAAAGCGAGGTTGTTTTCTTAAATTCTTGTGATATATATATGTGTGTGTTTTTGTTGAATTGAACCATGGAATATAAGTAAAAGCGATTCTACCATGTTTGCTATAAATACATATATGTTTGAGGGTTGTGCATAAGTGTTTGTATTCTTGGTGTATAATTAGCTATAATCAATTATACACCTCTTGGATGTATTAAAGTGTATTCTTTGCAATTATAGTTGTTCGTGATGATTTATAATAGTGATCTTGAAAGTTATTAATTGAGCAAATTCGTGAAGAAAAATCATGAACCCACATTAGAGTCTAATTTGGGTTACCATACAAAACAGCCATACAAGGTTATAAAAAATTCGAAATTTCGATCCATTTGATGTTCTGAAAAGTAGAGTATTATAACTTTCAAAAATGTAAGATACATCATATAATTCTTTCCCAATTTGTGAAGTTTAATTCGTGAAGTTGACACAAAAAAAATTATAAATCTTTGTAAGGGCGGCCAAATTCTTAAATAGCCTAGTGTTTTACTTGTTCATTAAGATCCGACTGTTGGACTGAACTATAATTTTTATATGCTATTATTCTAGATGTTGTCTAGCTTCTCATAAATTTGTATTTAATCGAAAAATGAAATGATCTTTATCAAAATTGAAAATGAAGATGTCATGTGGTAAAAAAGTATTGAACTTGGTATTCTTGCTCATCATATGATTGATAAAATGTTAACAAAGATGCTTGGAGTATATTTTATCATAATTGAGCATGCTTTATGGAAAGAGTAGTTCTGTGGATTACTATAGTTGTAATAAGTACGTTAAATTGTTTTCACTATCATAGAATACTTATATAAATTGGATTGATAGGGAAGGAAGCGAAAAGCTCAAAAGCACCGGAGTAGTTATCTAGTGGTGATTGTGGTCTTAACTAACCAAGATAGTGTACTTGCATATTCTATATTAGTACGGAATAATGATATATGTGTGATATGAGATGTGAACTTGAAAGGCGAGAGTGTGAGAAAGGCCTTCTAAGGGTTATACGAAAGAGATGTGAGCCAAAAAGGGGGTAAGATCATAAGAAATCCCTAAGAAGGGTACAATCCTTGATGAAAACGATATGAATGAGAAATGCCCAAGAGGGGAAACGGATTTTAGGGGAAAATCACATTGAATTAATGCATTGATTGAACTATATTGCTAGTATATATTGCCTATTTAGTGAGTGCGAGCGTGTGAGTATATTCACTAGGCGTTGCCCTATTGTAAACTTATGTTTACACATTTCAGCATGAGGGTCCATTGCCAACGTTGGGGTCATGGAATCTTTTGAGGTTGCTCGATGACCTTACATGGTCATATACAGTTTTTGACTTGTGTATATTGTATATATCGTGAGCATTAGATACTTCACTCATGTTAGAGATGTTGTGTGCATATGGGAGAGGTTGACTTAGTTTCTTTGTTGGCTTGGAGAGTAGTTTGTAACTGCTTACTGCAAATTTGATGTTAATATTGCATGCTTGTATGCTATGAAGCACGGATACTCTCGGGAGGTCGCGAATTTTTGTTGGACACGTATAGGATACGGGATACGTTAGGATACCATAAGATACGCGAATCCTAGAGTATCCTAATTTTTATTTATTTGTTAAATGGCTGGGATACGCTAGGATACGCTGGGAATACATTAGGATACGTTTTGGATACGTTTTTAGGATACGTTTTTTATTTTTTTATCTGTGTTTTTTTCATTCTTTAATTATTTTTCTTCCTTTACTATGTTTTTTTTAACTGTATTATTTATTTTTCATTCTTTGCTTGTGCTGTATTGTTTTCTGATTTTTTTCTTTAACTTTTTTTATGTTTTCATTCTTTTTTTTATCTGTGTGTTGTTTTTAACTGTATTGCTTTCTTTAACTGTTTTCAGTCTTAGCTATGTTATTTTTAATATTTACATCCCACTGTTTGAATCCTTTTTTATGGTACTTGATGATGTGGTTGACGGAGATGATGATACCGTTGATATTGGGTCTACTTAGTGATTGAGATACTATGAAGCCTGGATGCTCTCAGGAGGCTTCTCTCTATCTTATTTTATGCTATATTATCTTTATTTTTTTCTTATGTTTTTGTTGGAACAACCTTTTATGTTAATGATATTTTATTGTAATGGTGTTTGTTTGGTGACAACAATCATCATATTTGAGCACTTTAATATAATGGTGTTTAATGCTTTAGTTTCATTTTATCAAGTTTATCATTAATATATATAAAATAAAATAATAAATATTTAACATATCCTAGCGTATCCGTAACCTACATTTTGGAAAAATCACGTATCCCGTATCCCGAATCGAGTCGTATCCCGTATTACGTGTCGAGTCCGTGCTTCATAGCTTGTATGTAAGTATGTCTGTGACATGGTATAACATGTTATTATGTTTCCTTAGCGCACTCTATTATTATTAATTATACTAAAGCGCATTTAGCTTAGTACATGGTGTGCAATAAATGTTACGGTTGATTCACGCCCACCTAGAACTTAGGAGTGTGTGGTGGTGGGATAAGTCAATTTGTTAAGACTCTAGTTCATGCAAACAGCATAACAAGAATATGTGAAGTTTACCTTATGAATTTTGAGTTCAAACTATTCCTTGATCCTTCTTCTTCACTTTTGTCTTTACTTGACAAAATTTGTGCTCTCAAGTTTATAAACAAGAACATAAGGAAATGAAAGCTACCGGAAACTTTTAGGTCTAAATGGGTCTGATTTCTCATACTAACTTTTAACCACACAAGTCATGTTATATTAACGTTACATCACATTTTGATACCTTCATGTAAATACAGATAGCAAGCTCATCCTAATATTAATAGTTATAATATGTTTGTTTACTATATCAAATTTTGGTACCTCAAAGTATCCTCACATAATTCCAAATAGCACCCTCAAACTTATATTGAAGCTTATAAAACATGAATTAAGCACGAAAATTTTCACGTAATCTTGGAACGTGATGTCACAATTAATTTTTGTTGGGGTTTCACGGTTTCATATGGCGTGCTACGTTAGAAGATCTCTTCGAACTCTCAATTAAGTTGTGCTTTGTTAAATTAGAAATAATTTTCACATCGCGGACTTTGGGTTTAACCATGTCCTTGTATGTCAAGTTTGATTTTTCCAAACAAGTCCACAAGGAAATAATAAGAGGGTTAAATTTTTAATTTCTCTTTTGTGAAATTTTAGATTGCAAGACACTATCCAAATTAATGCCCGAAAATAGAATAAGCATGTAACTTAGTGAGACTAATGTTACCTTGAGCGTGGGTTGCTTTGGAACATGAAACACTTTGGTATGTAGTAGGGGTACATACCTAGTAGACAATGCTTTGAGGGGTAAGCTTAGTGGGTATTCTGTTTCAGTTCGTGATTCGCCGAAGCTATTATTTGGATCGTTTTGAGTACCATATAAAGTGTATATATATATAGTACACACATCCACTAAATATTAAATTAATTTAAATTAAGTTTTTATATAAACAACTTATTAAGCTCAGGTTTTTGTAGAGCGAGAGTAAATTGAGAGAACTTTATAACATATATGCTTTTCCCATTTGTTCATTACTTTTTAGATCTGGGGCGCTAAAATACCCAAAAAAAAGGTACGAGATCTAGAACGGGTACTCAGGGAGGAGAGTAATTCTATAAAAACATTGAACTTCAAACCACATCATTGCTGAACTACATGTCCTTATTCTCGTTTAGATTATAACAACACAATAAGGATTGTTAACTATTGTTTGATTAATAAAGCTCAATTGCCTTCTCAAAGGTTGCCTATAGGTCCAACAGACGTAACATATCATGAACTTTGACAAAAAAATAAGATATTATATTTTCTTTATTGGCAGGATAAGACTTCAAATCCAAGATTTGGAATCTTTATTGGATGCTATGAAACTCAACCTGCTATATAAAAATAGAGAACCATTTACAATACTTATCTGTGTTATTTTATCATATCAATAGAGACAGACCATAAATAGAGTTTTTCCAAACCTCAATAGCATCATTAATACCAGGTATCGCTGATATATCACCACCGATTACTTTGAGTGTAAAATCCATCTTTTTCTGCAACTCAGATAAAGGATATTAGCTAATATGTAATGCTCTCTTCCAGTGTGTGTGTGGTGTGGGGGAGGGAAGAGAGATAGAGAGGCATCTGGCCTGGAAAGAACTGATTACCAATATATCCAGATTCAAAACAATATGTTTAAGATGTAATCTTTTGCATAAAATATTTTTGAAAACCAGAATCAACTTAAAAACTTCAAAACTCATATGAAATAGACTTATGATGAAACATTTATACAAAAAAATGGATGAAGAAATCAAATTATATCTCACTGCTCAGCAACTGTCATTGTGCACAGAATTTCAGGAACTGTTTTAAGGACCAAAAAACAACCACCAAAAGAAAAGAAAATATAAAATTGTCACACAAGGAAGGTTTCAAAACTAGAAAAAGATACTGCACCTTTTCTCTTAAAGAAAAACATACAGCTCCAAAGCAAGGAAACTCGTCAACTAGTGGCTTAAAGATCAACCTGAAAACACCGGTGAAACCAATATTCTTCACCTATAGATAGAAGAAACACCAACATCTGCAATCACTTTAGAGTTATAGCTCAATAGCTTAATAAACTGTTCTTGTAAAAAACATGCATCTCAAATATATATATATTTTTTTTAAATCGGAGGAAGAGAAAATTAATCACTTTCCAAATACATGTAAGACATAGGTGTCTGCTAAGGAACCCAAAAAAACTAAAGGGGGCACCCACATGTGCAATGTTTAAAACATAATGTAAATGTATTTTTATGCAAGCCGTACATGCCCCGCTCAATTTTTGTGGAGCCTTTAGCAACAACAAAAATTATAGGAACATAGACTGCATTCAGCAAGAGAGCTGATAGTAAAGAAAGGAGGAAATTACTTTTCGTGTTATAATACTGCAGCACTAGAAAATAATAATGATGTAAACGTGTCGGAATTGACTCACTCACTCACACAAGAATAATTATAGAAAATAGAAATTAGGTGTACTCTTCAGGCATGTATAAACAGGATTTACAATGATAAATATGAAAACTAAAGTGCCTTGAATTAAGGCTACAATTAGGAAAAAGGTAACTAAAGTTCCTTGAATAAAGGCTACAATTAGGAAAAAGGTTTGGAGCTATGTATACTCAATATACAATAAAACAATAATTAAAATTACGGAGGTTTAACACTCCCCCGCAAATTCGACTGATAGACGAGGTTGGACCGTAGAGTGAAGTGATGTTTCTGGATTCCTTCGGTGAGAATATCTGCGAGATGATCAGGAGAAGGGGCAAACTGAACCAGATGAGTGCCGAACAGAAGGCGTTCTTGAATGAAATGGTAGTCAAGTTCAATATGCTTAGTGCGAGCATAGAAAACGAAATTTAAGGCCATGTAGGTAGTGCTGAGGTTGTCACGGAACAAAGGGTTTTAGGTGGAGGGAAGTTGACTTGGGTAAGAAAATGGGTGATCCAGGTGGGCAACAGAGCAGTACTCTGCTTCAGCATTGGAGCAGGTTATAGTAACTTGTTTCTTGGCGGTATATGAGATCAGATTGGACCTCAAGAAAACACAAAGACTTAGCAGAGCAGTGAGAGTCCAGGAAGCCTGCCTAATCAGCATCAAAGTAGGCTATGATAGTAAAGGATGTGAGTGAGCAACGAAAGGTAAGGCGGAATTCAGGATATCCTTTGAGATAGCGAAGGCAGCACAACATTGGCTATGTGACGACGGGTAAAGATAAAGTACTGGAAAGAACCAACTAGTTGTTGATACTCAGTGACATCAAATAAGAACTCATCGGTGTGAGCTAATAGTTGGGTCTTGGCACAGACCGGAGTGAGTGGAGCAGGACTTTTGAGTCCATCATACCGAACCACTGTAGAAGGTCAATGGAGTCCTTTGTTTGGGAAAGATGAAGATGGTCTCGGCAGAAGTTGGCTTCTAGACCCAAAAAGTATGATAAAAGATTAAGGTCACTGAGCTCAAACTTTTTGCCAAGAGTGGTGATGAAGGAGGTGACCAAGGAAAGTGTGTTACTTGTCAAAATGATGTTATCAACATAAAGAAGGAGAAGCATAACTGTGGAGTCTAATCGGTAGGCGAACAAGGAGTAATCGTCCTAACTTTAAGTGAAACCAAACTCCAAGAGAAAGTTGTTGAGCACTGAAATAATACCCGAGGAGCCTGTTGAAGGTCCTAGATGGCTTTTTTGAGGAGGTAAACATGACGAGGGTGATTGGGATTTGCAAAACCAAGAGGTTGGTTAATGTAAATAGTCCGATCTAACACACCATGAAGGAATGCATTTTTCACATCAAGTTGACGGATAAACCAACCCATGAAGTCAGAAATACTTAGTACAGTACGGACTGTGATTGGTTTAAAGACGGGACTAAAAGTTTCATCAAAGTCACCCCCGGCTTGTTAATGAAAGCCTTTTGCAACAAGTCCGGCCTTGAGACGGTTAATGGACCCATCAGCTCGTCATTTAATCATAAAAACCCATTTGCAATCAACTACATGTTGTCCAGTAGCAGGAGGAATAAGAACCCAGATAGCATTCTTCAGCAGTGCATTGAACTCATTAATCATGACCTTGCGCCATTCAGGAATATGTGAGGCATGTGAGTAGCAAGTGGGTTATGTGGTGGGGGAAGGGCGATGAGCCAAAACGGCTTTGGGAAGAGGATATTCAATAATGTCATCTGACAGGTGAGGAGGCTTACGAGAATCATCCTGATATCTTGGTGATCATGGAGTGTCAAGAAAAGGTGAAGTGGAGCGTCTACTAGAGATGAGGGAGAAGGTGGTAGGTTAATACCATATGGGAAGAAAGAATTGGGTGATGGGATGGTCGACATCGATAATGATAAGGGAAAGGTGCCATATGGTTATGAGCTAGTGTGGGTTCAGGAACAGGAGGGTTGGGGATGTTAGGTGGAGGAGTCAAGGGTGGTGGTAATTTTGGAGCTGAATGTGACACCCCGACTAATTAAACACCGGGTAGCTACTCCTTTATAAAATTAATTCAAAATGCCAAGTTGGCTCAGTTAATAGCATCACTGTCGAAAACGTTTTATTATTACTAACCACCTAGTATTTAAAAAGTAAGTGCCAAATTTTATTAAATCTGATTAACATGCAACAAGAGTAATGAATAACTAAATAACACCATTCACCATACTGAAGTAACAAGAATAACCATCACAATATGTAAATAAAACCTGGAGGAAAAACTCCTCAATACAAATCCCACGACTGATATGTAAACTGAAATAAATAACTAAAACTGAATACTGAGCAATACATGCTAGAGTCTGAAAACTGAAATGTAAAAATGCTCTAAATAGGAATGGGCAACATGCCCTACAACTGATAGATAGTGACTCTGGAATCCAAAAGATAGAAGCGTCTATGAGCAAATCCCTGTAGCTTCCACAACCAGCTACAGCACGTCACCTGAATGAGTACCTATGCTTGGTGTCCTTGTGGCTGGGCACCTAAAAAGGTTTTACAAGAAAATATATTTGAAAGCAAATGGGTCAGAGCCCGAAAGTGGAAATCATTTTAAAAACCTGCAAGTGCTTTAAAAACATTTAAAACATTAAATGCAAAGTACATGTTAGGACGTGCACTCACATTATATTCTCACCTCTCGTCTAACTGTGCACTCCTAACGCAAGTACCCATCTATAACTACCCATACTACTAGCTAACTGACAACATAACTAGCTAGACTACCACGGGTTCTACCCATGTAATCGGTTCCATATAACATAACAACTCTCGTAATCAAGTAGAGGTTTACTGTGAACATAGTTACTAAATATGCCAATGATATAACTATCAGTTAACTCATTATATAACTCGAAACAATACCGTAATATTTTTACAACATTAACATGAGGATTTCCTTTAATTTAATGTATATTATTCACATCATAAATATACGATACAAGCACCCCGCAATCTAAGCTGTAGTGCACACATACTCTGCTATCCATCCCGGTACATCACGTACATAAGGATCACATATTCCGAATCTCTCAGGAATAGTTCAGATAACACAAATCACAAATAGTGGAGGCGAACATAGTCACCATCACATGGGTCACGCACATACCTACGCTCCCATGGTCAGCGGACTTATTAATATCACAATAAGTCTTTCTATGACCTATGTTCATCAAGGTACCAGTCTATATCCCCCCCGTAGGCACACAAGGAATAGAGGGTCCTAAGCGAACGAAACCTCCCGTGATAGCAAGTATGGTAGGTATGTCATACATACAATCCATATATCAATACTAAGTAAACACACATCTTAGTAATACCGTATTATATTCGTAGTACATGTTGCACTCTCGTACTAATGATAATTATCACATCTTATTTTATTCCGGTTCATAATTATACGCGCTATAAATTCATCCTCACGTCGTAGTAGTCACTCACGTCTCAACCCAAATGATACATTGAATATAACTCTCGTATATGATTTACTCATCTCAATAACCCAAAAGTCCCAAATCAATCACTATATCATCAAAGGGATGCTAACCCTACCCTTGAACCATCTCCCGGAACTCCAAAAGTCAAAACAGTCCAAAAAGGGGCAAACTGCCAACTCGTTAGAAGTCTCGTTCGAACGAGGCTTCGAACGAGTTTGGACTGTCAGGTCGTTAGAAGTCTCGTTCGAACGAGACTGTTCGAACGAGGTCCCAGTTCGTTCGAACGAACTGACCCTTCTAACGATATCTCGTTCGAACGAGATATCGAACGAAAATCCTACTCGTTAATAACGACTGGTCAACTCGTTAGAAGCTCGTTCGAACGAGCTCGTTCGAACGACCTGGGGGTTGCTTCTAACGAGATGCCAGTTTCTGCCCAGAACTTCCCAAAAATCGTTTTTCACCATTTTTACTCCTCAAACCTCTTCTAAAATTCGTTCCCACAATATATTGAGTTCTCTAATCATCCTCAAACATGTTAAGGGGTTATACTAACATCATTAAAGGGTTTGATATCATATAAACATCATTAAATCACAATTTATACACTAATTCCCAATTTTCTTCAAGAACATAAACCCTAACTTTTTCTCATCATAAATTCCCAGATTTTAATTCGTACATCACCTAGATATGAAATATCCGAAATTAAATCTCCCAACAATGTTTCTACATGCAAACCTATCCCAACATTCAATAATAACTTCAAATTTCATGGGTTTTCTTTTAATCTTTCAAGAACAATTAAGATTCTTCAATTTCTAACATGGAAAAGACATTCTCAGTAATTAAATGGAAATAAAGTCACTTGCCTTGGTTTGATTTCTGAATTTGGTGTGGATTCGGTGTAGAATTTCTGCAGAATCTCTCTCTCTCTCTCCTTCTCCAAGCTTTCTTTTCCAAAAGGCTATGGTGGCTAGGGTTTTGCTTTGGGGAAACTTATGAAACCTAATTTCAATAAACCTCCGTAGCTTGTTGGGTTAATAAGGGTTGGTTGGGGTCAATCCTTATCAGATTACAACTCTCAATTTTCGTCACTTTTAATTACCCAAAAATACCAAATTACTAAAATACCCTTTAAGTTACCGGTACGGTCTAAAATTACCCCGGGATCCAAACTATACCCCCGGCTAGTGTTTTCTGACTATCTCGACCCTTCCGGACGCGTTGGCGCGCTCAAAACGACCATACGGATTATCGATTTTAAATTCACTTTTTATTAATAAAATATTATACCGTGACGCGGCGGTCCCACGCGTCTCAACAAAATTTCCAAATTGCCGTATATAAATCTCACGACAAATTTTATAATACCAAATACATATATAATCATATATGCACATAATCAAATACTAATTCGCATCACATCAGTATTTATAACCCGGATTAATTTCCAATTAATACGCATTTAATTGATTAATCCCAAAAATAAATATATTCAAAAGTACGGGGTATTACATACTTCCCCCCTAATAACTGAATTTCGTCCCGAAATTCGAAACTAGAAAGTACCTGCTAAAAACAGCTCTGGATAACGTTCGCGCATCTCATCCTCGCGCTCCCATGTGGACTCCTCGACATTGTGATGTCGCCACTGAACACGTACTAACGGGACTATCTTTGACCGCAGTTTCCTCTCGCTTCGGTCCAAAATAGCAATTGGCCCCTCCTCATAAGAGCTATCCGGCTGGAGATCGATGTCCTCCACAGCAATGTGAGAATGAGCCAAATCATCCCTAAGGTATTTCCTCAGCGAGGAAATATGGAACACGTCGTGAATCCGATGCAAATGCTCCGGTAACCCGAGTCTATACGCAACCGGTCCGATCCGCTCAATAATAGGAAACGGCCCCACATACCTCGGTGCCAACTTCCCCTTCTTCCCGAATCGCATAATCCCCTTCATCGGAGAAACCCTGAGCAAAACCTGGTCCCCCACTTGGAACTCCCTGAAAAATCTCTTCGCATCAGCATAACTCTTCTGCCTGTCTTGAGCTACCCGAATGCGACTCCGAATCAACTCAATCCTTGCCGAAGTATCCTGAATTACTTCCGGCCCAAGTAGTTTGTTGTCCCCCACTTCCAACCAACATGCTGGGGAACGACAAGGCCTACCGTACAATGCCTCAAACGGAGCCATGCCAATCGTGAACTGATAGGAGTTGTTGTAAGCAAACTCCACCAGTGGAAGGTACTGCTCCCATCCACCCCCGAAGTCAATAATACACATGCGTAGCATGTCTTCCAACATCTGATTGGTGCGCTCGGTCTGCCCATCAGTCTGCGGATGATAAGCCGTACTCAACCGCAATTCCGTGCCCATGGCCTCCTGGAAACTCTCCCAAAACCTCGAAACAAATATCTTGTCTCTGTCAGACACGATATTTAGGGGCACACCGTGAAGTCTCACAATCTCTGAAATGAAGAGTTGGGCATACTGACCCGCAGTGTAATCAGTCCTAACGGGTAAAAAGTGAGCGACCTTGGACAATCTGTCCACAATTACCCAAACGGAGTCGTGACCCCTCTGCGACGTAGGCAACCCCGTGATAAAGTCCATGGATATGCTCTCCCACATCCACACCGGAACCTCCAATGGCTGTAGCAATCCTGTTGGTCTCTGATGATCCACTTTTACAAGCTGACAAGTGGCGCATTTCGAGACAAACTCTGCGATATCTCTCTTCATACCGCTCCACCAATACTGCCGTCTCATATCTTGGTACATTTTGTCCCCTCCGGGATGTACCGCGAACCGTGAGCCGTGCGACTCTGCCATCACATCGTGTCGCAGTTCCTCTCCTTCCGGAACTACCAATCTTCCATTGAAGCGTAATCCCCCGTCTGAGCTAATGGTATAGGATTCAGCTCCCTCAGCGAGTAATCGAACTATCTGCTCCTGACAGAACGAATCATTTGCCTGTGCCCGTACAACCTTCGTGACAATCTGCGGTGTAACGGTCATCACAGCCATGAAAGATCGGGCCACTGCATCCTGGTGTCCTAATTCCTTCCACTTCGCTTTCCACACCTCTGCCACCTCATCTGCTGGCCTGCGGCTCAACGCGTCTGCTACCACATTAGCCTTACCCGGGTGGTACTGAATGTCGAACTGGTAGTCTTTCACAAATTCAAGCCACCTACGCTGCCGCATATTTAATTCCTTCTGCGTGAACAGATACTGTAGTGACTTGTGGTCCGTGAACAGCTGAAACTTCTCCCCCAAAAGATAGTGCCTCCAAATCCGTAAGGCAAATACTACTGCTGCCAATTCCAAATCATGCGTGGGGTAATTCTTCTCATGAGGCTTAAGCTTACGGGAAGCATAAGCTATGGCCTGTCTCTCCTGCTGCAAAACACCTCCAAGTCCTTGCAAAGACGCATCGGTGTAAACCAAATACTCAACTCCCGGTCTCGGCAATGCTAACACAGGTGCTGAGGTCAATTTGTCCTTCAACTCATCGAATGCCAACTGACAGGCATCACTCCAGATATATGGCACACCCTTACGAGTAAGATGTGTCAAAGGACCTGCTATCTCTGAGAAACCCCGAATAAACCTCCTGTAGTATCCTGCTAAACCCAAGAAACTACGAATCTCCGTTGGTGTCGTGGGCTGTCCCCACTCCCTCACCGCTGACACCTTCCCCGGATCGACAGATATTCCCTGGTCGGAAATAATGTGACCCAAGAACTGGACTTCCTTCAGCCAAAACCCGCACTTCTCATATTTTGCATACAGTTCGTTCTGACGAAGTGTCTGCAAAACCATCCTCAAATGCTCGGCGTGCTCCTCCTCTGTCTGAGAGTAAACCAGAATGTCATCAATGAAGACAATGACAAATTGATCTAGGAAATCTCTGAACACCCTATTCATCAAGTCCATAAACACTGCTGGAGCGTTGGTCAAGCCGAAAGGCATAACCCGAAACTCATAAGAACCATATCTCGACAAGAACGCAGTCTTCGAGACATCCTCCTCCCTGATACGCAACTGATGGTATCCCGACCTCAAGTCAATCTTCGAGAAGAAAGAAGCTCCTCTCAACTGGTCGAATAAGTCATCGATTCGAGGCAACGGATACTTATTCCGTATCGTGACCTTATTCAACTCTCGGTAGTCCACGCACAATCTCAGTGAACCATCCCTCTTCTTCACAAACAAAACTGGAGCGCCCCAAGGTGAGGTACTCCTGCGAATAAAGCCCTGCCCTAACAGCTGCTCTATCTGATCCCGTAACTCTCGCATCTCAGCTGGAGCCATACGGTACGGTGCACGTGCTATAGGTCTCGTACCCGGTAGCAGATCAATAACGAAGTCTATCTCTCGACTGGGTGGTAAGCCTGGTATCTCCTGAAACACATCCGAATACTCCCTGACAACCGGGATCGAATCTAAAGGAATCACAACCTCCTTAGAGGTATCCTCCTCTATGTAATACAGATGAGCGGTCGATCCTCCCTCTGGGCGAGGCATCGCCACTATAAACATCTCCTGCCCCGGAATGGCAAAAACAATGCTCCCGCTGAAGCAATCAATCATGGCCCTATATGCTACGAGCCAATCCATCCCGATGATCACATCGTGAACATGCATGTCTAACACTAACATGTCCGCAGGCAATACCAAACCACCAACCTCTACCCCGACTCCCCGGCATATAAAGAAAATAAGTGACCCACTCCCTAATGGTGAGTCGACACACGTCACTGTGCTCTCTGCCGTAGCTAACAATCCTAAAGCTTTCGCGAAGTGTGTAGCAATAAAACAGTGTGTAGCACCCGTATCAAATAACACCCGACCCATAGTGCCATGGATAGGAAACGTACCCTCGATCGCGGGCGGTGCCTGTGGAACTGCAGCCTGGTGAACGTTGTAGACACGTCCATACTGTAGCTGCCCCTGCTGAGCTGGGACTGCTGGAATGGGTGGCAATGCTGCCATCTGTGGCGGTGCAGGAAGAGCGGCGGGAAACATAGGTCTCTGTGGATCCTGGCGAGCACCCTGCTGCTGCTGTTGTGGGGCCCTGCCCCTATCAGGACAATCTTGCTTCTTATGGCCAGTCTTGCCACAAGTAAAGCACTTCCCTGGGAAGTTTCCTCCCCTCTGCCCCTGCTGTCCCCGGCCCTGGTGGCCGTTACCATTCCTCCCTTGGCCCTGCTGGCCCTGATGGAACTGCTGCCCATTCTGCCCCTGCTGGCCCTGCTGGCCGTTTGGACCCTGATGGCCCTGGCGGAAACCTCCCTGTCCCTGCCTGTAGTTCCCTGATCGGAACCTCTTATTGTCCCCCTGCTGGGTACCCTGCTCAGTCTGTCTCTGCCCCTGACCGGTTTGTGCCCCGCTGGCACCATGTCCTCCAGTCCTGCCCTGATGGCTAGACTCCCCTGACCGCTTGCCCTCGGCCATATGAAAACGGTGGTCCTGGCAGTGTAGTAATGCAGCGTTAACCACATCAGAATACGTGGCCAACGATAGGTTCCCAAGCAAATGCTGCCGGATTCTCCAATTCAACCCGTCGGTGAACTTCTCTATCTTCTTCTTCTCTGTTGGAATCTCGTCTGGAACGATATTCAACAAGTTAGTGAACTCAGCCTCATACTCGGCCACTGTCTTGCCCTCTTGCTTCAAACTCATCAGCTTTCTCCTCATCTCTGTATGAACTGCGGATGGAAAGTACTTGCGGTCAAACCGCACCCAGAACTCCTGTATCGTGAGGGTATCCCTCTCCTCCGCGGTGGTAATGGACTCCCACCACTGCAGCGCAGATCCAACTAGCTTGAAAGTAGCTAGCACCTGTTTCTGAACATCAGTGCACTCATGCATCCTCAAATGCCTCTGCATGTCCTTCCTCCATTGGCTCGAGATAACCACATCTGAGCTTCCAGCAAACTCTGGTGGATGCGCTTTCTGAAAAGCGTCACGTACACGCTCCCAAGCAGACGGGAATGCATTAACCTGTACTGGCGCGGCAGCCGGCGCCTGAGGTGGTGCCTGCTGAATCACGGCAATCGCGGCATTTACCGCTTGGGCTACTATAGCAGCAACCTCAGCGGCGTTCATCATGCCCTGAACTGGAGCGGGCTGTGGTTCGGGCGTAGCATTCCTGGGAACTCGTCGTGCACGTCGTGGAGGCATCTGAAATAAGAACAAAGTTTATAAGTTCACGGTTTATAAACTTAATATAGCTGAAGACGAAGCATACACAAAAGAATACAACAGTCCTAAAATATAGGGCTCTATATCAAAGAAACGTAGCGGAAACATAATAGCCGTACAGATCCTAAAGGACACTAGAACCTGATGCTCTGATACCACCTGTGACACCCCGACTAATTAAACACCGGGTAGCTACTCCTTTATAAAATTAATTCAAAATGCCAAGTTGGCTCAGTTAATAGCATCACTGTCGAAAACGTTTTATTATTACTAACCACCTAGTATTTAAAAAGTAAGTGCCAAATTTTATTAAATCTGATTAACATGCAACAAGAGTAATGAATAACTAAATAACACCATTCACCATACTGAAGTAACAAGAATAACCATCACAATATGTAAATAAAACCTGGAGGAAAAACTCCTCAATACAAATCCCACGACTGATATGTAAACTGAAATAAATAACTAAAACTGAATACTGAGCAATACATGCTAGAGTCTGAAAACTGAAATGTAAAAATGCTCTAAATAGGAATGGGCAACATGCCCTACAACTGATAGATAGTGACTCTGGAATCCAAAAGATAGAAGCGTCTATGAGCAAATCCCTGTAGCTTCCACAACCAGCTACAGCACGTCACCTGAATGAGAATCCTATGCTTGGTGTCCTTGTGGCTGGGCACCTAAAAAGGTTTTACAAGAAAATATATTTGAAAGCAAATGGGTCAGAGCCCGAAAGTGGAAATCATTTTAAAAACCTGCAAGTGCTTTAAAAACATTTAAAACATTAAATGCAAAGTACATGTTAGGACGTGCACTCACATTATATTCTCACCTCTCGTCTAACTGTGCACTCCTAACGCAAGTACCCATCTATAACTACCCATACTACTAGCTAACTGACAACATAACTAGCTAGACTACCACGGGTTCTACCCATGTAATCGGTTCCATATAACATAACAACTCTCGTAATCAAGTAGAGGTTTACTGTGAACATAGTTACTAAATATGCCAATGATATAACTATCAGTTAACTCATTATATAACTCGAAACAATACCGTAATATTTTTACAACATTAACATGAGGATTTCCTTTAATTTAATGTATATTATTCACATCATAAATATACGATACAAGCACCCCGCAATCTAAGCTGTAGTGCACACATACTCTGCTATCCATCCCGGTACATCACGTACATAAGGATCACATATTCCGAATCTCTCAGGAATAGTTCAGATAACACAAATCACAAATAGTGGAGGCGAACATAGTCACCATCACATGGGTCACGCACATACCTACGCTCCCATGGTCAGCGGACTTATTAATATCACAATAAGTCTTTCTATGACCTATGTTCATCAAGGTACCAGTCTATATCCCCCCCGTAGGCACACAAGGAATAGAGGGTCCTAAGCGAACGAAACCTCCCGTGATAGCAAGTATGGTAGGTATGTCATACATACAATCCATATATCAATACTAAGTAAACACACATCTTAGTAATACTGTATTATATTCGTAGTACATGTTGCACTCTCGTACTAATGATAATTATCACATCTTATTTTATTCCGGTTCATAATTATACGCGCTATAAATTCATCCTCACGTCGTAGTAGTCACTCACGTCTCAACCCAAATGATACATTGAATATAACTCTCGTATATGATTTACTCATCTCAATAACCCAAAAGTCCCAAATCAATCACTATATCATCAAAGGGATGCTAACCCTACCCTTGAACCATCTCCCGGAACTCCAAAAGTCAAAACAGTCCAAAAAGGGGCAAACTGCCAACTCGTTAGAAGTCTCGTTCGAACGAGGCTTCGAACGAGTTTGGACTGTCAGGTCGTTAGAAGTCTCGTTCGAACGAGACTGTTCGAACGAGGTCCCAGTTCGTTCGAACGAACTGACCCTTCTAACGATATCTCGTTCGAACGAGATATCGAACGAAAATCCTACTCGTTAATAACGACTGGTCAACTCGTTAGAAGCTCGTTCGAACGAGCTCGTTCGAACGACCTGGGGGTTGCTTCTAACGAGATGCCAGTTTCTGCCCAGAACTTCCCAAAAATCGTTTTTCACCATTTTTACTCCTCAAACCTCTTCTAAAATTCGTTCCCACAATATATTGAGTTCTCTAATCATCCTCAAACATGTTAAGGGGTTATACTAACATCATTAAAGGGTTTGATATCATATAAACATCATTAAATCACAATTTATACACTAATTCCCAATTTTCTTCAAGAACATAAACCCTAACTTTTTCTCATCATAAATTCCCAGATTTTAATTCGTACATCACCTAGATATGAAATATCCGAAATTAAATCTCCCAACAATGTTTCTACATGCAAACCTATCCCAACATTCAATAATAACTTCAAATTTCATGGGTTTTCTTTTAATCTTTCAAGAACAATTAAGATTCTTCAATTTCTAACATGGAAAAGACATTCTCAGTAATTAAATGGAAATAAAGTCACTTGCATTGGTTTGATTTCTGAATTTGGTGTGGATTCGGTGTAGAATTTCTGCAGAATCTCTCTCTCTCTCTCCTTCTCCAAGCTTTCTTTTCCAAAAGGCTATGGTGGCTAGGGTTTTGCTTTGGGGAAACTTATGAAACCTAATTTCAATAAACCTCCGTAGCTTGTTGGGTTAATAAGGGTTGGTTGGGGTCAATCCTTATCAGATTACAACTCTCAATTTTCGTCACTTTTAATTACCCAAAAATACCAAATTACTAAAATACCCTTTAAGTTACCGGTACGGTCTAAAATTACCCCGGGATCCAAACTATACCCCCGGCTAGTGTTTTCTGACTATCTCGACCCTTCCGGACGCGTTGGCGCGCTCAAAACGACCATACGGATTATCGATTTTAAATTCACTTTTTATTAATAAAATATTATACCGTGACGCGGCGGTCCCACGCGTCTCAACAAAATTTCCAAATTGCCGTATATAAATCTCACGACAAATTTTATAATACCAAATACATATATAATCATATATGCACATAATCAAATACTAATTCGCATCACATCAGTATTTATAACCCGGATTAATTTCCAATTAATACGCATTTAATTGATTAATCCCAAAAATAAATATAGCCAAAAGTACGGGGTATTACACTGAACAGATATAAAGGAGGAAGTGGTTGAAGATTGGTGTGTTTTGGAAAAGGAGAAAGTTTGTTCGTCAAACCGAACAGATGTAGACACGGCCAATATTGCAATTCATACAACGGTGCCTTTTTGTTGTAAGTTGTAACCTAGAAACGCACATTCCATAATTCTGGGCAAAAGTTGTTAATGAGATACGCTCGGGATAACAGGCACATCCAAACACAAGCATGGTAGAGTATGAGGGAGAATAACCACAGAGACGAGAGATGGAGAAGACCATTGGAGGAGAGGAGATGGGAGACAATTGATGAGATGGACATCGTCGAGCCAGAGAGGAACATGACCGGTGAAGACAGCAATATGAAGATGTTTGTGTTCCGCTAAACCATTTTTTCACGAGTAAGAGGACGAGAGAGTGATGAATACAAAGGGAAGAATATACATCCTTGATGAGACCGCTTTCATATTCTCGACCACCGTTGTTTTGGAATTGTTTGAGAGGGGCGGAGAATTGAATGCAGTTGTAAGTGACAAATTCTGTAAATGGGTGAGGACCTCAGATTTATTTTCATGAAGAAGAGCCATGAATAATGAGTGCGATCATCAATGTAGAGCACATAATATTTGTAACCCGGAACAGAAAGAACAGGAGATTGTCATACATGAGAATGAATTAAGTCAAATGGAGAGTGACTTTTTATTTCATTAAATGATTGAAAAGGGAGTTGGGTGGATTTACCCGAGGCACACCCTTAGCAAAAGGAAGAACTATTTTTTAAACTAGAGAATAAGTGTTTATTTGAGCTTAGTGAAAGAGAACCTTGGCAGAGGGATGACCAAGTCGTTGATGCCAAAGAGAAGAGGAACTATGGGAGGCAGTGAGAGCCTGGAGGCGAGATGGAAGAACAAGAATTTTGTAAAGACCGTCCTTGCAAGGGGTTTGATAGAGCAAGTACCCACTAGTGAGATTAAAGATATAAAAGTGATTGCATTAAGGCACAGAGAACTTTATTATCATGGCTGAATTGGGCAATGGAGAGTAAGTTTGTACACATAGAAGGAACAACATATATATTATCAAGATGAAAAAAGGTTGTAATAAGAGGAAGTGCAGTATTACCCGTATATAGGTAATCGGAAATTGATCACCATTGACAAGTTGAATTGTGTCAGGGCAATGTAGGGTGCGTATTAGTGGAGAAGCGCATATTGCCAATCAATTAGATAGAGGCACCAGTGTCCGGATACCAGCTAGAGTGAGAAGATGGCAATGCTGGATGGGCAGACAAGAGTCCAGAGTGATATGCTTGTGAAGAAGGAGCAATCTAGAGGCCATTAGAAGCAGAATGCAATGATTGGGGTAACGAGAATTGAGTAAATGAGGGAAATTGAGATCAGTTGCGAACATAGTATCCAAAGGCAAGTCAGAGTTGGCATTAGGTCATGATCCTAGATGTTGGGTTGTGAGTAGTGAGGAAAAGTTCCGGTTGGGATGGAATTTGTTTTCCTACCTTGGACTTCACACTCAAATTAAATCTCAAGAGGTAAAGTACTTACCTATATTAAACCAATCAAGATTATGCTAAATGTTTATGCAACTTGATGAGATGGAAGGTGGGAGATCAAACCTGCAAGACTATAATCACCTTTAACTCGAAATTCAGGCGTGAGATCTATATCATAACGGGAATTCCATTCCTCATTTGAAATGTGTTGTTAACTACCCGATGCACATTTCAAGCCATATCTACAATCTGAAATGTTGGCAACTCGGCACCACACCAACAGCAGTGAGATACTCCATCACAGAGGCTTACGGCAAAGGTGATTTTGGCAGCAAGCGGTTCGCAATCGAAGGAGGCACGAGGTTGTGAGGACAACCCCTAAACAAAAGCAAAGAAGTTGTTTTGCAATTTTTAGAACTGTGCTGAAAAGTTTGGAGGTCCAAAGTGTGAATCTCAAAACTTGAGGGAAAAGGTTTGTATTAGGGGGTTAATGATGTAGCTTTCAAAATTGGACACTCTGGAGAATAAGTTGTCAAATAAGCGAGAATGGCTCCGTGTAGGGAAGAAATTCTTGGGGTAGTCGGTGGTCCTTCGGCAGGCTTTCCGTAGTTCAGCTATGTTGGTAGATAGATCTAGGATGTTCCACATTTCTTTGATGCTGTAGATCAAAATCTGAGGCTTGTGTCAGTTAAAATCACCTGACGTTGGCGATGTTGCAAAAGGGGCCTGGTGAGGATTTGAGTGCTAGGGTTGTTAGGCATCGCACGAGAAGGGTTCATGGTAGTGATGTTGCCGGGGTAAGTGGGGTAGAATAGACTTGTGAGCTGCAGGTCACTGGAGGTTGTGAAGCTCTGGTAAGAGTCAACAAGGCTATCCGCCGACGACAAGTGCTCCGGTAGGTTCAAAACAACTAACACTACATACTACCAAACGCACCAAGGGTGGGCATTGCTCTAATGCCACATTGATGTAAACAAAACAGAATTTACACACAAAAGCATTCACACAATAATCATAATATTGAAAAGATAGGACAACCTCTCAATATCATACATTAAAACCAAAATAATGTGCAGAATGATAACAATGGACGGCATTCTCATTAGAGTCGGAGATAAAATAAAAGAAAATTACCTAAGAGACACGCCTACAAGATAACTAAATAATTAAAACCCTATTCTTATTAGAATATCCTCTGCTCCCTTATCTTAAAAACCCATCCCCTTCTTTCTCTCCTAATCCTGCCATAACAAATAATCAATCAAAACAATCCAATTTTTTGCCTGTAAAAGAATCGATCAAACAACCCCAGAACATTGACTTCTCACTTTCTTCTATACTATCATGCTAACATAACAAAGGGGGCAATTATTATGAGTTTGTTTTCTTTATAAACTCTTGTTGATGTTGTCAGATTGTGAGTTTAAGGGGAGCATTAAAATATTGTACAACTTAAAGAGTAGTTCATTATTTAGTCTTTAGAGTTATCAGTTATTCTATTCTATTCTTATTCATTAACAATCTTGTCAACCTTCTCTCTCTCTCTCTCTCTCTCTCTCTCTCTCTCTCTATATATATATATATATATATATAGTTATTACAAGTTTTTAGTCCTGCTTTTTAGAATATATGTGTGTTTAATCCCACGTCATTATTTTTTTGTTGTTGGTCCTACATTTTTACACTTGTGAATTCTCTACAAAAAGAGACATGAGCTAGGAGAGGTTACCTGGAAGTTGAGAGAAGTTGAGGGCGGTTATGGGACTTAAAAACCACTTAAAAAATACATGGGATGGGAGACGAACAAAACTTTAAAAATGGGACTAAGACCAAAAAAACTAATATATATATAATCGTGTGTGTAGTTGCAATGGCAAATTCATCAGACCAAGATCCCAATAGAGTTTCATAAGCTCCAAAATTATAGATATATAATACACTAAATCTGATAAGAGTTGGAACTCTCTATTCGAAAACTAACTGGCTTTAATTAAATAAACCTATGCAAGCGTGCTAAATCATAGGTGAAGATCGAATAACCCATGTTCTAATCAGAGCAGCCCCAAAAGTCACTACAATGACCCATGTCCAACAGAAATATACTCAACTCAACACAATAAAGCCTTTTCCCAATTATTTGGGGTCCGCTACATGTATCCTATTTTTCCTTTCCATTCTGTCCCGCGCAATCCAACAGAAATATATAATTAAAAATTTATAGATAACAAACTAGCCTCACAAAAAACAGACGAAAATATGTTAAAATCTTTCTAAAATATGTTGATCTTATTTAACATAGAAACTAAACATAAAACTTAAATGTGCAAGGTCGTAAGTAGGTCCAGCTTTAGCAAAGAACCAAATCAGAATAATTATCGAGGATAATAAATACAATATATGTGCATGTGTACTCTATACATAATTACGTAAATGCAGTAGATAACAACATATTTTCAGAAATGGTCCTCTCTCATTCATTTATCTTCAAAATTTAAGTGATTACATTGGTTGGCCATATACCTTAACATAGGAGAAGTAATCTTGCTAGACAAGAAAACTTAAAAGGTAAGGGGGCACTTAAGAATATTTCGAGGGAATATTACCGCTAGCTAAAATATTAACATAAAATATAGAAAATGACTCAAAAAAGACAAAAATAAAAATGTACAATTAAATTCACGATGCGGCCTCATACACATCACTCTCCCCCACTTAGAAAAGCTCGTCTCATGCGTGGAGGTCACCTAGAGCGTGGAGGTGGGGGAAGAGATCATCACCAAGGTTGCACAAATCATCACCACACTCCCCCACTTGCGAGGGAAGTTGCTCATGAAAACACCCAGCATATTGACCGGCAAAAAAGTGATGGCAAGTCACCCCAAAGCCAATCTATGGCCGGACAGACGAATAAACTGGGCCTTTGGAGTTTATCACGATGTGAGCCAACATACCTAGTCATCGGAGGGGGCCAACGATGCTAGACGAGGGTCGAGACACCTAATAAAGTACTCTGAGTAGTCCTCAATACCTACCCGTAAATTTGGATTATCACTCGGAGCAATAACAAAATGAGGGGTGCTACTAGAGCAGGGACATATTGCCAATGATCACTTGAAATCGAGCTGACGTTGCGCGACAACAGTGAAGGTCACCGGTCACCACCGAAGGCCACAGGGAGACCGCAAAGTTGAATGGCTTACGGGATTATAGTTTCTAAGGTCATTTGTTTATCAGGTTGTTGGGGATTTAATAGATGTTGGTGAGTGTCATTCGAAACCCGGGGGGGGGGGGGGGGGGGGGGTCTTCAGATCTCATGATTTGGGAAGATTTTGAGGGGTTTGGGGGTGAAGATAGAGGTGATGTCACCTGACCACAGGTGGCCACGGGCATGATTTGAAGAAATGGTCTGTTGGTTCCTCCAAGCCTAACCTTTGGCTCCTACAACCACAAAATCGGTGACCACGTGATACCAATTTAATGTAAATGCAGAGAATATCACTCGCAACATATTTTCAGACCATAGTATCATTTCTCACTCGTTCCATCTTCAAAAGTAAAGTGATTACAATGGTTATCTAAAGACGTTATTAATCTCATGAGTTACTTTGCTAACCAATATAAGCTAAAAGGTAAAGAAGACTAAAGGAGACACTCGAGAATATATTGCCCCTAACTAAGATATCTAAAAAAAAATATGAAATAGCCTAAAAGAGACGTGAAAACAAAAGGTACAATTAAACCCACGCGGCAGCCTGAAACACATCACATAAAGTATCAAGAAAGTAATACAGAAATCAAAAGGAGTGAAAGCAATTATGAATTACCTGCACAGGTAAAGCAAGTCCAATTCGAGTCTTGATATCAAGTATAATACTTGGATTCCCATCCCACTGCATCTCTAACTCCATAGTAATACCACCACCACCATCATCTTCAATAATAGAAACTCCTGAAGCAAGATCAATAGAAAAATATGATACGTCTTCATTAACAATTTCCTTCCATGAAAGAATTGTTGTGTATGTTCAAAATTTTGAAAAAGTTATTATCAAGATATTTATGATATAAAAAAATATCACTATTACCCATTTTTACATCTGCATTTAAACTTTTCCCTTTGGTTTAAAATTCAAAAAAAAATGAACGAGGATTTCAAGTTCAAAAAAGTGTTTGACTTAAGCAAGTCCACGTTCGTGCCCAAGCAGCCAATCAAAGGATGATTCTCCACATTAAAGTGCAGTTTGATCCCTCAAAACTTTTTTGTTTCTTTTTTTGGCCATGACCAGCAATTTTTCATCCAATGAAATCAAATATTAGAACAGAGCGGTAGCCACAGGAGGGGGGAGGGTTGATGTACTTGTTAAAAAAATCCACAAAACAAGCACCTAACCTGTGAACTGTGGTGCGACAGTGCCGAGAGTGAGCTTAGAAAACTTCAAAGATGACAATATGACTGGTCTATATTGTTCAAGAATTGGCTCCACATTAGCCTTTATAAGCTCAGATGCTGCCTATAACCACACAGAGATAGAGTCACAGTCGGTAGCATCAAAACTGAAAAAAATAAATATTGGTATTCAAAATCGAACCTCATTAACATAGGGCAAGATCTTTGAAAGTTGAAGGTTAAGCCATGTCAACTGAAAATTACACAAAGACAACATCGGTCCCCATACTAAGAAACATTACCAAAATTATACATGTGTATATATATATATGTGTGTGTGTGTGTGTGTAAAAGATTTCTGGACATAGATATCTCGCATGCATATATACCAAGGGTCGTCAAAATTATTTCAATCTCCAGTCAACGTCTAAAATTGATCTTAAAATTTTCGTTATCCGTGCCAAAATCAATTATAAACAATGATATTTTTGAATTTCGACATTTCGGATAGGGGTAAAAGAGGAAAATTGCATGAATTTGGGAGTCCATCCATTGTTAATTAAAGTGACATTTGGAAAGAAATTTTTTGAATCTTGAACTTTTAGCTCGAATTTTTGTTCAAAAACAATTCGAGAACAATGGGTGAACACATAGGCTTTAGTTCAACCATAAGTGACCACACAACCCATTATATGTTCACTATCCCCTCCGTGATGTCTGTTTAGCTCAACTAGATGTTCAGTGATCACCACTGTTTTAAAAAGACTGTACAATTTTGGACAAATACGCGACGTTGCTCTTCTAGATTTGCGCGATGCATGCGTTATTGATGACGCGGCATGCTATTTGGGCGCTATTTGCATTATTGGGCGCGATTTGAACGATATTTGTGTTCCAAGCTTACTTAACAGAAATCATCAAAACTACGTAGTTTTGAATTTGATAATCTCTTCACCTCTTTTTAAACTTTTAGAACTTGAGAAGCTAACTCATCAAAACACAAACCCGCATCACTTAAAACACAAACCAACCCTAGCTCTTCCCTTTAGAAAAAAAAAAAAACCACCCCCGACTAAAAAAACACATCCCGACTCCAAAAAAACTATTCCAATTCAAAAAACCCTTTATCTCTAATCGTCTTTCCTAACCAAATATTGCAAACCATCTTTTTAAACCAACTAATTTAAAAGTTGTTTTCTTTGTTGCATTTTTTTCCGGTTAACATAGATAGTGGACACTTCCCCAACATAGAGACTATTGACGAAGATGATAGTGATATTATGTTGGATGAAACAGACTACTTTTGACTTCTCATTTGTTTGTTGGTTTATTTTTAGGATTTCATGTGTTGGTTGTATGGATTTGCTTACTTTATTTGAGACCATGTGATGGCATGATCTAGAACTATGTAATACTTTACCGACGACTCTATTTCAAGTGATGTAGTATTTAATTTGGAATGCTTTTTTGAAGTTATTTATTTGTATTTTTAATTGTAAAATTGAAATGCTCGAATTGCTTGCGCGATGCAATTTACGCGATGCGCACTTGCGACCAAAAAGCGACACCTTGCGCGATCATGATTTAAACTACTGGTGATCACTGAACATCTAATGATATGTTATATGTTCGGTTGCTGATAAACAAACACAGATTTATGTTCAGCACTAGAAGCTTGTCTAGTTAGGACCGGCCCTAGGGAAAAGGAAAGGGAGGTGGTATCCTTGGGCCCCTAATTTTTAATACTTTTTAGGGCCCTCAAAATGAGAATTTATTTATGATAGTTTTTACAAAACCAACATAGAACTGTTCAAAAGCGTCATATTAAGGGAGTAAAACCAATTCAAAAGATTTCTTTCGATACTTTTAAAAAATTGGGAAAGGCTTATTTAAGAAGGGCCTTTACAAACTGATATAGAAAGTATCAAAAACTGCCATGATAAGTGCTTAAACCAATACAAAAGATTATTTATAACGTTTTTTGTCAAAAGCGTCGTAATCTGTTCTTTATAGATTTTTTGTTTTTTTTAAACGAAACCCCATTCCAAAAGCTCGCCTCAGGCACATCTGAGAACCAAACAACCACAAAAAAATAAAGGTAAGCCTGGTGAACGCGGGTGGATGGTTTGCAAAAACTAGAGTTTGACACTTTTTTTGCGAATAAATATGGTCTCTTCCTATCTTTTTTGAGTTTTACAATCAATGTTTTAAGTTATTATATATGTGACCCCATTTCCAAATTTTGAAATGCTAAAAACCTACCCCCTAGCGTGTCCAGAAAAACGTGTCGCTAAAGTGTCCTCAAGCATGTCCTAACGTGCCCCCGGCATGTCTGGGGTAAAAAAATATAAAATAGAATACTCTAGGACACACGTGTCCCAACGTGTCCCGTGTCCGACACGTATCAATTTGAATCCGCTGCCTTTGGGAGAGTGCGTCATGATATAAGAAAAGGATCTGAACAGCATTTCCTTCCTCCCAATGGTGTCTCTTTTTCTTTGACACAGTGTGAATGGGAAGAAATATTTGAGAGTTAAAAGAGGGTGGTGATAGTGAAAAATGGGTTCAGAATATGTAGGGATTAGTTTTATTTTGTAGTCCATTAGTGTCCTTTCCTTGGGGATATTTCTAAAATAAAGTATTAAATATTGGTTATGTAAAAGCTTCCAAAATATATGGCTCTGTTTGGTTGCGCAAATTATTTGATTATGTAAATTGGTTCATTGTGAATTAGTGAATTGTAAATGAGTGGATTTGAAATGAGTTTAAATCCATTTTTACGCAATGTTTGGTGATGTTAAGGTTCTACGAGAAAAAAAAAAGATAAAAACAAATTAAGGGGGAGGGCGAGGGAGAGAGAGAGAGGAGCAGGCAATTTATGTGACTCCTATTTCAAATGGATACATTTCACGTTTTTTGTGAAGTGATCAAATTTCATATTTTACACATGAGTTAAAATGGAGCAGTTGATGAATCATTTTATCAATGAAACCAAACACAATTAATGGATCAATTTGTAAATGGACCAATCTATTAATGAGTCAATTTACAATTTTGGGGCAACCAAACGGAGCCTATACAAATACATCCATAATATATATTAGTGGAGGGAGCTAGCTTTGGTATGGCCGAAAACTACAATAATACCCTTAGTGAACTGATTATTTACAGCACGCCAAATGCGCAGTAAACTTCATTTGGGATTGTAACATCTTGCAAAGGGTAAATATACCCATCTAAAAATAAAAGATGGCATTTTGCACACCCTCGGAGTCTCAGACATCCTAGGTGTGTCATCTGAGTTGTTGTTCCCATACAACCCTCATTGATTCTAAAAATTATAAAAGGTTACGTCTTACACACCCTCAGACGTCACCCAATAGGTTGAGCCGGATCCGGTATTGATTTTGAAATCCGATTATCCAATGACCCGTTTATTCGTTTACTAAGTGGATCGGATATGGATTAATGTCAATCCGATCCAATCGGATTAATAGTTATATATATATAGGCTTCGCCTAGGCTTGAGGCTTGGGAGAAACGCCCCGCCTTAAGCTTTTCACGCCTTATTCTTGGTAAAAGGCTTAAGGTGCATTTTTTTTAAAAACAAAAACGCTTTAGTGAAACGATATCACCTTTTAAAGACTTTTTTTTTTAAAACCGGACCAATATCTCATTCAAAACAATCAAAAGACAAATGGTGATCGCGTGTTTTTTGTTTTTTTCTTCGTATTTAAAAAAACAGTATTTTAGTTTGCATATATTCAGACATATTTTAATGTATGTATGATTTTAGTATTTTCAATCGCCTTGCTATCGTTAAAAATGTTAAAATATATTAAAAAAGGCCTAAACGCCTTTTCACTAGGGGTGGGCGCGGTCCGGTCCGGTCCGGTTTTTAGCGATTTTAGGTGCCGGACCGAATCATTCAGTCCTATAATTGAGAAGACCGGAGTCGGACCGATTTAATCGGCTTAGCCTATTTATTCTGTCTAGGTTATTTTCGGTCCGGTTCGGTTAACAATCGGTCCAAATTTACAACAAATAGAAAAATATAACAGTTATAATATCCCAAAAAATCAGTCTGCCAAGGCAACTAGTAAAATTTATTTCTAAACAAAAAAATAAGTTTTTTTACAGTTCCTAAACCAACACTGAAATGATTTCTTAAATCAAAAAAATCAACAGTTGATCGTTTGACAGTTCCTAAACCACCTTAATCCCTAAGCTTTTTTTTTTACAGTTCCTAAACCAAAAAAATCAATGAAATTTGTTCAGCACAAGAAATAAGTTCAGCAATGAATTGAAGTCTATTCAGCAACAACACTTGGTCGTTTGACAACAAATATACAAAATCATTTCCTAAAATCTGTTCAGCAAACATCACTTGATCTAAACCAACACATGGCCATGGTCGTTTGAATTTATAAACCTAATAAGTTCAGCACTGAAGTAAAATGGAATAACAAAAAAATCACAAGAAAAATCAAGAAAAAGCATATACCGGTGGTGTTAGATCTTTATTCGCCGGATCTGTGGAGTAGAGGTGCTCCACCGCCTGAGCTTTTGTCGCCGTTTCCATTTGGGCTGAAGAACTTATGGTTCGTTGAGGTGTGGCTGTGGGTGGTGCGTTGTGCCGGATCTGGTGTGGCTGTAAGATCTGGTGTGACTGTCTTGTGGGTGGTTGTGGCTCGTCGTGGGTGTAAAAAAAATGGGAGAGAGGAAGTGAAAGTGTGAGAGAAAGAAAGTGAGAAGTTTGAGACTACGAGTGAGAGATGTGCGTGCGTTCCTTTGTTGTGTTTATTTAGGCTTTAGTTATTAAACTAACATATATGATATATTTATATACAATAAATATATTTTATATAATATTAAAATAAACGGTCCGATCCGATCCTAAGACCGAATTTAAAGGAGATAATTTGGACCGAACCGAAAAATATTCGGGTCTCTTAAATTAGGACCGATTTATAAAAAGGCCTACAAAAGTGAGTCTGGTCCGGTTCGGACCAATCGGGTCGGTCTTTTTTTTGTCCACCCCTACTTTTCATGTTTTTTTACGCCTAAGGCCCGCCTAGGCTTCTAAGGCTTAAGGTTGGGCCTTCACGCCTCGGTCATGCCCCGCGTTTTTTAGAACCTTGATATATATATATAGTCTTAAGTTTACTTTTAAATACATAAAAATATGGGGAAAAAATTAAATAATTGGATTTTCGATTTTCGAATCAGATTATTCGAATCTTTAACGGATTCGGTATAACATATCTTATGATCCGTCGGATTATCGGATCCAATCCAAATTCGAAATTTGTTAATGGAAACGGATTGGGATCACCCCGATTCTGTCCAAATCCAACCCGTTTAAAGACCTATCACCCAGTGCATTATTGCCTACACCATATTTGCACACCGAATACAATACTAATTTTAATATTTACGCACTAAGACCCTTTTATGCCAGTTTCAACACGTATTATAGTGTTTTTACACTTTTTCGTTGATTTTGATGAAAACATCATAATTACTCTTTTTTTTTTAACGAGGGACCTAAAATTCTCAAAATTCAAGGGCAGGCGGCCTCCCCTCAAGGTCGGCCTTAACCCTCGTAAGCTAAATTTGACATTTTAAACTATGCATTAGGGAGGGATGCTCTTATAATTGAAAAACATCCACTATTACGTAAATCATATGAAATCTCCTAATGTATCAATAATGACTTATAATTTTCTAACTGAATTTTCTTACTAAAAATAATCCAAATAATTTATACATTACCCCAATGATTTCATCACTTACAAACTTTTCCCTTTATTGTTATATAACAAACAATAACACTAATTTTTTCAGTGCACCCAGGTCATGTCTAAGTGTAGCAATTTTGGACAAGATTAGAACACAACTCGAAGTTATTAGATTAAATTTTAATTATTTCTTGACATGGTCCACGAACTCGAATAATAATTGTACATGTTAGTTTCAAACTGAAAATAACAAGAATAAATAACAAAAAGCATTGAATATTTTTTATAACTTATCCGATATTGAATATTTTTCTCGCAAAGTCACGTTGTGTGTCTGTATTACTCCCTCGGTCCCAAATAATGAGTCCATAGGCGTTGTTTGTATGGAACAAGGATACACTCGATCAATGGATAATATCAATATTTATTCAGTATCGTGGATTTTGGTTCATTGATTATGTCCAAAAAAGGAAAGTGGACTCTTAATTTGAGACAACCCAAAAAGGAATAGTAGACTCATAATTCGAAACGGAGGGAGCATTTGTCTTTATTTTTTGGATCTGAAATTTGAAATCTAAAGTCTGTAAAATATGTTTAATCTACCCTTGATGTCTTTAGTCATATTTATAATTAAATATAGTTGTTATCCCCTTTTTTTTAAAAAACACTGTTTAGTGCATTTTGAGTCGAAACAAGAAAACAAACAACCCCATACCCCTTAGATGACATTTTACTTATTCGCGTCTACCATTTACAACTAACAAGCTTTTAGTTTGTAGAGGTTCTATGATTAGTATGTTCTCAATGGAGAATCCTAATTTTGATTTCCGGGTTTTGCACATAAACCGATGTCAATGCGACACAATTAGTTAAACAGCGGGGGTAGTGTTTATTAATAATTGAAATAAACACGCATGGACGGAAACATGTGAGGCCAGTGGGGCTCAAGGCTCAAACTCCTGCCCAAAACTAAAAAATAAGATGTTCTTAGTAGTAGAGCAAGGTTACTAAATGGGTTTGCTTCGGATCCAAATTAGGACAAATATATTATATGAATTCAAATTAGGATTGAGTAATTATTTAATTAGAGAATTAAGCTCAAGGTCATGTTCCATCCTATATTTGGATTTATCGGACACTGCTTTCCGAGTCTATAAATATAGTATCTGCGGTGATGATGCTAAGATTTAGCACCACCAGATAAGTGATAGTGAGCTCAAACAGTAGCAGCCATGGCAGCCATTGAGATGTATAAGTGTATAAGTATGTAGAAGGGGATGAGTATAAGAGGAAATAAGACAATAATGTATAGTGGTTCAGCCAATTTGGCCTACATCCACTGTGAGTGTGTGATCCACTAAGTATGGGCACTAATGGCCTTGGATACAATGCACATAACCCTCTCTCTCTCTCTCTACTGTGTGTACAAGCAGAGTTTTGGCTAGGGCTACAGTTAATGGATCGATCCCCTGTAGGGTTGTAGGTGACAAGTATATATAGGTCTTGGGGGGGTGTAGTGTACCCCCCAAGTATGCATGGTGCATGTGAATGATGATCTAGCCAATCCCCTGTTGACACCTGTAGATGCCAAATGATGACATAATATTCCCTCACGTGAGGGTGTGATTTGGTTATAACGGTCTTCCACGTGCCATGTCAGCCTCACGCGCACTGTTCCACACGTCTCCCAAACCACGCGTTGTCATGATGTCACCCTCGGCCTATGAGCCGAGGCCGAGGGCAAAGTTTCTTCCAGTAGTGAGCCTGGCCCAATTCTGGCCTCGTACTGTCGTACCCTCGGAGGGTCGTCTGGAGAGTGGTGAAGGGTCGGCCCCTCGTAGGGTCGTCTGGAACCTGGTGATGGGTCGGCCCCTCTGAGGGGTCGTATGGAGCCTGTAGGAGGGGTCGGCCCCTCGTAGGGTCGTCCGTTTGGAGGTTATCATCAGCCAAGCCGAGGATATAAACGGGTATATCAATCACCCCCCAGCCCTTAGCCATAGGTGCTGTTGAGATGGCTGAGGGATAGTGTTTTAAATGAGATGCATGTATGATCAGTTAGGTGAGTGACACCTGGGCAGATACTCATTACTGTTTCAGTTTCCAAGGTCATGGCGGCTGCGCAGTGCACTTGGGGCCTTGTGCCCTAATTATACCTTTCTTGGTAAACGGGTCCACTCATTACCAGAGTATTTAAGAGATTTTCAAACTCTCTCTCTTCCTTCTTCTTCTTCGCGCCTAAGCATTCTCTCTCTAGAAACTTATCAGCTTCCCTCGCCATTTGCAGCCTTCGATTCTTCAAGTCTTAGCAAGGTTTTTGCTCTCTTTATCAGGTATTCTTTTTCACCCAGCGCTTTCCTTTGCCTTCATTCCTATTTGTTTTTTTTTCTAGGGTTGTGGGGCTGCGTTCTCTTTAGGTTGTGCCATAACCTTTTCCGGCGTCTTCTCCGGTAACTGGTTCTTGGTTGTTCTTGGCAAGAACCATTGAGTTCCTTTGTTTAATCCGAAAGTCAAACCTGGTCAATTTCCCACCTGTTTGTAGTAAGTTAGCTAGGTCTAGTGTAATTTCTCTAAGTGTAGAGTCTTCCCTTTAATGCTTAGGAGGCTTTACAGCTTAGTGTCTGAATTCCCATCTTTGAGAGAGAAACTCTTTGTCGAGATCAGACGAATAGGGGGAGAGGAAGAGAGGAGACGAGGGGACTACCCTAATTGGGTACGACCCATCTTTCCCGTTCCTCTTGCCACTATAAAACCATTCGAACCGTCTGAGTCTTGTGGGTCGTTCGTTCGTCCAGCCGAGAGTCATTCGAGTGAGATGGACGAGAGAGTATCCTCGCCAACTGGCGCTGGACCTTCTGGTAGGAGGGAGACATCCGACCTAAGCCCAGGCCGAGAGGCCGAGGGTACGGTCCCCTCTGATGCCGTTCCTGTGACAACCCTATCCCCCAATGCCTTCCAAGTGGCTTTTCCCCAGGGTCCTCCTGCAGGTGATGAGGGGGAAGGGGATGAGGACGATGATACAGATGACGAGGTTGATACCTCCCACGCCTCGTCCTTTATCTCCTCGGTTAGGGATCGTGACCTCCTGATATGGAGGCATGCCTATGGGGTGCCCTCCAGCATAACTATGAGGGTTCCCTCTGACTCTGAGAGGGTTTTTGATTGTGGAGAGGGCGAGGTTGCAGTTTACGAACAAATGCTCAAGGTCGGAGTTAGATTCCCTCTGCACACTGCCATCGTAGATATCCTGTCTGCCCTCGGCGTTGCCCCCTCTCAACTTCCCCCCAACTCTTGGAGGACGATCCTGGGCTATATTTCCTTGTGGAAGAATGCCTTCCACCGACGAGCCCTCGGCTAACCTATTTCTGGGCTGCTATAACATCACCTCCTCGTCCAAACAGCCTGGATATTATCACCTGGGGGCAAGGAGGTCTGAGAAGAAACTCCTCCAAGTGGCACAAACTTCCAACCATGATTGGAAGAAGAGGTTTTTCTTTATCTCCGGGGAGTGGGAGCCCGTTGCCGATAGTCAGAGGGTCCCCAGGAAGTGGTCTAACCCCTCCATGAAGGCCAGATCATGCCCTGGGCTTAGCCTGGAGGAGAAGGACATTGTTGATTACCTTAGAGGACGAGGGAGAGAGGGTGACCTTGCAAAATTCGAAGACTTGATGACCCCTCGGTTCCTCAAAGAAGCTGGTCTGAGGGTCGGCCCTTTGACAGAATTATGTGAGTTATACTGAATATTTTCCATTCTTATTTTTGAAGTGTTCTCTCTTTATCTCTGAATTTTTCTGACGTGTCGTCCTCTTCCCAGGTCGTCCTGCAGGCGTATCGGATTATCTTTGGGAAATGACGGCTCCCAGCTTACTATCTGGCCTGGCCAAGAAGAAAGGGAAGGAGCCTCAGCAGGTTCCGAGGAAGACAAGGGCCGCTGGGCCAACGGTGGTGGAGCCGACCATCGATAGTAATAAAAGGAAGGAGCCTGAGGCCCCAATTAACCCTCGGCCAGATTCTCGGACGAGGGCTAGGGTCGAAGCCTCTGAGGGGACGACCTCTTCGTCCAGTATGGGGGCCTTCTGGTCTCAGAACCTGGCGCATCTGAGAGCCGAGCCCTCGTCGCTCATTGCCAATCTAAGGGCAGCCAAGGCCTCCATGTTCTCTGCACCCTCGGCTGCTGACTACGACTTCTTGTCAAAGATGCCTCCAGCCAAAGTGTACGACTATGGTCTGCACTCCCTTGCACAGGTATTGGTTCTGACCCACATCTTAAATTTCATTTTTTCAATAAACTGTTCCCTCGACCCCTCTTGATATTTGTTCGTTTTTTGTGCAGTCTGTTTGTTCCCTCACCTCAGCCACCAAATGGATGGCCGAGAATCAGATGAAGTTCCATGAGGCCGAAAGGGCTATTCAGCATGAGGCTGACTGGCAGACAGAGCTCCAGACTGCAAGGGCTGAACTGGAGAGTGCTAGGACTGAGCATGCCAGGGTCCTAGACGAGCTGACGAGGCAGCATGATGCCGATCAGCAGGCCAAGGACTTGCTGATAAAGGAGAGGGATGAGGCCTTACTTAACATGGAGGTCAAGCACAAGACTGATCTCGAAGAAGCTGTCAGAAAAGCCGAGGTCGATGCTGTTGAGGCCTACAAGGCTTCTGATGAGTTTCAGGGTTTCGGCCTTGAGTACCTGGAGAGGGGGATCAGGACGGCCTGTCGATGGGTCGTCCTCCGATTTGGCGACGTCGTCTCCTCAGTCCGTCCTTCTATTGAAGTAGTCAGTCTGGACGACCCAATAATTGCCGAGGCCCTGACTTATGTTGAATCTCAAGTGCAGGCTGAGGGGGTCGGTACATCTGAGGATCAGCCGGTCGTGATTGTGGAAGAGACTTCTCTAGTAGATGTTGAAGCTCTGCCCGCCGATGTTATCCCTTAGGGTGGCTGTCTGTAACCCATACCCTCATAATGTATTTACCATTTTTGTGCTCTGTATTGTAAAACACTTGAATATTCTCTCTTTTATCAATACCATCGTCTCTTCTACTGTCTTCCATAATTACTGTCTTCCATATTTAATTCTTTTATGGTTTGCTGTCTTCGTTAATGCTACTAACCCCTCCCTCGTCTTTTTTGAGGACCAATGTGGGGTCGTCCCCCCATGTGGCCTCATCATAGCCGAGGGTCATAATAACCAAACATGGTTTTTTAATCAAGTGGCCCCTCGCCTTTCTTGAGGATCATGGTGGGGTCGTCCCCTCCACCGACCCTCATTATAGCCGAGGGACCAACTTACCAAATTAATGGTTTTTAATAAAGTCTACCCTCGTCTTTTTTGAGAACAGTGGTGGGGTCGTCCCCTCCACTGGTCCTCATTATAGCCGAGGGTTTACCAAATTAATGGTTTTTAATGAAGTCTACCCTCGTCTTTCTTGAGAACAGTGGTGGGGTCGTCCCCTCCACTGGTCCTCATTATAGCCGAGGGTTCAACTTACCAAATTAATGGTTTTAATAAAATTTTCCCTCGTCTTTCTTGAGGACAGTGGTGGGGTCGTCCCCTCCACTGGCCCTCATTATAGCCGAGGGATCAACTTACCAAATTAATGGTTTTTAATAAAGTCTACCCTCGTCTTTTTTGAGAACAGTGGTGGGGTCGTCCCCTCCACTGGTCCTCATTATAGCCGAGGGTTTACCAAATTAATGGTTTTTAATAAAGTCTACCCTCGTCTTTCTTGAGAACAGTGGTGGGGTCATCCCCTCCACTGGTCCTCATTATAGCCGAGGGTTCAACTTACCAAATTAATGGTTTTAATAAAGTTTTCCCTCGTCTTTCTTGAGGACAGTGGTGGGATCGTCCCCTCCGCTGGCCCTCATTATAGCCGAGGGATCAACTCACCAAATTAATGGTTCTGTAGATGTTTCCATGCATACTGGAACTGATAAATAGGGTGAGGGGAAACACATTTCTCATTAATTTTTAAGTGTCCTGTTGGAGCAACTCTTATTACAACTATGGTCTATCAAGATCTTACAACACTACTGGTAGTATTTCTTCAAGTGATCTGCATTCCAGGGGTTGGAAAAAGGTTCCCCTTCTAGGTTTTCTAGTCTATAGGTCCCAGGGACAACTTCATCGATGACCCTATAGGGGCCGTACCAATTAGGATGGAGTTTGTTGGGCTTTTGCGAAGTCTTCTTGAGAACCAAGTCTCCTACTACTATAGGTCTCTGTTTCACCCTCTGATTATAAAACCTTGCGGTCCTCTGCTGGTAGGAAGCCTGCCTTATCTCAGCGTCCTCCCTCCTTTCCTCAATCAGGTCCAAGTCAAGTCTCCTTTCTTCCGCGTTTCCCTGGGGGTCGTACATTTGGACCCTATGAGTAGGAAACTCGACTTCGGTGGGGATGACGGCTTCTGATCCATAAGCTAGCATGAATGGGGTCTCCCCGGTAGAAGTCCTCACTGTCGTCCTGTATGCCCACAGTACGGCATATAACTCCTCGACCCATCTTCCTTTTGCCTCCTCAAGCCTCTTCTTGATTCCATCTAGGATTGTCCTGTTTGTTACTTCGGTTTGCCCATTGGCCTGAGGTCGGCATGGGGTGGAGAAAAATTGTTTGATATTTACCCTCTCACAGTACTTCTGCAGAGAGGCATTCTTGAACTGCGTCCCGTTATCTGAAATGAGGGTGTTGGGCAGACCATATCTGCATATCACATTTTTCCAGATGAACTGGAAGGTCTTCTGCTCTGTAATTGTGACCATCGCTTCGGCCTCTACCCACTTTGAGAAGTAGTCAATCGCTACAATGAGGAACCGATAGTTATTGACTGCTCTTGGTAAGGGCCCTACCAGGTCAATCCCCCACACTGCGAACGGCCACGGAGATGTAATGGAGGTAAGAGGCTGATGGGGTTGATGAGGGATGGTAGCAAATCTTTGGCATTTATCACACTTTTTTACGTATGCTGCGGCGTCTTTCCCCAAGGTCGGCCACCAGTAGCCTTGGGTGATCACCTTCTTCGCTAAGGATCTGCCCCCGATATGGCTTGAGCACGATCCTTCGTGCACATCTTGCAAAATGGAAGGGACTTCTGAGGGATGCACACACCTAAGTAAGGGGAGCAAAAACCCCTTTTTGTACAAGGTGTCTCCGATGACAGTGAATTTTGCAGCCCTGTACCTCAGCTTCTTCCTTTCCTGCCTTGCTTCTGGCATCTCACCCTCTTTAATGTATCTGATCAGGGGGTCCATCCACGAAGCTTCTTGAGAAACATTTAGGCAATTACTGAGTGTTCCCCCAGCGTCCTCAATAGTTGCCTGAAGCAAAATTTCCACTGGGACCGTCCTCCTGATGTCTGTCCTAGTCGCCGAGGCCAATCTCGCAAGGGCATCAGCACGGCCGTTGTCTAGCCTAGGTATCCTCTTTAATTTTACTTCTCTGAAGCCTTTCAGTAGTGACCTCACCTTCTCGAGGTATCTAGCCATTCTCTCGTCCTTAGCCTCGTAGGCCCCTAGTATCTGATTCACCACTAGCCTTGAATCACTATGGACCAGAATCTGGCCGACACTAAGAGACTTGGCCAAGGAGAGGCCTGCTATTAAGGCCTCATATTCAGCCTCGTTGTTGGAGGCTTTGAAGTTGAACCTCAGAGCGTATTCGACGTCTGTGCCATCGGGTGCTGACAGTATCAGTCCAGCCCCACTTCCACTGTCACAGGAGGACCCGTCAACGAAGAGGCTCCACAGAGTCTTTCCCTCTGAAAAATTTCCCTCAGAGAGGGACCCCTGTCTAAAGATGTATTTTCCCTCTTCGTTTTCAGTCGCTTTCTTTCTAGCAGTGCTTGTCTCGGCCCTATCTGCGGGTGTGTCGGCGGGTCTGTCTTCTGTATCCGTCATCCCAAGGGTCTCACCTTCGACCTCATCATCTTCCCAAGTGAACTCAGCCACGAAGTCTGCCAATGCCTGCCCCTTAATGGCAGTCCTAGGTTGATACACAATGTCAAACTCCCCCAGCTCTATAGCCCAGGCCATCAACCTACCTGATTTTTCTGGCTTGTGTAGGACCTGCCTAAGAGGAGAGTCGGTGAGGATGACCATTGTATGGGACTGGAAGTACGGCTTCATCTTCCTCGAGGCATGGATCAAGGCGTAGGCCAACTTCTCCATCCTCGGGTATCTTTGCTCTGCCCCCTAGAGTGCCTTGCTGTTAAAATACACAGGCTTCTGTATTCCGTCTTCGTCTCTCACAATGGTTGCGCTGATGGCCGACTCTGAGACGGCGAGGTACACGTAAAGTCGTTCACCCTGCACGGGTCATGACAGCAGCAAGGGAGACCCTAAGTATGATTTTAGCTCCTTGAAAGCCTCATCACACTCTTCACTCCATTCAAAGGCCTTCCTGAGGATCTTGAAGAATGGCAAGCACTTGTCTGTGGCCCTTGACACAAATCTGTTCAGGGCAGCCACTCTCCCTGTAAGCCTCTGAACGTCTTTAATGGATTTGGGGGTCTTCATCTCAATAAGGGCCTTTATCTTTTCAGGATTGGCCTCGATGCCTCTTTGGTTGACAATGAACCCCAAGAACTTCCCCGCTCCGACCCCGAAGACACACTTGGCCGGATTAAGCTTCATCTGGTACTTGTCCATCGTATTAAAGGTCCTCTCCAGGTCTGCCACATGATCCTCTGCCCTCAAACTCTTGGTCAGCATGTCATCCACGTAGACCTCCATGGACTTCCCAATTTGGTCTTCGAACATTTTGTTTACGAGGCGCTGGTACGTTGCCCCCGCATTTTTTAGACCAAAGGGCATGACCCTATAGCAGTATGTCCCCTTATCAGTGATGAAGGCAGTCCTCTCCGAGTCTTCAGGGTTCATGAAGATCTGGTTGTACCCTGAGTAGGCATCCATAAAACTCATTAGCTCATGGCCTGCAGTAGCGTCTACCATCTGGTCAATGCGGGGGAGAGGGAAGCTGTCTTTGGGGCAGTGCTTGTTGAGATCTGTGAAGTCCACACACATTCGCCACTTCCCGTTGGCCTTTGGGACAATGACTGCATTGGACAACCATTCAGGGTAGATGACCTCTCTGATAAATTCAGCGTCTTCTAATTTTTTGACCTCATCCCTGATGACCTCGTACTTCTCTCTAGAGTAAATCCTCCTTTTCTGCTTTACCGGCTTCACTCCCTCTATCACATTGAGCTTGTGGCACATGATTTCAGGGTCGATCCCCGGCATATCTACATAACTCCACGCGAAGACGCTTCGTCTTCTCCTTAACAGTTTGATGAGGTCTTCCTTGATATTGGGCTTCAGAGACTTGCCAACTTGGACGGTTTTTCCCGGGTCATCCTCATCGAGGATAATGGGTTCTACCTCCTCGGCGGCCTCTCCTTTTTTGAGCTTCGTCTCGTCCCTGGGGTCTAGGGTATCAATGTTGTAAGTGGCTGTAGCCCTCTTGTGTGCCTCCCTTTCTTCAGCGGAGTTGTAGTAACATTCTCTCGCTGCCGTCTGGTCTCCCTGAACTTCCCCCACCCCGTAAGGGGTTGGAAATTTGATCATCTGATGGACCGTAGAGGGCACGGCTTCAAACCCCTTGAGGGCCACACGCCCCAGTATGATGTTGTAGGCCGAAAACACCTGCTCATCCATCACAAAGAAACTGACCTTCTTGGTGATCCATCTCGGCCACTCGTCCCCCATCCTCACATCGCGTCATATACCCCAAGGGGGTGAACCTTTTCCCCACTGAACCCAATCAATGGATGATGGTAGGGGACGAGTCTAGCACGGCTGAGACCCAAGGCTTTGAAGCATGGCCAAAACATCACATCTGCAGAACTACCCTGTAATACCCCGTACTTTTGGCTATATTTATTTTTGGGATTAATTAATTAAATGCGTATTAATTGGAAATTAATCCGGGTTATAAATACTGATGTGATGCGAATTGGTATTTGATTATGTGCATATATGATTATATATGTATTTGGTATTATAAAATTTGTCGTGGGATTTATATACGGCATTTTAGAAATTTTGTTGAGACGCGTGGGACCGCCGCGTCACGGTATAATATTTTGATATTAAAAGTGAATTTAAAATCTATAATCCGTATGGTCGTTTTGAGTGCGCCAACGCGTCCGGAAGGGTCGAGATAGTCAGAAAACACTAGCCGGGGGTATAGTTTGGGTCCCGGGGTATTTTTAGGCCATACCGGTAACTTAAAGGGTATTTTGGTAAATTTTACATTTTGAGGAATTAAAAGTGACGAAAATTAGAGATTAAATCTGATGTGGATATTAACCCATTAAGCCCATTAGACAACCCATATTAACCTAGAAGGCTACGTAGGTTGTCATTTAGGTTTTCTAAGTTTCCCCAAATCAAAACCCTAGCCACCTTGAGCCACCATTGGAGATAGAGCTTGGGAGAGAAGAAACTCTGCAGAATCTTCACCAAACCTACACCAAACCAGAAATCAAACCAAGGCAAGTGTTTTAATCGCATTTAAATTCGTAGAATGTTTCCTCCATGTTAGAAATTGATAAATTTCAACTGTTCTTGGAAGATAATGAAAACCCATGTAGTTTGAGGTTTAGAACTTAAAAATTGTGAAGAGAATTGCATGTAGTATGATAGGTAAATGATTTCCCTTATTATAATTGTGATTAGAAGGAAAGAAAACGAATTAAATTCTGGGATTTGATGATGATATGTAGTTAGGGTTCATGTTCGTGAGATAATTGGACAAAGTGTAGAAAGGTGTAAATTAAATTAATATTTGGATGGATTGATCCCTTAGAAACATGTTAGGATGTGACTATATATGTTTAGTATTGATTATAGACCCTAAAACGTTGTTAGGATGGACTTTGGGAGAGATTAGAAATGTTATAAATGGTGAAAAACGAATTGGGGAAAAATTTGGGCCGAAACTGGCATCTCGTTGAAAGCAGCCCCCAGGTCGTTCGAACGAGCTCGTTCGAACGAGCTTCTAACGAGTTGACCAGTCGTTATTAACGAGTGGGGTTTTCGTTCGATATCTCGTTCGAACGAGATATCGTTAGAAGGGTCAGTTCGTTCGAACGAACTGGGATCTCGTTCGAACAGCCTCGTTCGAACGAGACTTCTAACGACCTGACAGTCCAAACTCGTTCGAAGCCTCGTTCGAACGAGACTTCTAACGAGTTGACAGTTTGACCCTTTTTGGACTGTTTTGACTTTTGGAGTTCCGGGAGATGGTTCAAGGGTAGAGTTAGCATCCCTTTGATGATATAGTGACTTATTTGGGACTTTTGGGTTGTTGGGGTGAGTAAATCATATACGAGAGTTATATTCAATGAATCATTTGGGTTGAGACGTGAGTGTCTACTACGATGTGAGGATGAATTATAGCGCGTATAATTATGAACCGGAATAAAATAAGTTGTGATAATTAGTTAGTACGAGAATGCGATATGTACTACGATTATAATACGGTATTACTAAGATGTGTGATTACTTAGTATTAGTATATGGATTATGTGTATGACATACCTATCATACTTGCTATCACGGGAGGTTTACGTTCGCTTAGGACCCTCTAATCCTTGTGTGCCTACGGGGGGGATATAGACTGGTACCTTGATGAACATAGGTCATTGAAAGACTTATTGTGATATTAATAAGTCCGCTGACCATGGGAGCGTAGGTATGTGCGTGACCCATGTGATGGTGACTGTGTTCGCCTCCATTATTTGTGATGTTGTTATCGGTAAACTATTCCTGAGAGATTCGGAATATGTAATCCTTATGTACGTGATGTACCGGGATGGATAGCAGAGTATGTGTGCACTACAGCTTAGATTGCGGGGTGCTTGTATCGTATATTTATGTGATGAATAATATACAATTATTTAATGGAAATCCTCATGTTAATGTTGTAAAATATTCCGGTATTGTTTCGAGATATATAATGAGTTAGCTGTTTGTTATATCAATGGCATACTTAATAACGGAGATTACGAGAGACCTCTATTAAATTACGAGCGTTGTTATGTTAAATTAACCGAGTAAAATGAGTAGAACCTTTGGTTGTCTAGCTAGTTTACGTTGTCACTTAGCTAGTGGAGAAGGTAGTTATAGATGGGTACTTACGTTAGGAGTGCACAGTTAGTCGAGAGGTGAGAATTTAATGTGAGTGCACGTCCTAACATGTACTTTGCATTTAATGTTTTAAATGTTTTTAAAGCACTTGCAGGTTTTTAAAATGATTTCCACTTTCGGGCTCTGACCCATTTGCTTTCAAATATATTTTCTTGTAAAACCATTTTAGGTGCCCAGCCACAAGGACACCAAGCATAGGATTCTCATTCAGGTGACGTGCTGTAGCTGGTTGTGGAAGCTACAGGGATTTGCTCATAGACGCTTCTATCTTTTGGATTCCAGAGTCACTATCTATCAGTTGTAGGGCATGTTGCCCATTCCTATTTAGAGCATTTTTTTTACATTTCAGTTTTCAGACTCTAGCATGTATTGCTCAGTATTCAGTTTTAGTTATTTATTTCAGTTTACATATCAGTTGTGGGATTTGTATTGAGGAGTTTTCCTCCAGGTTTTATTTTCATATTGTGATGGTTATTCTTGTTACTTCAGTATGGTGAATGGTGTTATTTAGTTATTCATTACTCTTGTTGCATGTTAATCAGATTTAATAAAATTTGGCACTTACTTTTTAAATACTAGGTGGTTAGTAATAATAAAACGTTTTCGACAGTGATGCTATTAACTGAGCCAACTTGGCATTTTGAATTAATTTTATAAAGGAGTAGCTACCCGGTGTTTAATTAGTCGGGGTGTCACAGGTGGTATCAGAGCATCAGGTTCTAGTGTCCTTTAGGATCTGTACGGCTATTATGTTTCCGCTACGTTTCTTTGATATAGAGCCCTATATTTTAGGACTGTTGTATTCTTTTGTGTATGCTTCGTTCTTCAGCTATATTAAGTTTATAAACCGTGAACTTATAAACTTTGTTCTTATTTCAGATGCCTCCACGACGTGCACGACGAGTTCCCAGGAATGCTACGCCCGAACCCCAGCCCGCTCCAGTTCAGGGCATGTTGAACGCCGCTGAGGTTGCAGCTATAGTAGCTCAAGCGGTAAATGCTGCGATTGCCGTTATTCAGCAGGCACCACCACCGGCGCCGGTTGCCGCGCCAGTACAGGTTAATGCATTCCCGTCTGCTTGGGAGCGTGTACGTGATGCTTTTCAGAAAGCGCATCCGCCGGAGTTTGCAGGTAGCTCAGACGTGGTAGTCTCGAGCCAATGGAGGAAGGACATACAGAGGCATTTGAGGATGCATGAGTGCACTGACGTTCAGAAACAGGTGCTAGCTACTTTCAAGCTAGTGGGATCTGCACTACAGTGGTGGGAGTCTATCACCACCGCGGAGGAGAGGGATACCCTCACGATTCAGGAGTTCTGGGTGCGGTTCGACCGCAAGTATTTTCCGTCCGCAGTTCATACAGAAATGAGGAGGAAGCTGATGAGTTTGAAGCAGGAGGGCAAGACAGTGGCCGAGTATGAGGCCGAGTTCACTAACTTGTTGAATATCGTTCCAGACGAGATTCCAACAGAGAAGAAGATAGAGAAGTTCACCGACGGGTTGAATTGGAGAATCCGACAGCATCTGCTTGGGAACCTATCGTTGGCCACGTATTCTGATGTGGTTAACGCTGCATTACTACACTGCCAGGACCACCGTTTTCATATGGCCGAGGGCAAGCGGTCAGGGGAGTCTAGCCATCAGGGCAGGACTGGAGGACATGGTGCCAGCGGGGCACAAACCGGTCAGGGGCAGAGACAGACTGAGCAGGGTACCCAGCAGGGGGACAATAAGAGGTTCCGATCAGGGAACTACAGGCAGGGACAGGGAGGTTTCCGCCAGGGCCATCAGGGTCCAAACGGCCAGCAGGGCCAACAGGGACAGAATGGGCAGCAGTTCCATCAGGGCCAGCAGGGCCAAGAGAGGAATGGTAACGGCCACCAGGGCCGGGGACAGCAGGGGCAGAGGGGAGGGAATTTCCCAGGGAAGTGCTTTACTTGTGGCAAGACTGGCCATAAGAAGCAGGATTGTCCTGATAGGGGCAGGGCCCCACAGCAGCAGCAGCAGGGTGCTCGCCAGGAGCCACAGAGACCTATGTTTCCCGCCGCTCTTCCTGCACCGCCACAGATGGCAGCATTGCCACCCATTCCAGCAGTCCCAGCTCAGCAGGGGCAGCTACAGTATGGACGTGTCTACAACGTTCACCAGGGTGCAGTTCCACAGGCACCGCCCGCGATCGAGGGTACGTTTCCTATCCATGGCACTATGGGTCGGGTGTTATTTGATACGGGTGCTACACATTGTTTTATAGCTACACACTTCGCGAAAGCTTTAGGATTGTTAGCTACGGCAGAGAGCACAGTGACGTGTGTCGACTCACCATTAGGGAGTGGGTCACTTATTTTCTTTATATGCCGGGGAGTCGGGGTAGAGGTTGGTGGTTTGGTATTGCCTGCGGACATGTTAGTGTTAGACATGCATGTTCACGATGTGATCATCGGGATGGATTGGCTCGTAGCATATAGGGCCATGATTGATTGCTTCAGCGGGAGCATTGTTTTTGCCATTCCGGGGCAGGAGATGTTTATAGTGGCGATGCCTCGCCCAGAGGGAGGATCGACCGCTCATCTGTATTACATAGAGGAGGATACCTCTAAGGAGGTTGTGATTCCTTTAGATTCGATCCCGGTTGTCAGGGAGTATTCGGATGTGTTTCAGGAGATACCAGGCTTACCACCCAGTCGAGAGATAGACTTCGTTATTGATCTGCTACCGGGTACGAGACCTATAGCACGTGCACCGTACCGTATGGCTCCAGCTGAGATGCGAGAGTTACGGGATCAGATAGAGCAGCTGTTAGGGCAGGGCTTTATTCGCAGGAGTACCTCACCTTGGGGCGCTCCAGTTTTGTTTGTGAAGAAGAGGGATGGTTCACTGAGATTGTGCGTGGACTACCGAGAGTTGAATAAGGTCACGATACGGAATAAGTATCCGTTGCCTCGAATCGATGACTTATTCGACCAGTTGAGAGGAGCTTCTTTCTTCTCGAAGATTGACTTGAGGTCGGGATACCATCAGTTGCGTATCAGGGAGGAGGATGTCTCGAAGACTGCGTTCTTGTCGAGATATGGTTCTTATGAGTTTCGGGTTATGCCTTTCGGCTTGACCAACGCTCCAGCAGTGTTTATGGACTTGATGAATAGGGTGTTCAGAGATTTCCTAGATCAATTTGTCATTGTCTTCATTGATGACATTCTGGTTTACTCTCAGACAGAGGAGGAGCACGCCGAGCATTTGAGGATGGTTTTGCAGACACTTCGTCAGAACGAGCTGTATGCAAAATATGAGAAGTGCGGGTTTTGGCTGAAGGAAGTCCAGTTCTTGGGTCACATTATTTCCGACCAGGGAATATCTGTCGATCCGGGGAAGGTGTCAGCGGTGAGGGAGTGGGGACAGCCCACGACACCAACGGAGATTCGTAGTTTCTTGGGTTTAGCAGGATACTACAGGAGGTTTATTCGGGGTTTCTCAGAGATAGCAGGCCCTTTGACACATCTTACTCGTAAGGGTGTGCCATATATCTGGAGTGATGCCTGTCAGTTGGCATTCTATGAATTGAAGGACAAATTGACCTCAGCACCTGTGTTAGCATTGCCGAGACCGGGAGTTGAGTATTTGGTTTACACCGATGCGTCTTTGCAAGGACTTGGAGGTGTTTTGCAGCAGGAGAGACAGGCCATAGCTTATGCTTCCCGTAAGCTTAAGCCTCATGAGAAGAATTACCCCACGCATGATTTGGAATTGGCAGCAGTAGTATTTGCCTTACGGATTTGGAGGCACTATCTTTTGGGGGAGAAGTTTCAGCTGTTCACGGACCACAAGTCACTACAGTATCTGTTCACGCAGAAGGAATTAAATATGCGGCAGCGTAGGTGGCTTGAATTTGTGAAAGACTACCAGTTCGACATTCAGTACCACCCGGGTAAGGCTAACGTGGTAGCAGACGCGTTGAGCCGCAGGCCAGCAGATGAGGTGGCAGAGGTGTGGAAAGCGAAGTGGAAGGAATTGGGACACCAGGATGCAGTGGCCCGATCTTTCATGGCTGTGATGACCGTTACACCGCAGATTGTCACGAAGGTTGTACGGGCACAGGCAAATGATTCGTTCTGTCAGGAGCAGATAGTTCGATTACTCGCTGAGGGAGCTGAATCCTATACCGTTAGCTCAGACGGGGGATTACGCTTCAATGGGAGATTGGTAGTTCCGGAAGGAGAGGAACTGCGACACGATGTGATGGCAGAGTCGCACGGCTCACGGTTCGCGGTACATCCCGGAGGGGACAAAATGTACCAAGATATGAGACGGCAGTATTGGTGGAGCGGTATGAAGAGAGATATCGCAGAGTTTGTCTCGAAATGCGCCACTTGTCAGCTTGTAAAAGTGGATCATCAGAGACCAACAGGATTGCTACAGCCATTGGAGGTTCCGGTGTGGATGTGGGAGAGCATATCCATGGACTTTATCACGGGGTTGCCTACGTCGCAGAGGGGTCACGACTCCGTTTGGGTAATTGTGGACAGATTGTCCAAGGTCGCTCACTTTTTACCCGTTAGGACTGATTACACTGCGGGTCAGTATGCCCAACTCTTCATTTCAGAGATTGTGAGACTTCACGGTGTGCCCCTAAATATCGTGTCTGACAGAGACAAGATATTTGTTTCGAGGTTTTGGGAGAGTTTCCAGGAGGCCATGGGCACGGAATTGCGGTTGAGTACGGCTTATCATCCGCAGACTGATGGGCAGACCGAGCGCACCAATCAGATGTTGGAAGACATGCTACGCATGTGTATTATTGACTTCGGGGGTGGATGGGAGCAGTACCTTCCACTGGTGGAGTTTGCTTACAACAACTCCTATCAGTTCACGATTGGCATGGCTCCGTTTGAAGCATTGTACGGTAGGCCTTGTCGTTCCCCAGCATGTTGGTTGGAAGTGGGGGACAACAAACTACTTGGGCCGGAAGTAATTCAGGATACTTCGGCAAGGATTGAGTTGATTCGGAGTCGCATTCGGGTAGCTCAAGACAGGCAGAAGAGTTATGCTGATGCGAAGAGATTTTTCAGGGAGTTCCAAGTGGGGGACCAAGTTTTGCTCAGGGTTTCTCCGATGAAGGGGATTATGCGATTCGGGAAGAAGGGGAAGTTGGCACCGAGGTATGTGGGGCCGTTCCCTATTATTGAGCGGATCGGACCGGTTGCGTATAGACTCGGGTTACCGGAGCATTTGCATCGGATTCACGACGTGTTCCATATTTCCTCGCTGAGGAAATACCTTAGGGATGATTTGGCTCATTCTCACATTGCTGTGGAGGACATCGATCTCCAGCCGGATAGCTCTTACGAGGAGGGGCCAATTGCTATTTTGGACCGAAGCGAGAGGAAACTACGGTCAAAGATAGTCCCGTTAGTGCGTGTTCAGTGGCGACATCACAATGTCAAGGAGTCCACATGGGAGCGCGAGGATGAGATGCGCGAACGTTATCCAGAGATGTTTCTAGCAGGTACTTTCTAGTTTCGAATTTCGGGACGAAATTCGGTTATTAGGGGGGAAGTATGTAATACCCCGTACTTTTGGCTATATTTATTTTTGGGATTAATTAATTAAATGCGTATTAATTGGAAATTAATCCGGGTTATAAATACTGATGTGATGCGAATTGGTATTTGATTATGTGCATATATGATTATATATGTATTTGGTATTATAAAATTTGTCGTGGGATTTATATACGGCATTTTAGAAATTTTGTTGAGACGCGTGGGACCGCCGCGTCACGGTATAATATTTTGATATTAAAAGTGAATTTAAAATCTATAATCCGTATGGTCGTTTTGAGTGCGCCAACGCGTCCGGAAGGGTCGAGATAGTCAGAAAACACTAGCCGGGGGTATAGTTTGGGTCCCGGGGTATTTTTAGGCCATACCGGTAACTTAAAGAGTATTTTGGTAAATTTTACATTTTGAGGAATTAAAAGTGACGAAAATTAGAGATTAAATCTGATGTGGATATTAACCCATTAAGCCCATTAGACAACCCATATTAACCTAGAAGGCTACGTAGGTTGTCATTTAGGTTTTCTAAGTTTCCCCAAATCAAAACCCTAGCCACCTTGAGCCACCATTGGAGATAGAGCTTGGGAGAGAAGAAACTCTGCAGAATCTTCACCAAACCTACACCAAACCAGAAATCAAACCAAGGCAAGTGTTTTAATCGCATTTAAATTCGTAGAATGTTTCCTCCATGTTAGAAATTGATAAATTTCAACTGTTCTTGGAAGATAATGAAAACCCATGTAGTTTGAGGTTTAGAACTTAAAAATTGTGAAGAGAATTGCATGTAGTATGATAGGTAAATGATTTCCCTTATTATAATTGTGATTAGAAGGAAAGAAAACGAATTAAATTCTGGGATTTGATGATGATATGTAGTTAGGGTTCATGTTCGTGAGATAATTGGACAAAGTGTAGAAAGGTGTAAATTAAATTAATATTTGGATGGATTGATCCCTTAGAAACATGTTAGGATGTGACTATATATGTTTAGTATTGATTATAGACCCTAAAACGTTGTTAGGATGGACTTTGGGAGAGATTAGAAATGTTATAAATGGTGAAAAACGAATTGGGGAAAAATCTGGGCCGAAACTGGCATCTCGTTAGAAGCAGCCCCCAGGTCGTTCGAACGAGCTCGTTCGAACGAGCTTCTAACGAGTTGACCAGTCGTTATTAACGAGTGGGGTTTTCGTTCGATATCTCGTTCGAACGAGATATCGTTAGAAGGGTCAGTTCGTTCGAACGAACTGGGATCTCGTTCGAACAGCCTCGTTCGAACGAGACTTCTAACGACCTGACAGTCCAAACTCGTTCGAAGCCTCGTTCGAACGAGACTTCTAACGAGTTGACAGTTTGACCCTTTTTGGACTGTTTTGACTTTTGGAGTTCCGGGAGATGGTTCAAGGGTAGAGTTAGCATCCCTTTGATGATATAGTGACTTATTTGGGACTTTTGGGTTGTTGGGGTGAGTAAATCATATACGAGAGTTATATTCAATGAATCATTTGGGTTGAGACGTGAGTGTCTACTACGATGTGAGGATGAATTATAGCGCGTATAATTATGAACCGGAATAAAATAAGTTGTGATAATTAGTTAGTACGAGAATGCGATATGTACTACGATTATAATACGGTATTACTAAGATGTGTGATTACTTAGTATTAGTATATGGATTATGTGTATGACATACCTATCATACTTGCTATCACGGGAGGTTTACGTTCGCTTAGGACCCTCTAATCCTTGTGTGCCTACGGGGGGGATATAGACTGGTACCTTGATGAACATAGGTCATTGAAAGACTTATTGTGATATTAATAAGTCCGCTGACCATGGGAGCGTAGGTATGTGCGTGACCCATGTGATGGTGACTGTGTTCGCCTCCATTATTTGTGATGTTGTTATCGGTAAACTATTCCTGAGAGATTCGGAATATGTAATCCTTATGTACGTGATGTACCGGGATGGATAGCAGAGTATGTGTGCACTACAGCTTAGATTGCGGGGTGCTTGTATCGTATATTTATGTGATGAATAATATACAATTATTTAATGGAAATCCTCATGTTAATGTTGTAAAATATTCCGGTATTGTTTCGAGATATATAATGAGTTAGCTGTTTGTTATATCAATGGCATACTTAATAACGGAGATTACGAGAGACCTCTATTAAATTACGAGCGTTGTTATGTTAAATTAACCGAGTAAAATGAGTAGAACCTTTGGTTGTCTAGCTAGTTTACGTTGTCACTTAGCTAGTGGAGAAGGTAGTTATAGATGGGTACTTACGTTAGGAGTGCACAGTTAGTCGAGAGGTGAGAATTTAATGTGAGTGCACGTCCTAACATGTACTTTGCATTTAATGTTTTAAATGTTTTTAAAGCACTTGCAGGTTTTTAAAATGATTTCCACTTTCGGGCTCTGACCCATTTGCTTTCAAATATATTTTCTTGTAAAACCATTTTAGGTGCCCAGCCACAAGGACACCAAGCATAGGATTCTCATTCAGGTGACGTGCTGTAGCTGGTTGTGGAAGCTACAGGGATTTGCTCATAGACGCTTCTATCTTTTGGATTCCAGAGTCACTATCTATCAGTTGTAGGGCATGTTGCCCATTCCTATTTAGAGCATTTTTTTTACATTTCAGTTTTCAGACTCTAGCATGTATTGCTCAGTATTCAGTTTTAGTTATTTATTTCAGTTTACATATCAGTTGTGGGATTTGTATTGAGGAGTTTTCCTCCAGGTTTTATTTTCATATTGTGATGGTTATTCTTGTTACTTCAGTATGGTGAATGGTGTTATTTAGTTATTCATTACTCTTGTTGCATGTTAATCAGATTTAATAAAATTTGGCACTTACTTTTTAAATACTAGGTGGTTAGTAATAATAAAACGTTTTCGACAGTGATGCTATTAACTGAGCCAACTTGGCATTTTGAATTAATTTTATAAAGGAGTAGCTACCCGGTGTTTAATTAGTCGGGGTGTCACATACCCCCATCTACCAAGATCCTCGGCACTTCGCATCCGTGCACCTTGGTATTTATGACGAGAGGGTCATCGTGTGGGGCCAAGAGGTCTTTGAAGTCCATTCTTGAAAATCCCACTATCAGTGTGTCCATATCAACCTTCTTCCTTTTTTCTGACTTGACCTCCAGGGAAGTCGCGTGTACCGTCTTCGTCACTGCCTTGGCCTCAGCCACATGGGCCTTCCTGTCGGCGACCTCAGACCCTCCTCCTGCAAGACCCCCGGAGATCATTCCCACTCCGAGCGAGATCATATTAAGCCTCTTGACAGGGCCGTGGTCGTCTCTCGGCGGGAGGTCAGGGTCGTCCTCATCATCAGAAGGGTCGTCCCCTCTTTTTTGAGGACCTTCTCTGCATGCATCGCCTCGCTTCTTTCTGGGGTCGTCCCCTCGGCCCCTCTTGAAGACATCTTTGTCGACGTACTTTCTGAGCTTCCCTTCTTTCAGCATCTTCTCAATCTCGTCTTTCAGAGCAAAGCATTTGTCCGTTACGTGGCCGTGGTCTTGGTGAAACTCACACCACAGGTTCTTATTCCTCTTGCCGGGGGCTGCCCTCAGCTTCTCAGGCCACTTCAGGGATCGGTCACTCTTAATCTCATTGAGAATCTGTTCACAGCTGACTGTCAGAGGGGTGTACCCCGCGAACTTGTCATCCGAGGACCTCTTCTTCCCCTCTTTGTTCTTCTTAGGGTATTTACTCCCACTAGCACCTCCTCTTTCGTCTTCATATTTTGCAGCCATCGCCTCTTCGGCGTTCATCACCTTTCCTGCTGTTGACAACAGTTCAGTCATCGTCCTCGGAGGGTCTTCAGCAAGCTTCCATAACAGCTTCCCCTTTTGGAGTCCTCCAATCAGGGCTGTCATAGCTATGCTCTCCTCATAGTCTTCCACCTCCAGCTTCTCCTTATTGAATCTGGCTATATAGTCCCTCAGACTCTCACTCTTCCCCTGCTTGACATAGAGCAGGTGGGTGGTCTTCTTCTGTGGCCTCACCCCAAAGCAGAAATTATGGATGAACAGGTCTGCCAACTGCTTAAAGTTTCCAATGGAATTTTTTGGAAGAGACGTGTACCAGACATGCGCAGCCCCTGTCAAGGTACCAGAGAAGGCACGACACCTCATCTCATCTGAGATAGAGTATATGTCTGCCGCCGACTGATACATCTCCACGTGGTGGACGGGGTTGGTGCTCCCGTCATACCTTGGGGTGACCATAGGTGGCTTGAACTTTGACGGCGTGGGGAAGTTGACTATCTTTGCCATGAAGGGTGAGCCTATAGTGTATCCCCTCTGAAGAGGGTCTCGGCTCTTCAATATATCACCAATCTTATCCTCTAACCGCTGGATTGAGTCATTCCAGGGCCTCACAGGGTCGGCCTGGCCGATGTTATCCCCTGCCGCCTCTCCGAGGTGGACGGAGGGTTCTGCTGCAGCAGGCCTGTGTCGACTGTTCACTTCCCTTTGGCCGTCATCTCGTCCTCGGGGTCGGCCATCTGCTGCCTCCCCCCTGGATCTCGCGGCGCTTCTTGGCCTGAACAACTGTTCCCGCAGGTCATTTACTGGGCCTAGCCTCTCAAAGGCCGACCCCCTGCTCAAGCGATCAAAAGCAGAGCCTCTTGGGCGATCATCAGGGTTTGGTCTCCCGCACTTTCCCCTACTGTCCTGGAGGGGTCGCACAGTGTTGTTGGAGACCTCGTAAGGTTCCCAGCACTCTATAGGAGCCTCCTCTCCCTCCAGATCTCCATACCTATCCTCAGGACAAGGGTTTTCTTGCCTCCCCAGGCGTAGACGCCGGGGGTCAGCAACATCCCTACGCCGCTGAGGGGGTGGCAGGTCTTTGCGTGGTGCCTGGGGTGGTCCCCTGGCCTCATGCTGCCCTGGAGCTGCTGCCGGAGTAATCATCTCAGGTGAAACCCCTGGTGCTCTTAGTATGTTCTGGCTTAGAGCTGTGAACTGCTCTTGCATCATCCGCTGGCTTGCTGCCAGAGACTTTAGGGCTGCCGCCACATCAGCCATCTCAGACTGAGGCGGCGGCTGACTGGAACTGGGTCTTCCCCCCTCATCCGGCGGGGGAAGTGGTGGCGGTGGCATCTCAGGTGCCATGTGCTTGAGCTATGAAAAGTTGAACTGAAGAAAATACTTGTGAGCTTGGGAACCTTAGTGGGTCTCTTTGAATGGTGAAACACCTCCTCTCAGGGGGAGTGTTGGTTCACCACCAGAGTGCCCAGTGAGGTCAAACTGTACAAAGGAAGAGATGTCTTCTCGTTCCCACAGACGGCGCCAAACTGATGATGCTAAGATTTAGCACCACCAGATAAGTGATAGTGAGCTCAAACAGTAGCAGCCATGGCAGCCATTGAGATGTATAAGTGTATAAGTATGTAGAAGGGGATGAGTATAAGAGGAAATAAGACAATAATGTATAGTGGTTCAGTCAATTTGGCCTACATCCACTGTGAGTGTGTGATCCACTAAGTATGGGCACTAATGGCCTTGGATACAATGCACATAACCCTCTCTCTCTCTCTACTGTGTGTACAAGCAGAGTTTTGGCTAGGGCTACAGTTAATGGATCGATCCCCTGTAGGGTTGTAGGTGACAAGTATATATAGGTCTTGGGGGGGTGTAGTGTACCCCCCAAGTATGCATGGTGCATGTGAATGATGATCTAGCCAATCCCCTGTTGACACCTGTAGATGCCAAATGATGACATAATATTCCCTCACGTGAGGGTGTGATTTGGTTATAACGGTCTTCCACGTGCCATGTCAGCCTCACGCGCACTGTTCCACGCGTCTCCCAAACCACGCGTTGTCATGATGTCACCCTCGGCCTATGAGCCGAGGCCGAGGGCAAAGTTTCTTCCAGTAGTGAGCCTGGCCCAATTCTGGCCTCGTACTGTCGTACCCTCGGAGGGTCGTCTGGAGAGTGGTGAAGGGTCGGCCCCTCGTAGGGTCGTCTGGAACCTGGTGAAGGGTCGGCCCCTCGTAGGGTCGTCTGGAGCCTGGTGATGGGTCGGCCCCTCTGAGGGGTCGTATGGAGCCTGTAGGAGGGGTCGGCCCCTCGTAGGGTCGTCCGTTTGGAGGTTATCATCAGCCAAGCCGAGGGCCGACCCCTCGGCTTGGCCCTTTATAGTTAGAAGTACATATAACAGGTAAGTTTATTTGTTTTAGTTAAAACGGTAATTATTTTTATACCTTTAATCATACTCATTCTAAACATAAACACATAACCTCACCACCCCACCCACCGGAATCCTAGTCGGACGCCGAAATCCTCGCCGAATTGTTTCTCTCTCCTCATTTCTCTTTTTCGGTTTGTGCCAGCGGCACCATTGCCAGACAAAAATAATACATCTTTTGCCGAGAAAAATGTAACTTTCACCGGAAAATAGAATTTTCGTCTGGAAAAATGATGTTGGAAATTAATGTCAAGTAACGAAATTAATTATTTAATTTCAATTTTATTAAATTCCGAATTTCCCATAATTGTGGTCTTGATAAAGATATTAAAAGATTTGGGTAAACCTTATCCGTTAGTCACATGATGGTTAGTGGCATTAGTGGGAGACTTGGAAAGAGTCCCACCTCTGCTAGGTTTCCGACCCTCTTCCCCTTATAAATAGAGACCTCTACACCATCTAAAGTCATCTCAATACACACTGTTTCTAAGGAGGGAGAGAAAATTCGAAATCCGTTTTTCTCATTCCGGGTTGTTTAAGAAAGGAATTAAAGGAGCATTCAAGTCACTTTAATCCGTTCAACAACGATGGACAAAGGTCAGTTTTTAAATCATATTTTTAAGGAATTTTCGATTCTGTGATTGCATGAAGATAAACATCCTGGATTCATGTCAAAACTGTTTTATTCATGATGTAACCTTACGATTCATATTCGAATTTGTGATTAACAAAACAGTATGATTTAACATGTGGTATCAGAGCCTTCGGTTTATAATCTCATGTTTTCCGTTAATGAAAATTTCTTTACAACATTCTGATTTATGATCTTTTGAAAATCTGGAAATCTAGTATTTTTTTTAAATCTGGAAATCTGGAAATTTTGGTAAATCAGGAAATCTGGAAATTTTATTTTTCTGGAAATTTTGGTAAATCTGGAAATCTGAAAATTTTGTTTTTCTGGAAATCTGGAATTTTTAGGCAATCTGGTAATCATGTATATAATACGAATTTATGTCATGTATGATATTAAGAACGGTATTGTTGTATATAGTCCTTATCCTATAATAACTGTCCCATAATTGTTCAACCCCTTTTCGTGTTATTAAGAACCCTAATGTGTCGTTAGCGTGATTTTATTGTTTCAAGTTGTGTAAGCGTTCAGGAAAACACTTTTATTAATCATGAAAAGAAAACGAAACTGTTTTTAAGATTAATTATGTGAAAACTACTATTTGATGCAAAACAGATTTCGAAAGAATTTTTTTTTTGACGCAGTGAATAGTGTTTTTTGAAATTTTTGGTGTCCGATTGACTTGAAACTTAGTAGGTTGACTGGAAACGAGCCAACGATCGAATTTCACCGCCTTCGGCCGTGATGTAATGTGTTTTTTGGCAATCCGAGTCAGTTAAGGCCCTCAAAACCCCGTTTTTGCCATTTTAGAAAAGAATCTCGAGGCTTATAACTCTTTACAGAAAATTGATATTGACGTTCCGCAAAAAGTTTTGGTTTTCTGGCATGTTTTACTTAAATTCTATGGTGAAAACTCATTTTTGCCATTTTTGGCAAAATTCATGTATTACGTGTTTTTACTATACCTGGGCAATTCTGTTTTTGAGACATTCAAGCTGCTATTGGTATCTTTGTAATTACTGATAGATTACGTATTATAGTTAATATTAATGCATGATTAACTATATTTAAGTTGAGACATGTAAACAATTATTCATTTGAGTTAAGTCAAAGGCCAAACACAGGCTGCGACTGCATGTACGAATAATATACTTACATTCATTAAAGACTTATTCTAATGTTAGTTATAAAATTGGATTGAGGCGCAACACATGCTAATATCTTAATTGAACAACATTAGAACTAGTTTTGTAAAAGCACAATAGTTGACATTAAGTCCATTAATCATGGTATTAAATGAATTAGGCAACAAACACAGATGCCAAAATTATGGGACCATGATAAATGAATTATAGGGTAATATATCTTTACAATCTGAATATTATGTGATGATTAACACAGATTCCGTGATATTCAGAATGTAAATGAAATATGCCAAATTTTTGTCAACAATTCAATATTCGACCCTTGCAATTTTTGTTGTGTGTGAAAATTTAATCTGTGAACATTGTTATTAATTGCAGTTCCCCTTAACCTGTATTCGCAAGCTCAGTCCTACTCCAAATTTGATGGAACTAATTTTTCTGAATGGAATGAGCAAATTAGTTCAGCCTAGGGGTTCTTGACCTGGACATGGCAATTATGTGTGATGAACCCGTTGCTATTACTGATACCAGTAGCGAGGATGAAATTGTTGTCCATGAAGCATGGTCTCGATCCAATAGGTTGGCCCTAATGTTTATGCGAATGTGTGTTGCTGCAAACATTAAAACCTCCCTACCTGAAACTAAGAAAGCGAAAGAGTATTTGAACAACATTAAGGAACGCTTTCGCACTGCTGATAAATCCCTTGCTGGGAAACTAATGGCTGACCTGACCACTATGAGGTTCGATGGTACTCGAACTATGAATGAGCACATTATAGAAATGACCAATCTGGCTGCTAGACTTAGAGTTTTGGGCATGACAGTGGACGAGTATTTTCTCGTCCAATTCGTCCTAAACTCCCTACCTCCTGAGTATGGGCCTTTCCAAATCAATTACAACACTATAAAAGATAAGTGGAATGTAAATGATTTGCAAAGCATGTTGGTACAGGAGGAAGGAAGGCTTAAGCAACAGAATGGCCACGTGACTAAGAGACAGGTGGCAAATCTTACAGTCAAAGGAGCTGGTTTTAAGAAGAAGTTCGGCAAGGACATTAAGAAAGGTCCTAGGCCGTCTCATCAAGCTGAACCATCAACTGCTGCTGTGAAGAAGGAAAAGAACGACAAGTGTCACTTCTGTAAAAAGAAGGGCCATTTCCAGAGGGATTGTCATAAACGAAAGGCCTGGTTCGAGAAAAAGGGTAAACCCTTTATTTATGTTTGTTTCGAATCAAACTTTATTAATGTTCCTTCTAACACTTGGTGGATTGATTCTGGTTCTATGTGCCATGTTTCTAATTCGATGCAGGGCTTCATTTCGATCCGCAAAACAAATCCAAATGAGCATTTTCTCTACATGGGCAATAAGGCAAAGGCTAAAATAGAAGCTATTGGAGTCTTTCGCCTGATTTTAAGCACTGGATTTATTTTAGATTTGGAAGAAACCTTTTATGTTCCCTGAGTTTCTAGGAATTTAATTTCTGTTTCTAAACTCGCTTTAGATGGTTTTGCAATTGAATTTAAGAACAATGGTTTTGGTTTGATTAAAAATTCTAATAATGTTGGTTCTGAATTTTTATTAGATGGTTTATATCGATTGAATTTTTCTGAAACCCTTGTGACCCTGCATCCTAATGTTGGTACAAAACGTACACTTGATGATGAAAAATCTGCTTATTTAAGGAATAAAAGATTAGGGCACATATCCAGGCCGAGAATTGAAAGGCTCATTAAAGATGGAATACTCCATAACCTGGATTGGGCCAATTATGATGTATGTGTGGACTGTATTAAAGGAAAACAGACCAAACATACAAAGAAATGAGCCACAAGTAGCACCCAGCTACTTAAAATAATACATACAGACATATGTGGACCTTTTGATATTCCATCCATTGGTGGAGAGAAATACTTCATCACCTTTATTGATGATTTTTCACGTTATTGCATCTTGTACATGTTGCATGATAAATCTCAGTCTGTAAACGTTGTTGAAATATACATTAATGAGGTTGAGAGGCAACTAGGCAAAAAGGTGAAAATTATTAGGTCTGACAGAGGTGGTGAATATTATGTTAGATATGATGAGTCAGGGCAACGCCCAGGCCCATTTGCTAAATCCTTGAGAAATTAGGTATTTGCGCCCAATACACAATGCCAGGATCACCTTGGCAGAATGGTGTAGCTGAAAGGCGTAATCGTACCCTTATAGAAATGGTTAGGAGTATGATAAGTAGGACACAATTGCCTACATTTTTGTGGACACATGCATTAAGGACCGCTGTACACATATTAAATAGGATTCCTAGTAAGTCAGTTTCAAAAAACCCTTTTGAACTGTGGAAAGGATGGAAACCCAATTTAAGGTATTTACGTGTGTGGTGCTGCCCAGCGGAAGCTAGACTCTATAACCCCCATGAAAAGAAATTGGATCCTCGGACATTATCTTGTCATTTCATCGGGTATCCAGAAAAGTCGAAGGGATATAGATTCTACTGTCCAAATCATACAATTAGAATCATAGAAACTGGAAATGCTAAATTCATTAAAGAAGGTGAAGTAAGTGGGAGTATAAAAGAGAGGGAGGTAATCATTCAAGAAGTCAGGGTACAAATTCCTATACCCAGAGTTCATAACATACCTGTTGTTCCTAATGCAGTTATTGCACCGGTCATTGACCCAATCAATAACAATGAACAACAAGTGAATGATCAACCAACTGAACATCCACATAATGAGACTGTAACCGGTGAAACTTTTGAAGCACCACAGGAAGTGCCATTAAGAAGATCTCAAAGAGAAAGGAGATCGGCAATTCCGGATGATTATGTGGTATACCTTCAAGAGACCGAATTTAACATAGGGGATATTAATGATCCAATTTCTTATGAAAAGGCTGTAAACAGTGATGATTCAGATAAATGGGTTAATGCCATGAATGAAGAAATAAAATCTATGAATGACAATAAAGTTTGGGAGTTGGTCGAATTGCCAGAAGGACAAAAACGAGTTGGGTGCAAGTGGATCTTTAAGACCAAACTTGACTCACAAGGCAATATCGAACGACATAAAGCTAGACTTGTTGTCAAAGGTTTTAATCAACGAGAAGGCATTGATTATAATGAGACCTTCTCTCCAGTTTCAAAGAAGGACTCACTAAGAAACATATTAGCGTTGGTGGCTCATTATGATTTGGAGTTACACCAAATGGACGTAAAAACAGCTTTTCTAAATGGGAGTTTAGAAGAAGAAGTCTACATGGCACAGCCACAAGGCTTCATAAAGGAAGGAAAAGAAAACATGGTCTGTATGTTAAAGAAGTCAATATATGGTCTAACGCAAGCTTCTCGTCAATGGTACATTAAGTTTCACGATACCATTACATCCTTTGGGTTTAAGGAAAACACTGTTGATCGGTGTATATACCTGAAGATCAGTGGGAGTAAGTTTGTGTTTTTAGTACTATATGTTGATGACTCGCCAGCAGTGATCTTGGTTTCTAAAGTGAAACCAAGAAGTACCTTTCTAAAAACTTTAAAATGAAAGATTTAGGTGAGGCATCCTTCATGATCGGGATAGATCACGAGGAACGTTGGGACTGTCTCAGAAAGCTTACATTAACAAAGTTTTAGAAAGATTTAGCATGCAAAGTTGCAATCCCGTTAATGTTCCACTTCAGAAAGGGGATAAGTTCAGCTTAAGTCAATGCCCTGGAAGTGAGTTAGAAAGGGAGCACATGAAAGGCATGCCTTATGCTTCGCTCGTAGGGAGCTTGTTGTATGCACAAGTCTGCACTAGACCAGACATCAGTTTTGCCGTTGGAATGCTAGGCAGATATCAAAGTAATCCGGGGATTTACCATTGGAAAGCTGCAAAGAAAGTGCTGAGGTACCTACAAGGGACCAAGGATTACATGCTCACATATCGGAAGACTGATCACCTTGAGGTGATTGGTTATTCAGACTCAGATTTTGGGAGATGCCTTGACAGTAGGAAGAGCACTTCGGGTTATGTCTTCCTTATGGTTGGAGGAGCCGTTTCATGGAAAAGTGCTAAGCAAAGTGTAATTGCATCATCTAGTATGGAGGCTAAATACGTAGCTTGCTTCGAAGCTACAAATCATGGATTATGGCTGCGAAACTTTATTTCAGGACTTAGAATTATGGAGTCAATATCTAAGCCGCTGAAAATTCACTGTGATAATGTCGCAACAGTCTTCTTCTCGAAGAATGATAGGTATACTAAGGCTGCTAAGCATATTGAGATGAAATATCTATCAGTTAAAGAAGAAGTTCAGAAACAAAGAGTGTCAATTGATCACATCAGTACGCGTGATAACATAGCAGATCCTCTTACGAAAGGACTATCTCCGAAGACCTTTATGGAACATGTCAAAGAGATGGGTCTCGATTAGTTAGACTATGATTGCTATTTTGTCTTAGTTGTTTGACACCATTACTTGAATTCAATAAAAGTGTTTCTGATTTCTATTATTTCTGTCTTTTGAGAAAGCATGCATATAATTATGAATTATTGTTGACAGAAATAGTCCTTATTGAAAAGGACATTATGAGGCCATTATGATACCCAATATTAAAGGCTCGGTTGAATGAAACATTGGTGTTGTGGTACATGGAAGGAACCATGCTCTTGAATAGCATGGAACCGCCATGACTCACATCCGTGAATCATTTGATTTAGCAAACTGAATTTATCAATAATTGTGCACCTTATGATACCTAATTTAATTATACGAATTATTAAGACCAAGTGGGAGACTGTTGGAAATTAATGTCAAGTAATGAAATTAATTATTTAATTTCAATTTTATTAAATTCAGAATTTCCCATAATTGTGGTCTTGATAAATATCTGATAATTAATTAGGAATGTGATAAACAAAGATATTAAAAGATTTGGGTAAACCTTATCCATTAGTCACATGATGGTTAGTGGCATTAGTGGGAGACTTGGAAAGAGTCCCACCTCTGCTAGGTTTCCGGCCCTCTTCCCCTTATAAATAGAGACCTCTACACCATCTAGAGTCATCTCAATACACAATGTTTCTAAGGAGAGAGTGAAAATTCGAAATCCGTTTTTCTCATTCCGGGCTGTTTAAGAAAGGAATTAAAGGAGCATTCAAGTCACTTTAATCCGTTCAACAACGATGGACAAAGGTCAATTTTTAAATCGTATTTTTAAGGAATTTTCGATTATGTGATTGCATGAAGATAAACATCATGGATTCATGTCAAAACTGTTTTATTCATAATGTAACCTTACGATTCATATTCGAATTTGTGATTAACAAAACAGTATGATTTAACAAATGAAGCTTTTGTAGGAAAAAATGGAGCTTTTGTCGAAAAAATAGAGTTTTTGACGGGAAAAATGAAGGTTTGAGTGAAATAGTAAATTTATCTATTTTGATTTTTTCGTTAAAAAATATCGAATATGGATGTTGTTGAATAGATCTCGATGAGTAGATTTCAAATATATAAATTTTGTAAATTTTGGATGTGTATATTTGAAATTATGAACTTTTAAAATTTGATGGGTTTTTTTGTATGAGTTAGTTGTCAAATGGTATATTGGTCATTTTTCATGCCCTTTTTAGTAGGCGGAGTACATTTATAAAGGGGATATACCAAATAGTCACTCGAACTTTTTTTAATACACGTTTAGTCCAAGATTTTTTTTTTTTGCACCAAAAAGTCATTCACCATGCCAAAAAAAACTTTACCATGTCGTTAGCCCGGATCTTTAAAAATAAGAGAGTAAAGGACTTTTTGGTACAAAATAAAAGACTTTGACTAAATCCGTATTAAAAAATGTTTGAGGGACTTTTTGGTATTTGATCCATTTATTTATTATTATAAAATTGTATGATGTGTCCTATTTTTACACAAATACTTAAGTTATTGCTTATTAAATATTTAAGTCACTCCGCCCCGAAATTTGACACGAACACCACATGACAACGTCAAATTATGGTTTTTACGTTTCCCCAAGAAGACTCAATTAAAAGACAACACGCCATAGATATTAAACACCATAACACAAGCGATGATCTTTACACTACCGTATCACAAAATTCCGACACAAACATAGAAAGAGAGAGAGTAAAAAAACTCAACTTTTGTCTATGGGAAAAGACGACCCAAGATGGGTATTGGTCGGGCGAAAGTATCTTCCTTGAATCTTCCACCGTCATCCTCGCAAACGCCGCAATCGTAGTTGCCTTCAACAAAACATCAACTCACAATATCACATAGACATAAATATAAATTTATACCCACGTTAAATTTTTACTTACAAGTTGAGACCGAAGTTTGGATCGAGCATTTTGAAAGCGAAGAAACCCAAGTATTAGTGCAAAACCCACCGCGAATCCGATTAGTGTCCCAAATAAGAAAGACATTTCCGGGTTTCAGATTTAGTGGGTCATGTGGGGTTCGGATTTTTATTGTCTGATTTTTTTTAGCTAACTTAGCTTAGTAGATGCGACCGTGATTGTGTGTGGGGTGTTTTGTCTCCTTGTATTTCAAGATTTGAGGGTGAAGTGTCCAAAGCACTTTTTTAATTCTAAGAAATCGTCCTTGGAAAAAGACATTTCCCACTATCTTCTCTTTCTTTTTTTTCCCTCAATTTTTGCAAATAAATACAATTTTAAAAAGCTTATACTTAAATAAGTGGTAGGAAAAAAAAATATTTTATTTGATCTCATTAAGAAATATTTTTTCTGAATGAGTCTCATTAGAAAATAGATAATAATATTTACTACTTTTGCAAAATAATAAGTAAATATTTAATTCTCGTAACAAATATTGAATGTAGTAATAAAACTTGTATAGGACGTATTGTGAAATTTTGCACAGTTAATGAAATTTTATTTCGTCTATTGTTCTTAGTTTGCACAGTTAATTTAACAGTTCAATGTTATAATTAATTTTCCTAACTATTTACAAAAAAATGGTAAGTTAATATTTTATTTTAACTTAATTTGTAGTCAACGATATTAAGATTAGTGACGGATTTCACTAACTTATCAATTTAATCAGAATGCCATTTAAGAATCAAACTGTTGACTAAGACTTATAAACTAACATTCTTATTTAACGTAAGCAGTAGTCGGTGAAATTGGGACATGTGGCCGATTTCACTAACTTGTCAATTTAATTAAAAGGCCATTTAAAAAACAACATATTGACTAAGATTTGCAAGTTAACAATTTTATTTATTTAAGTGGTAAGTTGGACCATTGTCTTCAATTGGGTTTGATACTAAATCTAAGGCGATCGACTTATTATAGGTCATCTATCTCATACTTAGGTGTATTTATGTTTATTCTAGGCTTACCAACCCAAGTGGGGTTGTACCACTATTTTCTAGTGGTTTTGATACCAAATCTTAAGCGACAGACTTATTCTAATTCGTACCACCCGTCCTTGGGCGGGTTTATGCATGTTCTAAACTAACCAATCCAAGGGGTTGTACCACTATTTTCAAATGGTTTGATGTTAAAATTAATCAATCGACTTATTCTAAGTTGTACCACCCATTATTAGGTGGGTTTATACTTGTTCTAGGTCAACCCACCCAAATTTTAGTGCACCATTATTTTCAAGTGGGTTTGATGCCAAACCTTAAGCGACCAATTTGTTTTTAATCATACCACCCATTCTTAGGTAGGTTTATGCTTATTCTAGGTCGATTAACCTAAGTTGGATTGTACCACTATTTTCAAATGGGTTTTTGTGATGGAGTCCAATCAATCATATCAAATTAACGCATTAATAAACACAAATTATCTTTACTGAACTAAAGCAAGTGTAATAAGCAGTCTATCTACTTAATGATAAAATTTTCTAAGATTCATAGCATTCTATGACCTATGTAATATGCCATTGAACTCCTCCATGCACTACACCAAATCTGTCTAATTTTCACGGTCATTGACCTTGACAAATTCAACTTATCAAGGTCAATGACCGTGACAATTCGAAGCGGGACAACTTTTTTTGTCACGGACTTGTCACGGTCATTGACCGTGACAACTTCGTTCGAATTGTCACGGTCCCTGACCGTGACAAGTTTAGTCGCGGTCACGGTTAATAACCGTGACAAAGCCTTTACCCTTTTTTAAAAAATTATCACGTTCGTTGACCGTGTCAATTCTGGACAAAATTTAAAAAAAATCCGCTGGGCAGTATGGCCACTGCCACTGCCCAGCAGTATATTTGTACCTGCTATGGCAACATTGTACATGTTCAAATATCATATATCCAAATAAACTAGAGATAATGCAAATATACATTCAAAATAAAACTATTTAAGAAGAAACAACATCACCATCAATTATCTCAAATCTACAAACTATTTAGTTGGAAAAGAGATTTTGTACCGCAACGCTCGGGGACACCTCCTTATCCTTCCCTTCTCGTCCGAAGAGCCACATAAGTATCGAGCCTATGTGGCCTACCCCCAGGGCCACTCCATGTCCCCCTGAAATAAAATAAAGTAAAATTAGTATCCGCCCCGCAAATATAGATAAATATAAATATAAATCGAAATCGAAATTGAAATTGAAATTGACATATAAATATAAATATAAATACATTACCTGTAGTGCCACCCAAACAGCTAACTTGAGCTCATATGGCACCTCCTTCCAACTTATGTACCCCGGACAATCATGTCAAATATAATTCCCTTCATATCTGAACACTAAGAAATGACATAATCCTATGGAGTTATGCTCTGTAAATTCCTTCCAACCGTTGTGTAGCCAAAAATACCAGTTGAAGTTGTTAATTCCACCTTCCAATGGTCTCCCATGTTTTGCTAGAGGTTCCAAGTGGTGGGGTATGGAAAGTGGAATTGACAACTTCAACTGGTGATGTTTGGCTACACAACGGTTAGGAGGAATTTGCAGAACATCATTACATAGGATTATGGCATTTCTTAGTGTTCGGATAGACTAAGGGATTCAGTCTCCTCTCCACAAATAGGACATCTCAAATAACTATGTACTAATCACCTATTAAAGGTAAGAAGCGTATATTCATGGATTAGTATAAACAAAACTTAGATGTAGTTGGAATATTTATGTATTAATCTCCTCTCCACACACGCACACTACACAAGAGTGAAAATGATAAAGTGCAAATAAATTAAAAGCATTAAAAATGGATGTTTCGGTACAAATTGGAATATTTATTATAAATTGAAAAATTATTTCAAATTCGGATTATCATAAAAAATGGATTGATATTCGGTAGGGGCGGCCAAGTCATCCACACTACTATTTAGACGCCTTGGCGCGTGTTGGACAATTGACCATGGCTCGTTGTTGATATACTCCGAGTAAAACACTTGCTTAACCTTTTGAAATGCACAAACAAACGGCTTATCGCTCACGTGATCGTTGCTCTTCAACTTGGACAAGTCAACCATGATCAAATTGGTGACAGGATCAACTTTACAAGCATTTTTATCCTCAACTCTTACCCAGTCACAGTAAAATACAATCTCTTTGAAGCTTATATAATCCAATTCAAATATATTTTGGATTACACCATAGTAAGTCATTTCAGCTTCAACGAGGTTTTTATCTTTCGCGCTCGCTCGAAAGAAAGTAAGAGCCTTGTATGAAATTCCCGAGTTCTGTACATTTGTACTTTCCTCATACACTTTAGCGCCGAAAACGTAACTGTTCAATCGATACTTTTTGTACTCTTGTGCCACGAACAAGGGTCCAGTGGCTAGACGAGCAAGCCTTGATGTCGCATCACCCGTCTTTAGGAGCTGAGAATATAGATAAAATAATTATATTAGTGGTAAAATTTTAGTGTAATGTAACGTTATATAATGACTATTTTCATTATAATTACCTCTTGTGTCAACCACGGCCTAAATTCGTTGTCTGATTGTACCATTATTTTTCGTCTTTTACTGTTCTCACAGGCTTCATATTTTCTGCATATTACAAAATTAATCATGTATAAAATAATCTAAAATAATGTTAAACATTATAATAATCGAAACTTACTTTTTCCATTCTTCGACATCTTCATGTGTGTCAAATAGATAACGAGCTACTTGTTCATGTTGCAAACTCGTTAATTTCACTCGTTTTTCTATCACATGACCACCATCATCGACGAACTCATCAGTGTCATCAATGCTGGTCGAGTAAGGCATATATTCCTGAGTATATATTGATGACTCCACGGTGATGTATTCCTCTGCAATTGATCCTGTAATGTATCGTGTATTCTTGACGTAATCTTTAAAAACTTTCATCAATCTTTCAAACGGATACATCCACCGATATCTAACTGGACCACAAAGAAGTGCCTCATCGCATAGGTGTACCAACAAGTGAACACTTGTGTCAAAGAATGCTGGGGGAAAGTACTTCTCCAATACACAAATTGCTTCAATCACCGCCAATTTTGCGGCCACTATGTGTTCTCGATTGACTAACTTCTCACACAAGAGGGAGAAGGTAATACTAATTTGCATAATAGCCCTACGCAAATCTTGTGGTTGGAGAAACAGTGCTTAAACAATAGAGGAACTAATTGCATGATCACATGCCAATCGTGGGACTTACACTTATGTAAATCATGAGTAGCATAATTCACAATCCTTTGCAAGTTGGACAAAAAAGTAGATGGGCCCTTCAAATTATATATTGTGTCTAGAAGCACCTTCCTTTCCCCACTCGTCAAAGTAAACGCACCAGGGGGAATTATTGTCCTTCCCCTACTATCTTCTTTCAACCATAGTTGTGACTTAAGTTTTAACGATTTAAGGTCTTTTCGTTCATTTTCTCCATCCTTCGAATGACTCCCCCCAAGGCAAGTGCCCACAATATGTTCAAAAAAGTTCTTCTTTGCATGCATCACATCCAATACATGGCGCACCGAGTTATTCTTCCAATAAGGCAAGTCAAATAAAATTGACCTCCGAGACCATGCCTTTCTTGTCTCAGTTTCATTCCCAGTTGGGGTCTTCTTATGCTTGACGTTCTTAAATTTGGGATTCTTATGTGGCATATTAGGTTCACATTCAGAAGATTTACTTTCAATTTCTGAACTCGAAAGTTGTCTCGGCGGTAGCCTATGTTCAACCCCGCCCAATAAAAAATTGGAACCTTTTTCAGATCTGAAACTATGAGCTGGGGGTAAAAACCTCCTGTGGCGATGGTATACATTTTTTAAGCTAGAGGATAGATGAAGAGATTCAGTCTCCTCTCCAACAATAGGACACCCCAAATAACCATGTAGTACACAACCGGATAATGTCCCATAAGCTGAAAAATCATGAATTGCCCACATCAACATAGCTTTCAGTGTAAACTCTTCTTTTCTAAAAGAGTCAAATGATTGCACACCCTCTTCCCATAACTCATTTAATTCTTCTACTAAAGGATCCAGGTAGACGTCGATGTCATCACTTGGTGCCTTTGGCCCAGGTATCAACAAAGCCATCATCGAAAATTCAGGTCTCATACACTGTGAAGGAGGGAGGTTGAGTGGGGCTAGGATCACTGGCCATACACTCTGATTAGTGCTTAGATTTCCAAATGGGTTGAAACCATATGTTGATATATCTGTGAATCGAGAACACATAGTGGCCACAAAATTGGCTGTGATCGAAGCAATTTGTGTATTGGAGAAGTACTTTCCCCCAGCATTCTTTGACATAAGTGTTCACTTGTTGGTACACCTATGTGACGAGGCACTTCTTTGTGGTCCAGTTAGATATCGTTGGATGTATCCGTTTGAAAGATTGATGAAAGTTTTTAAAGATTACGTCAAGAATACGCGATACATTGCAGGATCAATTGCAGAGGAATACATCATCGTGGAGTCATCAATATATACTCGGGAATATATGCCTGACTCGACTAGCGTTGATGACACTGATGAATTCGTCGATGATGGTGGTCATGTGATGAGAAAACGAGTGAAATTAACGAGTTTGCAACATGAACAAGTAGCTCGTTATCTATTTGACACATATGAAGATGTCGAAGAATGGAAAAAGTAAGTTTCGATTATTATAATGTTTAACATTATTTTAGATTATTTTATACATGATTAATTTTGTAATATGCAGAAAATATGAAGCCTGTGAGAACAATAAAAGACGAAAAATAATGGTACAATCAGACAGCGAATTTAGGCTGTGGTCGACACAAGAGGTAATTATAATGAAAATAGTCGTTATATAACGTTACATTACACTCAAATTTTATCACTAATATAATTAATTTATCTATATTCTTAGCTCCTAAAGACGGATGATGCGACGTCAAGGCTTGCTCATCTAGCCACTGGACCCTTGTTCGTGGTACAAGAGTACAAAAAGTATCGATTCAACGGTTACATTTTCGGCGCTAAAGTGTACGAGGAAAGTACAAATGTACAGAACTCGGGAATTTCATACAAAGCTCTTACTATCTTTCGAGCGAGCGCAAAAGATAAAAATCTCGTTGAAGCTGAAATGACTTACTATGGTGTAATCCAAAATATATTTGAATTGGATTATATAAGCTTCAAAGAGGTTGTATTTTACTGTGACTGGGTAAGAGTTGAGGATAAAAATGCTTGTAAAGTTGATCCTGCCACCAATTTGATCATGGTTGACTTGTCCAAATTGAAGAGAAACGACCACATGAGCGATGAGTCGTTTGTTTGTGCATTTCAAAAGGTTAAGCAAGTGTTTTATTCGGAGTATATCAACAACGAGCCGTGGTCAATTGTCCAACATGCTCCAAGGCGTCTAAATAGTAGTGTGGATGACTTGGCTGCTCCTACCGAATATCAATCCATTTTTTATGATAACCCGAATTTGAAACAATTTTTCAATTTGTAATAAATATTTCAATTTGTACTTAAACATCCATTTTTAATGCTTTTAATTGATTTGCACTTTATCGTTTTCACTCTTGTGTGGTGTGCGTGTGTGGAGAGGAGATTGATACATAAATATTCCAACTACATCTAAGTGTTCTTTATACTAATCTATGGATATACGCTTCTTACCTTTAATAGGTGATTAGTACATAGTTATTTGGGGTGTCCTATTTGTGGAGAGGAGACTGAATCTCTTCGTCTATCCGAACACTAAGAAATGTCATAATCCTATGGAGTATGTTCTGCATATTCCTCCCAACCGTTATGTAGCCAAACATCACCGGTTGAAGTTGTCAATTCCACTTTCCATACCCACCACTTGGAACCTCTAGCAAAACATGGGAGACCATTGAAAGGTGGAATTGACAACTTCAACTGTTGATTTTTAGCTACACAACGGTTGGAAGGAATTTGCAGCGCATAACTCCATAGGATTATGGCATATCTTAGTGTTTAGATATGAAGAGAATTATATTTGACACGATTGCCCGGGGTACATTAGTTGGAAGGATGTGTCATACGAGCTCAAGTTAGCTGTTTGGGTGACACTACAGGTAATGTATTTATATTTATATGTCAATTTCGATTTCGATTTTAATTTCGATTTATATTTATCTATATTTGCGGGACAGATACTAATTTTACTTTATTTCAATTCAAAGGACAGGGAGTGGCCCTGAGGGTAGGCCACATATGCTCGATAATTATGTGGCTATTCGGACGAGAAGGGAAGGATAAGGAGGTTTCCCCGAGCGTCGCGGTACAAAATCTCTTTTCCAGCTAAATAGTTTGTAGATTTGAGATAATTGATGGTGATGTTGTTTCTTCTTAAATAGTTTCTATTTTGAATATATACTTGCATTATCTTTAGTTTGTTTGGATATATGATGTTTGAACAGGTACAACGTTGCTATAACAGGTACAAATATACTGCTGGGCAATGGCAGTGGCCATACTGCCCAGCAGATTTTTTTTAAATTCTGCCCAGAATTGTCACGGTCATTGACCGTGACAAGTCCTTGACAACTATTATCACGGACTTGTCACGGTCATTGATCGTGATAATTTTTTTAAATGGGGACAAGGCTTTGTCACGGTTTTTAACTGTGAAAATTCTAACGAACTTGTCACGGTCGATGATCGTGACACGTCCATGATTATAAAAGTTGTCTCGTCCCGAATTATCACGGTCATTAACCTTGACAAGTCCAACTTGTCAAGGTCAATGACCGTGACAATAGTGCAGATTTGGTGTAGTGAAGGAGGGAGGTTGAGTGGGGCTAGGATCACTGGCCATACACTCTGATTGGTGCTTAGATTTCCAAATGGATTGAAACCATCTGTTGATAGAGACAAACGAATATTGCGTTGTTCTCGAGCAAAATCGGATACTCAAAATTCATCCTCCTCCAGGCAATAGAATTAATAGGATGACGCGTGATATTATCCCCTACTTCTTTCCTACCATGCCAAGTCATTGCCTCTGCAATCCATGGTACTATGAAAAATCGCTTTAATCTCGGTCCAACAGGAAAATATTTTAATACTTTTTGAGGCACTTTTGAGCTTGTGCCTTCCTTACTAGTAGATTGGACATATCTAGGTTCATCGCATACTGGACAACGATCGAGATTTTCATACTCCTTTCGGTATAGTATGCAGTCATACACACAAGCATGACTCGATTTATACTTCATTCCCAAACCTTTCAAACTGTTCTTCATAATAGGATAACTATTTGAAAGTGTATTCACCTTGGGTAATAAGCCCTTCACCCATGTCAGAATTTCCGCCACGCTATTGCCAGACAAATCGTACTGCGTCTTCAAAGTGTGAAAACCAACCATGACATGTAAAGTTGTTTGATCTTTCTCACAGCCTAATTATAACGGTTGGGTCGCCTTAAATTTTAAACTTTGGTAGTCATCGTCAAGTTTTGTCGTGTTATCTTCACGAGCACTTGAATCTTCTACATCATCAGTAACCTCATTCTCCTCTGCTTCATAAACTTCGTACGCATCATCAATTAAATCCTCTAACATATTATGATCTACGTCGTCCCCTTCTACATCTATTCTACTTATTGAAGGTTGTTGTGAAGGTTGGTCGGGGACAAAAGGAACTTTCAATTCACCGTGAAAACTCCGAAATTGATAACTATCTTGCATACCCGATCTTAACAAATGTAGTTCAACTGTTTTTCACTCAAACACCTTACCATTCTTACACCTAGCACACGTACACGGAAACTCTTCATCATTATGACATCTTTTTGCATATTTCACAAATTCTTTAGCACCTTTGCGAAACACATCCCCCATTCTATTTGTCTCACCCATCCACTCTTTGTATTTCGAATATCCCATCACAGCTACCACAACTAATCACCTATTAAAGGTAAACAAAACTTAGATTTATAGTATGTTTCATTTAATTATCCCATCATTTAATTTCTATTTCCCCCATCTCCTTTAAAGGGTGAGTGGTCCTATCCCATTCAAGACCGCATTTTTCTGTAATATACTTAATAGCTCATGCACATTGTTACGATTTGAAAAAAATTCGACAGCATATCCCCGTAGTTCTCCAAGTACACGACGTAGATTTCCAAGTGTGAGTGTTATTTCAATTGATCACTTGAAATAATATTCACACTTGTCAATCTAGTATGTACCAAGAGAACATTAAGATACGACTGCAGAACTTCCTTCAAAAGTAACAACTTTAAGCCACTAAGAATATTATACAGAAATTATACAGTCTCAAACTGTCCAAATGAGACAATTCGAGACATCTCATTACAGGGGTAATGACTCTCGAACGGGACTAAGGGCTATTGAATGCGTACGCATAAGAACTAGAATGCTAGTATCTATGCGCACTATATTTAATTTCAAGTATGTTTCATTTAATTATCATACTATATATATATTGTTCGATATACAAAGTAATTTTTAAAAAAAGTTGAAAAATTCCACCCCCATATGGACAATAATCCAGTGGTCGTGCCACTTTTAAAACTAACCAACCCAACATTTACTAAACAAAATAGTCCAACAGCAATATCAACAACAAATGTGTATCCCGTACTCCTTCTAATTCATCTACTCAATTAATTCATTTCATCAATTAAACTAACAATTAACGTATACAATTATTAATTTACTAATTTACAATGAGGGGCAATCCTACTTTCATATGAAATGAGCATTAATTATTAATTTACTTTCATCTAAAACTATACAATTAAAATTATAGTGAAAATGATAAAGTGCAAATCAATTAAAAGCATTAATTTCATTTATGCAAATCAAGTATGTTTCATTTATTAATTATATTTTAGTGGATATAATTATAGAATCTATGGATGGATTCAATTTAATCTTACTATGTGAATGTTTTTATCTACAATGAGTTAACCTTGAAACAATATATATTATCTCATAGAATCATCAAAACACGATATTAAGGGAATTACAATGGGACCTTGCCTCACCCCCCCCCCCCCCCCCCCGCCCACCCACCACACACGCACACACACATACACACAATAGCCCCCCTCCCCCTCCACCCCCACCCACCACACACACACAACATCCCCCACCCTGCCCCACCCCCCACCCACCACACATATACACACACACACACCAGCCCCCCTCCCCGCCCCCACCCACCACACATACACAATAGCCCCCCACCCCCCACCCACCACACATATACACACACACACAACAGTCCCCCTGCCCCACCCCCACACACGCACACACACATATACACACATACGCATGCACATACACACACACACACACATATATATATATACACACACACAAACATATATATAAATGGAAGAGAGAGAGAGAGAGAGAGAGAGAGAGAGAGCATAGAGAGAGAGAGAGTGAAAAAAGGAGGGAAACGGCGGGGGGGGGGGGAGAAGGGAAAAGGGTTTTTTGATGAACAATTTGTCACGGTCGTGTCACGGTCATTGACAGTGACAATATTATAATAATTGTCACGGTCAATGACCGTGACAAGTCCGTGGCAAGTTGAATTGTCACGGCCTTATCACGGTCAATGACCGTGACACAAAACGAGTGTTTTTTTGTCACGGTCAATGACCTTGACAAGGGTGACCGGCTAAAAGGTGATAATTTGGCCATTTTGGTGTAGTGATGTGATATGATACGCCTCCCCCCCTAAGACTATTTTATATGGACCTTGTCAGTTTTGTGCCAATTTCCCGTTGGAGGGCTTATTGGCGACTTGAAGTATCTTTTTGAGCACTAGATCGTCGAACTGGAAATCTCTGACTTTAATGTTCATATTATGATATTTGGCGAGCTCTTATTGATATGAAACATAGTGAATGATAATATGTTTTATTTATTCTTCTGCTAAGTCAAGCTCATTAGCTAGAGAGCCATTGCTATAGTCCTCCTTAAAGATCTTAGTCCTTAGATTTGACATGACAATTTCCAACGGGATGATGGTTTCCATTTCGTATGTTTAAGAGTACTGGGTTTTCTTATTGATCGTCTAGGAGTTGTTCAATAGATTCATAAGATAGGAGTTTGTCCACCCATCTTCTGAAAATTTTAGTTAAGTGACTTGGATGGAGGTTCTGAGTATACGATTGATTCCTAATATGTCAAGATAGTCGGAAAAAAGTACCTTTTCTCTCTCCCTCCACGTGTGTACATTTTCGTTGACATAGGGACTATATGTGTTGGTGACATGCACAAATTTCATTTATGAAGTTTTTTTGTGCATAATTTTTTGTTCTTTAATTTCCTTTTCTCCATGTAGGTAACTAAAATGGTGTTTATTATGGTAGGAGTCTCTCTTTCTCTCTTTATAGATGTAAAATACAAGAGTTGTGCTATAGAATGGGGACAATGAAAAAAAGTGATGTTTTACTATGTATTTTCATTATGTATTTTCTAACTTAAAATATTATGTAAGACTTATATTGAATAGGTAAATAACAATTATTTCAAAAGTATAGTAATACTAATAGTGCCATGTTTTAAATTCAATAAAATTCATTGATACGTGATGTAAGAAGTTCATAAGAAATAGTATGAACTTGCATGAAGATAGTGAAAAATACCTAAATGCGATAAACACATAATCTAAAAAAGTACATAAATATCATTTAATTATAAACTTTCTTTTTAGATTAAATTAACAATATTTTTAGTAAAATATACAAAATTAATTATAAATCAAATTTAATACATATCCACATTTATTAAGGAGAAATTCTAGATGTCCCACCTGTGTATACCACCTTGAAACCGCGAGTCACATCTCTTTCTCTTTTTGTTGGGGGTCTAACACACACACACACACACACACACACACACACACACACACACACACATATATATATATATATATATATATATATATATATATATATAACTGAGAAATGAGATAGCAAATAAAGAGAGTCCACATATATCAATAAAAAAAACTATTTTGTTATTAAAAAAAACTGTTCTTAATAAACTATTTAAAAAAAAACTTTTTATAACTGTTTAAAAAAACTCTATTTCGTTATTTAAAAAAAAAGATGCTTTTACTCCCAATTTTCATTTTCTCGTGTGCACACACACACACACACACACACACACACACATATATATATATATATATATATATATAAATAATGTTCTTGTGCGGACTAATCCGCATTTTAAGAATGTGGACCGGACATGTGTCACCTAACGGTGCGCCTAGAAATTATCGCCTAAATTATAGGCACACTCTCTCTTTTTTCTGGGCTCACCGCCAGGTGACACATGTCCGGTCCGCATTCTTAAAATGCGGACTAGTCCGCACAAGAGCAGAACTGATATATAATAATTATATATATATATATATATATATATATATATATATATATATATATATATATATATAAAATAAAAACTAAGAAATGAGATAACAAATAAAGACAGTTCATATATATCAATAAAAAACTGTATTTTATATATAAAAAAAGTTGTTCTTAATATGATTCTATCTTAAAAATATTTTTTTTAACTTTTTATAACTGTTTAAAAAAAACATTTCAATTGTTTTAAAAAAGAAAATCTTATCTATTTTTTTTATTAAAAAACTTAAAAATTATTTTTTTTGTTTACAAATTTTATTTTTGGTTAATTTTTTTACTATTTAAAAAAGATGGTTCGTGTTAGCGGGAATGTATAGGTGGTCCGATCACCTATACATACCGCTGACGCGTACCATTTTTTCTTATATGTTGGTCCGCGGCAGCGGTACGTATAAGCGGAGCTCCGACAGTGGGGGTGGGTGTGTGTGTATGCCGCTGACGCGTATCTTTAAAAATAAAAAATATTGGTTAAATGGGTGTTTGAGAGACTTTTCAGAGTAAAATAAAAATACTTGGACTAAACGTATATTAAAAAATGTTTGAAGGATTTTTTGATAATTGATTCATAAAAATATGTTTCAAACAATTTTTATTAAAAAAATAGTTTTTAAACAGTTAAATTTTTTTTTTAACAAGTGTAATATAGTTTATTTTCATGATCAATAGTTTTTATATTTGTTAAAAAAATAATTTTTTCATAAAACAGTTAAAATGCTTTTTTTAAAATAAAAACTGTTTTATCAAGAGAGAGATCAAGTAAATAAATTAATTTATCTTTTTTTTATTTATAATATAGATGCGGTTCCAGCTGTGCCAGCTAGCCAAATGCGGTTCAGTTAGCCAAATGTTGTACCAATTATCCTGTTATAATAAAAAAGGTTGTGCTAGCCAAATGCTACTTTCGGCTGTTCATCTAGAAATTAATTAGTTTGTGTGTTATGCCCTCATTTTATAAGATGCATGTAGAATTGGGTGAAGCAATCGTCCGTCCGTTCATCTCTTTTGAAAGGAATATCGGAAGCGAAATGGCGATCTACCTTTCTCCAGAGTTGGTGAAAGACATCCCGACGAGGCTACCGATAGAGAGTCTCGTGCATTTCACGTGCGTGTGCAAGACTTGGTCCACTCTGATTACAAGCTCCAGCTTCAATACAGAGCATATGAGTCGAAACAATGACGCTTACCTACTTGTTAGGTGGACAACAAGAAAATACTAGAGAGGATATGAACGCCATTCGATTAACCGTGATAATGAGACATTTGATTGTTGTTCCGAGTTGGGTTTCCCACGGTTCCGACCTGGCGAATCCAACAATTTAATGGTAATTGATGTTTGTAATGGACTGGTGTGCTTGTCCTATTATAATCGCTAGGATGTGGTTTTATGGAACCCATTTATTCAAAAATTGGTTAGAGTCTCAAGTCCCGCACCAGAAAGCTACCATTTTCACCATTGTATTGGATTCGGATTCAATCCCCAAACAAATGACTACAAGCTTGTCAACTTTTTCAGTCCACTCCACGTAGCCGTCTACGACCTTAGCACAACCTCATGGCGTAAAATTAATCCTCATCACCTTTCATGCGTACATATCTACCTCTTTCAACCACAGGCTTTATTCAACGGAGTGATACATTGGTTGGGGTGTACTTGTGATAGGAAAAGTAAAAGTAATACCAACAAACTTCAGACTAGTCCCCCTCGTAATATCATTGTGTCATTCCATATGGAAATCGATGTGTTCGATTTCATGCCGCTACGAGATGCTATATGGGCACCCTATGAGCAACTAGCGTTTCGTAACCCCAATGTGTTATCTTTGCATGTTGCAGTGTATGGAGATTCCCTTTCTTTGATACACGCTAACAGTGACCACTCTTGTTGTGTATGGGTGATGAAAGAGTATGGTATATCAAAGTCTTGGACCAAGCAATTCACTATCGATATGAAACCCTTGCCGTTGAGTGGACTTGTTGGGTTTAGAGCGAATGGAGATGTCCTAATCCACAAGAAACATTGTAAAAGTTTGATTTCTTATAATCCCCAAACCAAACAAGTAATGGAACTTAGAATTGTGGAAAACATCCACTCTATTCACACGATTACATTCGTCCCGAACCTTGCCTTGCTTGAGGGATTTCATAGTGTCTTGGGGAGAGACGAAGTTACTTCCACGAGAGAGGATCGAACCAAGAGAATGAAGATAGAATAGCAAGACCATCCAGGGTATGACATTTCCCTTTAATATTTAAAGTTTGTACCCTGTGTTACCTAAGTATGCTTTTTCCTTTTACCGTGTTACCTAAGTATTCTGCTAGACTGAACATATATATGCAGGGAAGAAAATAGCAGATGTAGCAAACTCCGCTCTAGTTAGGTACACATTTTAATAAGAAAAATGATACACTTATCGAAAAAATTTACCGAATGTGCTTTATTGGTATTGTACTATAGTGTGGGTCTCGCCAGTTTACAAACCCTTAAAGTACATTTTCGATAAATTGTGTATAATTTTTCGGTAAGAGTAGCCTTACTCTTAAACATTTACTCAACATATATATTTAGTTAATCATCCTAGGTGAAAACGATGCAAAATCTTACTACCCGTGGTTGATGATTTTATCCCTTAAGAAATTGTTATGCTTGTAAATGACTATTAGGTACAATGCCTTAGTAGTTAGTATCCTTCTGCTGAATGATATGAACTATAATCTGTTACTAATCACATGTACCTAATAGATGACAACACAATAAAGTTTAGTTCTAAAATGTACATTAGCCCTTTCTAAATAGTAATCATAAAATATAAATAACATATTGCATTGTATCAACCTTTACTTCAATTTCCTACTCCATTACACTAACGACTGTTACACAATTTCCTACTTCATTGATTACAGATGGGATTTTGAAGATTGTCGGGCTGAGAATGTAGGTAGACTTTTTGTACTAAGTTCTATGCTTACCTATGGCACAATTTGTGCTGAAAGAACACCGGTTATTGAGGTTGTAAACCAAAATTACACATACTTAGAAACTGTTTTTCCACAACTGGAAAGCTCATGGAATAGTATGCTATCATGGAAATTCCATTCATTCAAAACACAAACAAAACTCAACACAAATCAAAAGGTATATGGATTGAAATGTATCTACAAATTCATAAAGTGAACAAAGTGAAGTGAATAAGCATCTACAAAGTGAAAGTGAATGCAGTCATCTCCTGCACAAAAGGTTAAATTTCAAAACATATGGTAGTGTGATGCTAATTTTCTACTTTAACTGACTACTCCACAGTAAAAATACAAACACAAAATTAGATCATTTTGATTCCAAATAATGCAGTTACTGCATCTATATAATCACAATGGAACTAAAAAACACGAACATTATAAAATACATCTCAAACCACAAAATAATCCCATACTCTACAGCTGGCATAGTGGAATAAATACATAACAAATCTACAGGAAAAAAAACTCACTATACTGCCCTTCGTTTTTTTCTTATTAATGTAAACTACTGCGGTAACCATATGGTTTTCTAGGTTATTTTATTAAGACATACAAAGTAATATAGATGTAGGAAATCAATTCAAAGAAAGAAAGAAAACTATGGATAAAATATTAAATGAAAAACAAAGTTGTATACCTCAAGGACTACGTTACTTCCAAAGTCGACGATGATTTAGATCGAACCGAAAAAAGGAGCGTTTTTGCACCTTCAATAAGATTCATGCCCTTTGCATTTTTTTCATTCCTTTTCATAAGATTCCAGCAAATTGAATGAAAAACATCACTTCAATGAGCAAAATCAACAAACTTTTCATGGAGTCAAGTTCAAATATGAATACCAAATGTTTTATCATGTTAAGCATTTTAATAAACACTTAGTGTGCACTAATAAAACAAAAAAAAAGGTCAACCAAGCGAAGTTAAATAAACCAAAAACCACAACTTTACAAAATGAACTCCACAAAAAAACTAAATAAATAAAAAATATAATCAGAGGGAGGTCTTCCGTAAAAAGAGAGCATATAGTAGGGCAAGAAGGAGAGCAAAATAATGGTCTGAAATGGCATAATAAAAGCCTCTTATGTATTCTTATGTGGTCTTATTGTGCCTACAACAGACAAACTCTATGTCCATCCCAAATTTATGCGTCTTAAAAAAATGGCCCATGTATTGTGAAATGGAAAAGTATGAGTTCCAACGAATTTTAAGATTTGCGAATATGTACCCTTCTCAACAAATTTAATGAGTGAAGAAACTTTTGTGTCTAATCTATCTAGATAGGTATGTTATCGAAAAAAAATAAAATGCCACATTTTTGTCCACTGAAAGAATCCCATATAATCTCAAATTTATTGTATCCATTTATAAAATTCCATTAAGGTTCTATGACCCAACTTGAATATCCTATGTCCCTGCCAATGGGATATCAAATTTAGGCTATAATCAAATTGAGATATTAAACATTAGCAAAGCATCAAATTATGGCATAATTATGTCTTTAAAAAAATGGCCCATACATTGTGAAATGGAAAAATATGAGTTCCAACGAATTTTAAGATTTTCTTATATGTATCATTCTCAACAAATTTAATGAGTGAAGAAAATTTTTGGTTTAATCTATCTAGATAGGTATGTTATCGAAAAAAATCAAATGCCACGTTTTTGTCCACTAAAAGAATCCCACGTAATCTCAAATTTCTTGTATCCATGTATAAAATTCCATTAAGGTTCTATGGCCCAACTCGAATATCCTATGTCCCTGCCAATGGGATATCAAATTTAGTTTCTAATCACATTGACATTGAGATATCAAACATCAGCAATAATGAGCAAACATCGACAATAATATATATATAAACTAAAGACCTCAATAAAACAATCTACAATGCCCCCAGAAAGTAATAGTAAAAGCAAAATTCTAATGAAAATGAGGTTCACATAAATCTGTAGAGGTAATACAAACAACCAAAAGTCATACTTAAAAAAACTAAGAAATTCCCAAAAGGTCACTCCAAACACATTCAACACAACATAAATTAACATCATTTGGTCATAATCCTTAAATATGAAGTGAATAAAGTCAATTAAAATAGAAATGTCAAATTGTAGAAGTGGTTGTGTCAACTTAAAAAATAACCTCAATTAAAACAGAACACACAAAAGATAATACATAAACCCACCATAAAAAATTCTTTCAAAAGAAAAAATGCATGCATACAGAGATAGAGATAGACGTTGAACCCCAAATTATGAGCCCCATTTTGAAATCAAGATCCATATTCACAAAATACTTACTCATCTCTAGATACTCTTAAGCTAAACCGTAACAAAAAAATTCAGTTGAGAGAGTGAGATGTAAAGATAGAGAAGCGAGTGTATGGTTTTACAAAATCTACAAAACAAAATAGAAAAGAAAATTAGATATATGCAAAATAACATATTAGAATGATGGATAGATTTAGGTGTGTCAACCCAACAAAATTAAACACCTGGTTTTGAAGCTCTGAAATTCGGAACAAAGAACCCTATTTATAGGTTGAAAACAATATTTGATTCAGCTAGAATATAAACCAAAGTTTAAGGAAAGCTTAAATCTGAATGAAAAAAACTATACATTGGCTTGTAAAAATGGGGAAACGACAGCGTGGGAGGGGGAGCGACAGCATGGGAGGAAGGGCGGAGTGGTTTAGGTATAGGTTAAGGGAGCAAGTGAAATAAGGGAGAAAGAAAGATGAAATGAACGGGTGTATGGGGAAAAACAAAAGGCAAAAGTAGTATGGGAGGACAAAAAGCAAAAGTATATTTTGAAATTCAAAATCTAAATGGAGGGAATAGATCTCAACCCTCTATTTTGGAAAAATGTGTAAGGAGGTGGCATTCATCCTCACCGTTAAAATGTGTACGTAATTCAAAAACTTTCCTATCATATATATATACTAGCGGATACTCGTGCCTGAAGGCGCGAAGAAAATTTCCAAAGTAAGTAATCGTAAAACGACAAAAAATTTAAAAGTACGTAATTGCAAAACGACAAAAATATCGCTCCCCAACAAAACCAAGTGTAATTTAAAAAAAATGGTCATAATTGTAAAGCATTATATATAATAAATAATTATAATCAAATGAAAAAAATGGGCACAATTTCCTTGTTTATTGGACAATTTAACCTGTATAAGAAATAAAATAAAAAAATTCCACAACAACAATGCAAATAGCCCATCTTGGACCTCGTATAAACAACATCATAGTCATTGTATTTAAATCACCAATGTGCAGACATTTTAAAAAAATTGGGCAGAGCTCTCTTTGTTTATAGGACTATCCATCATGTTTAAGAAATAAAAAATAGTCCAGCAATACAATCACAATTATACAATTATGCCGAAAAATATCAAATGAACATTTAGTTAAGAAACACTATAATTGTGATCAACATTTTCTTTGAAGGTCCAAGGAAATTTTCGTTGGGAGATAATATCAAGTATTGCAAGTCCTACCACAACTGGGACACTGCATAAAACAAACAAACAATCAAATAATGGAAAACATAATTCAAAACTAAGTACACTCAAACTCATTAAGTAAGATTAATGATTTGAACCAAATGAGAGAAAGACTAATACAATCGGCAACTTTTTTGTGCTAAGTTGTGAACTAACTACCCATCCTTACTTCAAATCATGAACATTATATATTAATACCACCCATATTAGGTAGTAAAGAACATAAACAAAAGAAATCAACAACTGAACTATATAAGAATCTTACTGTATCTCAATATGTTGATTAATACGTTGGTGGCAAGTGGGTACCAATATAAAACATGACTCGCATTTCACCCAATCATTAGGGAGCTTCTGCAAAATTAAGAATTGAACCAAATGAGAGAAAGACTAATAATGCCCCTGTTAGAAATGGTGCAGAAGTTTCAATAGAATGCCCCTGTTAATGGGTAGTTTTTTCAAACCATTTTTAAGATAAAAAAGCTTACACTAATAGAGAAACTTCTAAAGGGTAAATAAACTTATTTAATTAAACTACTTTGAATGTCCATGGATAGCAAATCAACAAAACTCAAAGCAATATTAAACTTCTAAAAGTAAATCTAAACACGTATGAAGAAATAACGTAGTGGAGCAGCCTATTTATTCTCATATAAGCAAATATGATAAAAATAATAAAAAAGAGTCAGTAAGAAACAAACACAAAAGGAGTCAACTTCTATTTTGGAATAGGAATGAAACTAATCAAAGTACCTCCACTAAGTAACCAAAGTAGTGGAGCACAAATCAATAGGTTCTTGAGGGTAGAATTTGTATTTGGAGCACAAATGAACTCCATGTTTAGTTACCTGGTCATCAAAAGGAAGTAATCTTGGAAGAGTCTCCACATGAAAGCTGATATTTGATTGGAAGCATGATACGCCATACATGAGAATAAGAGAACATGATATATAATGCTTTACAATAGCGCCTCCAATAATACATGATAACCCAAAACATCAACACCTAGTACATGATACAATAGCGCCTCCAATAAAAAAGAAAAGGCGTAAGAAGAAAACACCTTTGTCTTGGTAGAAATTATGCTTAGATCTAATTAAGACATCTATCAAGATTAAAAACACCAGAGTCTAATTCTTTAATATGATTATCTATTTACTTTCTTGAGCAAGCTAGAAACTACGTAAGAATCAGGTCTATAACTTACAAAAATAATAAAAGTATCATAGGAAGAAGACGCAAGGCCATCAAAGATGGCTTGAAAATCATCTTTAGTAGATAAACAATAAATTACTAAACTTTGTGTCCATGAATTGTAGCATAGACCTGTTAGCGCCATAACATGTAATTATTTTCATCAAGCTTAATCAATAATGAGTGCGAGAATACCATAGGAGTTAATCGTAATGTAAAAGATTATGCTTCCAAAGAAGAGGAAGAAGAAATGTGTTCTACCATTGGAGGCTCTGATACCATATGAATAGTCATACAAAAGGAAGATTTTGAAGAATGATTCTGTTTTCATTAATAAGAAAGATCAGTACATAGAATATACCAATAAATGTTTGGGTGGGAGAAGGAAATTGGAGAGTCAATCTTTACCCTTTATTTTCTCCTAGATTTTTAAAATTTGATTATGCTTTTACTGTAAAATTTGATTTTGCTTTCCCTCTCAGATTCTACTTTTATTGCTAATGTTGCCCATAGTAAACATAATCCATTCATCTTTTACAAATTTGAGAGTGAACGACCTATATAAATAGTTGCACCGACTTCTTGTAATCTATCCATAAAGCTGCTCTATACAATATCCGAATCACTGACCTCGTAGCCCTGGTAACATTTTACAGCATTATAAAATAAGAGAATGTCCAAATGTTGATTCAAATTTATGTGAATATGTACGAAAGCATTACTTGTTTAATTTCAAGAATGGAAAGAGCTTAATCTGTACACCACCATTTTTATTTACAATCAAATACTCAGAATTTCATCACTCCTGACTTATTACCACCATACACCCCTTTTTATTTGAAAATAACTGAGTGATCTGAGTACATAATCTGAGATGTTTAATTGTTTATTTCGGATGACCCCAATTAAACAATATCTCAAAATGAGTAATTAATTTAGAGATTAAGCAACAATATCTTAGTCCAAATTAGGCATTAAATGTATGGACTACGATTTTAAATTGTTACTCTAGATTAGTAAATTTTTACTTTAGATTAGGCAATAACGTACGTACATTTTTCACTGTTCGACGGTCATGATAAGGTGTTTGTCAGATGAGGAAGGATTGGAGTCAGGTTGAGAAGTAGATAGTTGGGTCTGGAGAGTATTAGAATGCCTAGCCATCTCTGCTTTCCTTTGGTGCATATCTGATATTGCTTTCACTTTCCCTACCGTTTCACCAGTTACTTCTCGAGGCATGAATGTCTTGGGAATAACGCCAATAACATGATGACCACCATCATGAACAACATTAGAAATCAAATCCATTAGGCCTATGTTTCCCCCTCCATACGCCATATCAATATTTCTTGAAACCAATTATTTTCCAAGCTCAACAGTAGCATCGTGATAGCTACTGGCTACTTCCAGGCCAAAAACATGTAAATTTTTTTGACATTTGTTTTTCTAAAAAATACTGCAATATCGAAAGTAATAATATGTCAAGAAAATGATGGTGAAATGGAATTCTCCCAGATTTTGTCATATAGAATGCCTTTAAGAAAATGAATTATACACACTAAAAATCAAACGAATACATGCGCATATAAAAACATACATAGGTACACATAGGCATGTAATATAATAGAGGAATGATAAATCTAAAACAACCCTAAAACCATCCAAGCACATAAGTTCAAAATCTAAAGAATGAAAATATTAATAATGAAGGATACAAATTCATTAGATCCTATAATGTAAGTATGCATTACATATCAATAATGGAGTTTAAGGAAGGTCTCTTAGTTCACCTTTGGCTGATATACTTTTTCCCCTGCGTCCGAGTCAACAGTGCTGATATATCTGTTGCTTTTGCTTGCCATGGATATCAAAGCAGTCCACCTGAATGCACTTGAGAAGTTTTGGGTGAAATTTAAATGAGTTAGATGTAGATAGGAATACGACCTTCCTCTTCTCTCTATGCAGCACCACGAATAACCAATCCAAGAGTCTGTTAGTGATACTTGAAAAGGTCATTTGTCACTGCATGAGACTGTCTGGCAAGCTCTCTTATTTGGCAGATGACAACTAAGAAAAGGGAAAGAGGGATTATGAAAAATTCAAACACATGATTAAACATATTTCACACCACATAAATCATATATTTGGAATATAAAACAAATTTCATAGCAATATAAATGAAGGAAAACTGGGAATTGCTCCTACAAATAATTTCAACTTTATTTCAAAAGTAGCACCAATACTACTAAAAACTAAAAAGGTAATAAAATTAGTTAAAAGGACTTCCCAGAATAAACCATTATTCCAATAAATAGAACTAAAAAAATCTGACCTATTTTGCTTACAATCTAGCATGAAATGCAGCTCTATTACCTAAAATTAACACAAAATCATATTTTTAAATTGAAAAAACTCTTCACGGAGAAAAAAGAAAGTGTTTCGATGCATATACTAAACCACCAAGCCTTTGATTCCACATCTATTTCAAGAGCTGATTGAAATAGATAACTAATAAAATAATCATTGTTCTTCTACACCATAATACTACCAAATCTGGATGACTTATAACCATAAAAAAATCAATCAAAAAAATTCCATCATAAATTGAAACCAAAACCATATACCCAAACCAATACCCTTTAATTTGGAAGGAAAAAAATTCATACAGAGAAAACCTAACATAAATTGAAACCAAAACCATATACCCAAACAAATACCCTTTGATTTGGAAGGAAAAAAAATTCATACAGAGAAACACTAACATCATTATACCCAAATGTGTGTGTGTGTATGAGAGAGAGAGAGAAAGAGAGAGAGATGGAAACTTACCTGGGATGAAGAGCGAGTCCGAGAGATGAAGAGAGCACTGAGAGTTCGTGACATGATTAGAGATGGAGTGGTTTTCAGATTTGAGAGAAAGAGAGAGAGAGAGAGAGAGAGAGAGACTTCACGGGTGAAATGAGTGAATGAATTTGTGGTGGAAAATGAGAGGGGGAAATGGAATAGGAGGGAAAATTGGAATTCAAAATTTGAATCAAATCTCAAGAGCTAATCTAAGCCCTTCATTTTTAGTGGGGAATGTGGCAAGATCTGATCCGTTATTGTGCTTTGACAATTCAAAATCCATGCCATCTTATTATATGGATATATATACACATATATATATAGGCAGGCTCCTGTGCACACTAAGTTTGCACACGTACTGGGGCACACCTATTTTTCTACAATATTAAAAAAATATTTTTGAGCTAATATTTTTATGTGATATTTAAACATTTCAACGGACCCATATAAAAAAAATCATCCTAAAAAGAGTTTTTTTGCTATTTTTAAAAAAAGGGTCAAACTTTGCAGCTTTTAAGTGCTTTAAAAACTGTGAAAGTGTGACCGATTTTGATGTGATATGAGGGATATTTTGGTCATATCCTCTTTTATTTTCGGCTACATATATATGTTAATTATATTTTCTTCTTATGTTGCATTTTACTTTATTTCATTTCATATTGTATCGGTCTATTTAAAGGATGGGCTTTAGGTGAACGTTGAGTATTGGGCTTATTGTATAGATGGGCATAATTCCCACATTGGCTAGTTACTCTTTTAGTGCTCACCTCCCTATCCTATAAATAGACCACTCCTCTTCCTCATTTGGGGATTTGAACTTTGGAGTAAAAGCTTAGTTACATTTCTCTCTCTAAATTGGTGTGGTGCCTTTAAAGTTGCCATTAGACGTGTGGTTACGTCAAATAGTCTCAGAGGTGCGGTGCCATTAGAGGTGTCGCTCCCCATTGTGTGTGAGGTGTCACCACAAATTTTGTCATTTTTGTTTGTGAGGTGTCACATCATTTTTTTTATTTAAATCGTTTTCCACATTTTAATGGCTCCCAAAAAGGCAACACTTGATGAGAGATTTATCCAAATGAAAGAACATATGAGAGAAGTAATAGCCTCTCTCATGAGGTAACACATGGCCACCCTCACCCAACACATGTCATCTCTTTTTCAAAACCCTAACTCTACCCTAAATCCATACCTAAACACCAACCAAGACCCATCTTCATCTTCCCCCCATCTAAACCCTAACTCTAACTCCACCACTCACTACACCACCGCCATAACTACCCACCCTCTCACAAATATTTCACCACCAACCTTACACCACCCTCCTGCCGCTGTCACTTTTCTGGTTGTCCGAAAATTTTCAAACTCCTCCAAATTCCCCCAAATTTCTCCCACGCCCTCTCTGGTAGCATATAAAGCAGTGCTTATCATCAATTAACATAAATGGAGTGTCGTTTGACTCAAAGAGTCAAAATGTGATATCGGTGCGCCACTCTGTAGGTGGAGGTGACTCAAAATCCTGTAACGACTATGGCCTAGGGGAGGGGGCCTATCCTGCTGGGGGTGACCTAACCAACTCTGAACTCGCTCAAAAGTATCAACAGGAGCGGAGTATGCTGAACGGGCATCCCAGATAGAGTGTGGGTGGTGAACATAACCCGTGTGGCGGGGTGGAGGTAAGGAGGTATAAAGTAGGGGCGGGGGTGGAAGCGTGACAAAAGTAATATGTGGATGGGGGTGTGGATCAATGAAAGTAGGTAGAGTCGGGGAGTGGATGGAAGAAAATCTGGATGGTATGGATGGTATGACTTGTGATGTCTCTAGGGTGGTGGCGGGGGTATGTGGAAATATGTAGAAGGTGTGAGTCATAGTGGGAGGCAAGGGGGGTGGGATTTAGGGTTTCTGGAGGTAAAGTGGTGGGTTTGAGGATTCAGGATGGTGGTAGGTGGGAAGATGGTGGTTTGTGATCGAATAAATTTGGACCAGTTGGTGGTGGAGGAATTTTGTAGGGTTGGAGGTTAGGGTTTGTAAATTTTTTATTAGATTGTGAAATGGAAGGTGAAATCCTAGAATTGGTTTGTCTTGGTATTTGGATGGAAGATTTGTGAAATGGGGTTGGATCTTGGGGTAAAGGGGACAAATTAGGGTTCAATAAGTGGGTCGGGTTGATCGTGGATGGGGAAGGGTGAGTCGCGCCCCTCGGAAGGAGGGCGGCGCCGTCTCGTATTACTGGCGGAGGCGATTAAGAAGGCCGGCTGCCGCCAGGGCTATTTTTGTTGGTTTCTAGTGGTGTTTCCAACTTCGGCTTCATGTCCGACCACTATTGGAGGGACGGTGGTGGCACTTGGGTGGCTAATTTTTTGGGGGTAGATGGGTGGAATGAGCGGAATTGGAGGCATGGAGATTAGGGTTTGGAGCCGAGGTGGGGGTGGAGTGAGGGTGCCTTGTGGATGCATCCGATGGTGGAAGGCGTGCATTAAGAGTGTCGAATCGGGCCACGAGGCGGTTCGAAATCTCCTCAAGCCATAGGGAAAAACCTTTTCTTAGGTTCCATTTGCCGCCGTTTACGATTTTTGTTATACAACAACAACCGGTGGAGCCAATTAGGCTTTGATACCAATTGATGTAAATGAGCATCAAATGGAAAGTAAGAAGAATATTGAACTCTCATCTCAACTCTCTCTTAAAATCTAAAACTGATAGAATGCCTTAAATGAGGCTACGAGAGGGGTATTTATAGGGAGAAGTAGAAGGTTCTAACTTGAGCTACAATAAAGGGACCTAATTACAAGTATGTCGTTATTAACCTTTAATACTTCCACCTCTAATACTAAGGAAAACAACTAATAAAAGAAAGTGCATCAAAATAGAGAAAAGAACCAAAATGCCACTATGTACTAAAAGTACTAAAAATGGCCTAAAAGCCTCATCCTTCACAACAAATATCATCTGCGCATAAATGGTGGGACACTCAACATGGAGATCTTCTTCGGTCACCCACCTAAAAAAAGCATAACCTACTCGCCCTCCACTGCCCTCTACAGTAGCCTACTCAGCCCTTCCATCACCAGAATAAAAAGGAACAGTGAGAGAGGGTCCCTTGATGAAGACCAGGTGAACTTGGAAAGAAGCCTTTCGGTCACCCATTCACCAACACCGACTTGACCGAGGAAATATAACTCTCCATCCATATACGCCACCATTGCCCAAACTCAATCCTCCCCATCAAATCCAACAGATAACGTCAATTTATATGATCGTAAGCCTTTTTGATATCAAGTTCACAATAACCGATACCCAACTCCTTAGTTTCCCCTCCACAACTTCATTCGCTACCAAAGCCGCATTCATGATTTGCCTTCCCCCACAAAAGCATTCGGAGCCTATGATACAATGGGTCTATCACCATCCTCAACCTGACTGAAAACACTTCAGCCGATGGCTTATGAATGCCTTGAAATAAACTAATTTGCCAGAAGTCCTTCACATTTATTTCCCCTCTTTTTTTTGGAGATTACAGCAACAATAGAAGCATTCAAGCTTCGCTGAAATATACCTCATAAAACTTCCTACAAAAGGTTAAGATATCATCTTGTACCACTGGCCAACACTCCTGCCATTGAGAATTCATCTGGTCCACGAGCTTTATCCCCACTTCAACGCAAGTATCACTTCCTCCCCCAAAAATTGTCTCTTCAAAACCTCACTACTCTTCCTGGAGATGTCCCTAAACTCCAACCCGTCTAACGTAGGTCTTCAATCCCCCTCTTCCATGAACAGAGCTGCATAAAAGTCTTTAATCGCCTTCCTAATCTTCGGCTCCTCAGTAACCTCCACCCGATACACTATGACCTTCCCTATATGATTGAATTTACGGTATTATGAGTAACTTAACTCAAATTAATGGTCGAAGAAAGTCAATTGACGGATTCCGTCTAAATTTGGGGCCATGGTGCAATAGGTTTTTTTGGGGAGTCCAATCCCCAAATGGCAATAGCTAACGGAAGCTAAAATACAAATAACCCTAATTTTATTTTGTTTTTATTTAAATAATTAAACCTTTCACTAAATATACAATATAGAGTGGGGTAGGGGTGGAATCAAGAAAAACCTTTAAAAATTAACTCAATTAACTGTAAAAACCTTAATCATGCAAAAGATAGTTGAATTATAGCTATACACTACATAATTGGTACGCTACAATTAGTAATTGGTAACATATTAATCAAGTAGGCCCCTGATAATATGTTACAAAAGAAATAGATATTACAATTAGAAATAAATTAATATAGGTATTTCCTCAATGGAAACAAATCAATATTAAATAGTTAGATTGATTTTTTAACCACACTCGCTGACTAAAATATCTAGAAAATAACTACTGCCCATATGCCTATGTTAGTTCCTTTGAAGTAAGGTGCAACTTATCTAATTACTTGTTATAGCATATACTTGTGGATTATAATATACATTTTATCAAATATGAGGTCTAACAATATAATGTTATAATCCCATATAGAGTAGTAAAGAGACATAAACGTGATAACATGCAATTCTCAGGTAAGTGGGATTTTGTGATCAGAATTTTGGCTTACTTGGAAACTAAAATTAAGGAGGGAAGCAGATACTTAGAATTTGAAAGATTTAGATGTAGCACAGTCAAATACTTGGCTCTTAATTTCTTACACTTATTAAAACCCTAGATTGGATACGATATCAATTTCTCCTCTGATGCTTAATGTTAATCCATATGACCAACATTTATCGAATTTGTGAAGGAAACCATTATGTTTGTGAATGACTCTTAGATGCTATGCTTCAATCATTTATCTCTTTTTGACGTTCTCTCTTTGAAGAAAGAAACTACACTAATTAATAACTAAAATCTCATTAAAACTTAATAATATAATTCATTCTAGTCTGCCCTCAATAATGACGCTTACAAATATTTATAGGCTACGAATTCAACTAAGGGATAACTAATACCGGAATAAGGGTATAAATACGAAGTACTAAAGACAAAATCTAAAGGATAATTACTAAAAATATCGTGACTAATAAATAAAAATATAAATTATTAAATAACACAATCTTAAATGAATCTTTCTCAAATACTTTCTCGTTCCCCATCACCTAGATTCTCGTATATTACCAACTCTGCTACCATGTGCTTATCATCACCTCGTCTTGGAAGAACGGAAGGGTAATACATGTGATATGCTATAGTTCTCTTCATTTTCATAGACGTGCCAATGTATATCTACATTTTTGGCTATTAAAATTAATGTTATAGGTCTTGAGGAATATACACATGTAATTCCAATATATATATAAAAGTTACTATACATATACAATATATTTGATGTAGGAATAGTATATATTTACAATAAACATGTGTAATAGATGCAACAACACTTCTTTTCTTTCTACAAATATAATTTAAAATTAAAACAATACAATAATATTTCATTGTAAAATAACTAAATAACATCTACTACACAAAGCAGATAACTCTCAACAACAAAAGGAAGAGACCTCTCCAAAGTGTCATGGTTAATTTCAGCCTAAAGCCCAAAGACATAATCAGGACAGAGACAGACCCCCCCTTGTCAAGTTTTGAGGAACTTTGAGTTCTTTACTTTTGCTAGGTGAGAAGATAAAAAATCTTTGAGGTGCATTTCTGAACCCAGGACATGGTCCAAGCACCTAGGATGTCTCAATGTTCGCTATTCTTGAAACCCTTGGGTTTCCCAACAAAGGTAACGAGATGCTCGCGTTCCTTGAAGAATTGGCATAATTAAGCTCCGTTTCTTACTCTTCCAAATAATTTTCATTTCTCACCCAAATTGTTCTACAACTCCTCCTTTGTATTTCGCAATTGTGTCTTGAGTTCTCGTCTCCAGTTCGAATCACAAAGAATTTGTTTTTTTCAGCCATCACTGACTTATCATTCTCCATGCTAGCTGCAAATGTATTTTTAGCCAGTTTTAGGGATAACAACTCCCTCTATACATGACCATGTGTTTCCAACTTCTTGTTGGTTAACGTCTCCTTTTCAGATTGCTTAAGTTGTCCAAAATTTTCTTCCTGGATGTTAAGTAGTTGAATTCTTTCATAATCTTAGCTTTTTTCTTGTCCACGTATTCTCACCCACTTCCTTAAACTTCTCTCTGTCCTACTTCAAATACTCACCTTCCTTCAATAGAAGCACCATTGGAAATTGATGTAATGTTGAACTTTACCATCTCACATGATTTGGTATAGTAACTTCATTTTATGAATTATTCTCCATTTTCCCTTTCATTTTCTAAGACATTTATCTTTTACATAGAGATATTTTAATCCCATTAATAATCTCCTCGGCATCAAACTTCTATTAACTTTGTTATTGATTCTTTACTATCAAGATTGTGTAGCAAGTTAATCAGTTCTCCAAGTAATTACATTTCTCAACTTTCTATTGGTGAGACAACTTCGATAGATGATCCTTCACCCACTGACAAAGTGAGAATGAAGAGTACTTTTTTTCGTTTGTGACGAAAATAATTGTTTTGAAAATTTAAATCCTGTCATAAGGCACACACGCACTCACATATATATAATCGTTTTACTTTAATTTGGTTAGGATAGATAATATTATCTTTATTTGCATCTTCTGTAATTAATCGATTTGAATCATTGAATTTTGTAAAATAAAAAATAGGAAAAAATATAATGAACATCCTTGAGATTAGTATACAACTCTTGTTGAGAAACATTCCATCAGGATTACTCTGTTAGGGTGTTTTGGTGTGCTACTCGTTGTTTGATAATAGTTTGTACTATTATTGAAAGTTATTTTAATGAATCTTATTATAGATTTGTTATTTTACTGAATCTTATTTATCGATTTGTTCTTTGGGAAACCTATGTGCTTTCATGAACAAACAAGGGTTAAAAAATAACTGCTAACTTTCACGAATGTACCAGTCTGGAAATTTTGTATTGGATTTCTCTATAATTATATAGCAGTGGGATTGGGGCTGCTATTAAGAATAGAAATAATATATCAAATATGGTAATATTATATTTGATATATTCTTCAAAATGCAATTGGTAATTTACATCTCCTGTAGGCTTGTGCAAAGGCGTCTGGTAGGCTTGACATTCAGCAAAAATGTTTACAACGCGATGTGCAAAAAAGGGCTTTCCATTATAGTTAGTTTTTCTTCTAGGTGAGTGTTGAATGCATGTTTGTACCTGGCAGCGATTAGGGCGGGGTTTGAATTGTCATTCATTTAGTTGTTTGGCTTGTTGGGGTTAGGATTCATATGCTTCACTCCTGATGTCTCCTAAACACACACAGTAATACTTGTTGATTCCTTTTTATGTTTCCTGCTTTTGTTGCTTTTTCACAATTTAATTTGGGCGTTTGTTGCTGTTGCCTTTATATTATGAGTTGACTTATTTTTTATTTGATCATGTTTATATTAAGCCTTAGATATCATAACAGATCAAGCTTTAAATAACTCATTTCAGGGTACCTATTCTCTTTACCTCCAGACTAAATGGATTGTAGACCTCAAGATGTTACTATTTTTTTACCATGCTGATGAAGAGAGTGGATGAAGAAAGCAAGCTTTATATCCATGAAGAAAACTAACAAATCTCTCTCTAATAATGGCCCCAATTCTTAATGATTTTTTTAAAATTTTTTTTATTAATTTATTTATTTCAGTTTCCCTAGTAGCTTATGATACAACATTTCATTTTGGCTATGGTCCACTGTGAAAGGACATTATGGATTCGAGTACTCTTGGAATATGATTTGGTAGGTCGCACTTATGTAAGCAAATTATTCTTCAAATATTTACCACTTTATCTATTTCTGTTACTTCCATTGTTGCGTGCCAATCTTTATTTTTTAAGTATTTTATTGTTCCCCTTTAATACGGGGAAGTTTTGTTGATTACTTGGATGGAAAATGTAGGTTGCATTTTGTAAGCTAAATTGTTACATTGTACATTTTCTACTCATAATATCTGAATTCATTATGAACATATGCAAAGTTATTGCGTGGTGGTTTTTATAGAGTTGAAAGCAGATTTTTTATGCATAAATATAGTGGGGGTTAGATTATGGTGTAAATTGTTTCATCTATAATTGATGCATGATGTGTAGTAGGCATTGTTAATGTTGCTAAACAGATACACCATATGTAAAAGGATAATGCTATGGAGGGACACATTTTGAGGACACATTTGGAGACACGGGGCACGTGTCTCCGTGTCATTGGTGGACACTTGAGTGTACCAATGATGCGGCAATACATGTTTTATGGCCCCTAATTGTGACCTATGTAAAATTCCAATATGTTCTCGGCTTGGTGCACACACACACACACACACACACACACACACACACACACACACACACATATATATATATATATATATATATTTATATATATATATATATATATATATATAGCATTGGGATTGGGCTGCTACTAAAAAGAGAGGATATGAACGGACACCTAAAAATGCTATTCTTATTTAGTCGAGTGTGAAAGTTCAATCTTGCTTTACTTCATGGATTGGAATATCTGGTTTCAGTGTATAATTTTTCAGTTCCTCTAATGCCGTAATTTAAGGGGCGGCAAAATGGCACACGGTTCGCTACTACATTGTTCTGAAAGGCTCACCCGGGGGACCAAAAAATCGCCGGTATTTGTAAAAGACAATTAAAAAATGTGCATTTAAATAGTCAATTTGATTTTAACTAAAAATTATCTCATCAACTACGCTTGTAATCTCTCCCCTCCCCGTTGAAAAAAAAAACTCTTTTGAAATCTAACCTTATTATAAAAGCAAATACCACGTGACATATCGAGTTTGAAATGAGATAAACATAGATACCAATTTATGATAAAAGCATAAGCTAAATCTCAAAGACTCCCCCAATATTCAAACTCCCCTATAATATGATAATTATTTCTCCCCCTTTTTATGATGTCCCAAATAGACAAATGAGAAGAATGAATCAATGAAGCAAAATCAGGGTGTCATGGTACGCGAAACAAGGCATCATAAACGTGCTCTTGCAAGGAGATGCTCAAAAACAAATGCATAAACTACTTTTGATTTTCCAATTTTTCATACAAAAATAATATACATTTTAAAAAATGTGCTACAAAAATCACACCATGGATTTAGACTCAAACAACCAAGTCATGGAAATGGAATGAATGGGTGTGAACACATTCGATAGGTAAATCAACTCAATCAATCATATGTGAACGATGCAAATGTGTACCCCTAACGAATGAACATCAAAAGTATCCTTAGGTGAAAATATTGTTGAATTTAGATGACATCGTTTTATGCAAATCAACAAATCAAAGTCAAACTAATTTCCACCCCAATAACGTCCAAAACTATTTAGCGCTTTTTCAAGATTTTCAAGGACGTGCAAACCTGTTTGAAATTCTCCAACCAAACTCCCTCGTAGATATTTTCTTTTAGAGGTAATCTAAATTCTCAAACATTGGAGAATTGGTGCAAAAACCTAAATGGTCCATAAATGGCATGAATTTCTTTTTATTGCCTTTCAATTCTTTTCGGGCTCTTTTAAACCTCTTTGGACCTCGGATAATAAAATTCCTCCATTTTTTAGGTCCAGTTTAACGGTGGCTTAGTATTCGCAAAGGCAAAATGAACCTTTCGCAGCCCTTCCCCGTTTTCAAACAAAGCACACAAACTCACAAAACGATTTTTATATGCACAATTTCCTTATCAAAATTTAGCACGCCTGGTTCGTTTTAAGGACAGGATTGAAGTGAAAACACCCAACCAACATGTGATAAGACAAGCACAATAATCAAACAAATCCGTGAATGTGTGCAATAAAGGAAACATGAGTCAAACATGTAGGAAGTAACACTTAATTACATCTTAATGACTCCAAACATTATAAAGCACAACGATGAATTGACCTATTGTCTCAAAACACTATCAAATAGTCACATGAAAATAACGGAATGATGTTGTGACTCGGTCATCCTAAGTGTCCATCCATAAACGGTGCAAACAAAATACAAAAATATTTTTGGATTTTCTCAAAATTTTATCAAAATAAAATCTTTTTGTATTTTTCAAAATTTTTCAAAAATAAAATAAAAAATAAAAAATAAAACATACAAAAATGACACATACTAGCAATAGGCGAACAATGACATCATGAAAATCACCCTATGCTAGTAAAAAAGTCAAACCTCAATCATTAGGGGCAAAGGGGTTTTCCAAAGGTGGTGACAACTTCTGAAAAACCTCCATCAATTCTTGTGAAGTTTTGACCAAAAACTTAACTTGCTCACCTAAATGTGCAAACTCTGTCATGTAGTCTCCGGGAGCATGCAAAGTATCATGTGTGGGTGCATGTGTGCCAAAAACACGACTAGAAGCAAAACGTGACACATACCCCAACTTAAATCGAAATTCCCTAAGGTGTCCTCTCTTTTTGCAATGTGAGCAAACATAAATAGTCCTCGGAACACCTTTCTCAAAAACTCTAGGATGCACTTTCCTAATAGGAATGGGATGCCTAGGTGGGTTAGGATGAGACTCACGTGAATCAAACACTAAAGTGGGAACCGACTCGGGTGCTAATTGGGAAGTAGAAGCACCGTCATGACTTATTCCTAAATTCTCACATTTACCCTTAAGAACCACCTTTTCAACCTTCTTAGGTGCGTTCTCAAACATGACTTTGACCTCCCGGCAACGTTCGATCTCACTCTCGAGTTGGGATACACGTGTCGTCAGACTAGGCAACGTGTCGGTCGAATCACACTTCTCCTTTCTCAAAACCTCCTTCTCTCTCTCCAAATCCAAAACTCGACGACCTAAATCTCTATTATACTTCTTTGTTTTCAAGGTCTCGGTGTACAAATCTCTAAAAGCTTTTTGGAGCTCACTTTCATCTCCACTTTCCTCCTCGCTTTCTTCCTCACTCTAAGAACATAAATCACTATCATCGCTCTTGTGTGCACTCTCGTGAGACAAAGTGGGTGTGCTCACACGACTAGAAAAAGCTACAAACTTCTCACCACTAGTCTCATCACCCTCACCTTCACTACTATCACTACGTGTGGCGGGCATAGCTACTTTTTTTCCTTTCTTTCTAAGCCACGTAGGACACTCAAACGACTTATGTCCCTTACCCCCACATTCAAAACAAGTCACGTTCTCAAAATCTTCCTCACACTCCTCATCTGAGTCATTCTCCTTTTCCGTCTCACCGCTTTCTTTGGCCTTTTCTTTCTTTTTATTTTTCTCAAAAAATCTCTTTTTATTGGAAGAATTATTTTTGTTCATGTTGAGAAACTTTTTAAAATTTTTCGCGAACAAGTCCATATCTTTAAAATCAAAATATTCCTCAGAATCTGACTCACAAATTTTTTCTTTCTTTTTCTTAAAATGAGTCTTTAAAGCAATGCCATTATCCTTAGCCTTAATGTTTTTGGGAAACATGTCAACCTCATAGGTTTGAAGATCTCCTACAAGTTCTTCCAACTTAAGTGATTCCAAATTTCCCAAAGAGTTCAAAACAGTGACTTTAGGAAATAAGCGTTTTGGGAGAGATCTCAAAATCTTTTTAAACGACACGCGTGTTATCAATCACCTCACCCAAATTAAAACATGTGTTAACAATGTCTGACAAACGAGCACAAAAATCGTCAAAGCATTCAGACTCAGACATGGTAATAGTCTCAAATTGGGTGGCCAGATTTTGTAATTTTGATTCTTTAACCGCGTTCGTACCCTCATGTGTCAGTTTCAAAACATCCCAAGCCTCTTTAGACGTGGTGCACGTCATAATTCGGCGAAACTCATCAGGAGAGATAGCTCCAGAAATAGCACTCAGACCACGAGAATTAAAATTAAACAATTTATAATCATCTTCAGTCCAAACTGACACGGGTTTTAAAGTGGTGATGTTATTAACAGTGACCGTGGGAGGAGTCCAACCATTTTCGCAAAGAAACCAAACACGCTCGTCAATAGATTTTAAAATCGATTTCATACGAGCCTTCCAGTAGGCATATTAGACCCGTCAAAAATAGGCATCTGGTTATATAAGTGCTCCATAGGAAAAATTGCGAATATTCACAAACTTGATTTTAAAAAAAATCAATATCACACAAATTTTGCGGAAAGTAGGAATACGCGATAAATTAGCGTAACCTGATCTGATACCAATTTGAAAAGTGCGACTTTGTGATAATTGATTAAATTAAATTCGCAAGTTTCCAATCAACCCTTATTTAATTCAGCCCCTAAACATGCATCTAAGGTGCGTGCGTCAACCCATAAATAAAGAGAGCATGTAACACAAAAATATGCCGAGACACATATTTCAGGAAAAAACCCCTTTTGGGTAAAACCTTTATTTCACTATGAATATATAAATCGCAACTTACAATTACATAGAGAAATCTGCAATGGATCAAAGCGCAGCCAACCCACAAAGACACGCAGTCTTGAACTCAGCAGGAGAATACACGCAGCACCCTCCAAGGACTCGCAGCCCAAACAACAAAGGAAGAACCACAGCTCTCCTCAATGACACGCAGCCATAAAACTTTGTAGAGACTCCCTCAGCAATGACACGCAGCCCTCGGTTGCAAAGATCTCCCCACAAAGGTTGAACAATAGCAAAGTTTGTGTTCTAGGGTTCCAAAAGATTCACAAAAGTAATTGGGATTTTTGTGTGTGAATCAAAAAGATGTTTGGCACATCAAAAATCGAAGTCTTGTTGTGCTTGAACTCTTAGAAGCGTTTTCTCAAAGAATTGGAAAATACATCACCGAAATAGGTATATATATGTATATATAAGAAATATGAGTTCATGGATAAAACATTCACGGAACTGTTCGATTTTATCCCAGGCGGATCGGTCCGGCTTGGAGGCTGATCGATCCGACCTCGGATCGGTTCTTTTTTGAAATAGGCTTCTTCGGTTCTCATTCGGTCCGTGGAATACTGGAGCAAAGCGGATCGGTCCGTTTAAAATAGGGGCGGACCGGCCCGGCTTGCCAGAAAATTAAAAAACTTTTAAAAGCCTCTTTTTGCTTGAAAAAACTTAGTTCTTATTTTTATAAAAGATCATTTCATAAAAAAATTCCCAATACTAAGTAGGAACTTAAAAACAAAACTTTACCAAGTTCACTCTAGCAGAGGTTATGATGTTGAAGACGCTTTGATATTCGGATTCATTGACGTAGATGCGATCTTGAATTTCTTCAACGGTGTAACGGCGTACGACATACAAATTGATAATGGACAAAAATGTCCTTACAGACCTAAATTTCCATCTGAAGGTTTCTTCGCACTATCGAGCATTTTTATAAGGACGTAGTATTTGAGTTGGCATCTTCTTGGGCTGATGCCTTTGTTGTATTTCTTGGCCAACTGTTATTGGTAGGAAGCTAACTTTACTAAGGCGTGTTCCCTTCATTTAACGGCTAGGTCGAGCTCGATCCTTATGATTTCCCCATTTATATCTTGGTCGGTGTTACTTAGGTGCACGCACTGAAGGTAGGGACCTGTGAAATATCTCTTATAGACTTTGTTCTCAGGTGATAGGTAAAACTGAGTGTAACACCCCGTATTTTTGAATATTTTAAAATTTAAATTAATTCGATTATTTTTAATTTACACATGTGACGTAATTTAATTGAATTAATTATTATTTGTTTACTAAAATATCATTTGGGAGAGATAAGGATTAATATTTCTGTAATTTAATTACTAAATGAGTAGTAAAGAATTATTTTAAGTCATAGCGAGGGATAGTGACGTGACCGTGTTATATCTCGCGTATAGACTATAGGAGGTCGAGATAGGAAATTTATGTAGAGTGACTCAGATGGATATTTTGAGGTCATAATTGATTTTGGATGGATCGAGATAGTCAAAATAGTGTCCGCGGGGTAGTAATTGGGTCCTGAGGCCTTTTTTAGACATAATCGGGCTCACACTGGGGTATTCGGGTCATTGGGGCTTGGCCTGTTAGCCTAATTTTGGGATCAGGGATATTAAACCTAATTCTTAGAGTTAGAGGCAACCATAAATCAGATTCTAAACCCTAAAAAAAAAAGAAGATAGAAGGAAGCATTAGAAGCCAAATTGAAAGAGGAATTGGGTGTGCTATTGTCAAATCTGTATTCTACAATGCATAATAAAACCCTACGAACCTATAAAGGCAAGTGATTAACTTTATTTTGTTTTAAATTGCAAAAACTCATATTCATATCATAATAGGTGTAGACAAATTCGGTTTTAGGGAGGGTTGTCACATGAAAATTGGTTTTTGATGATTGGAACATTAGATGTAGAATTAATGTTCAATTGATGATGGAATAATGTCATATGTTGATGGAATCTAATTTATAGTTGAAACACAGTAATTATTTTCATTTAATTTGGATTATAGAATCAAATTGAATGAGAGTATTTCATAAAATTGAGAAAACCCGATTCGTGTAATAAGGAATTTTGATGAGAAATCAATGATATCTAATGGTTTAAATCGTGATTAGAGCCTATTTGAAAATGTTATAAACATTGGGTATGCTTGGGTAGAGTTTTGGGAAGAATCCATGGAGGTTTGGATGAACAAAAATGGAGAAAATAACTTGGGGACAAAGCTGACTGCCCCCAGCATCGATCGATCGATGAAGCCTGGAATGGGGAAGTTCGTCTTATATTACCTTGGACTTTAGATTTTATTGGGAATTTTCCAAGTCTCATTTAATTGGTGGAAAATTATGAGGAATCCTATTACCTAGGGTTTATGGGCAAAATATATGGTTGATTATAAATGTCGAAATAATGAGAATTTAAAGGATGAATTGAGTGGGATAAATTCATTGATATTTAAATACGGGATGATTAAGTGAGTCTAGTTCTTTAGGAAGTGAAGCTACATTAATTTTTTAATGGACATAAAATTAAATAAATTAAGAGTCGGATGTAAGGACAAAATTTCCAATTGAGTCCATTGTATAGTTTTGACTTATTTTCGGAACAAAACACGGTTGAGTCATAGGTCGATTGTTATTGTCACGATCCCACACAGACTATGACGTGTTGATGTTTATTGAAGACGTTGCGAAAAATCTTCAAGGAATTATTTATGCCGAAGGTTTAATTAGTTCAAGTTTATTCGTCTTCAAGTTCAATTGCATTCCAAGATCACTCATGTACGAACGCGTAATTTTAATGGGACTTGAATTTAATTTTTATAAGGATAAGGATGCTATTTTATTAAATAAATGGTTTGAAAATGTTTTCTAAGTGTTTCAAATGTTTTACGCTTCATTTTAAATCTGATAAGGATGGATTATAGTAGAGTTTTATTGGGACTCTAATTCAGGCGTCCCTCAAACATCATCAAACGACATCAGCAGTCGTTCGAGTGAGATCACCATGCCATTCGAATGACATGGGCATTTCGTTCGTGCCACAACTTCAGTCGCTCGATCAAGCCACTGCCTTAGGAAAAAAAAAATATATATATATATATGTGTGTGTGTGTGTGTGTGTATTTCTTTCAGATTTCGTAAGTGTGCATTCTGAAAAAACGATTTACGAACCAGTACATTTCTGCACATAAGTTTTAGGGTTTTCCAAAGTAAATGCATCCTTAGAGTTTCAAAGATTCGAGTTATAATTAATATATGCTATAGTAATATTTGTGGCACCAAATTGGAGTTTTTTCTACTTAAATATTACTAGTTTTGCGGTGAAGATTCGGTGGAGTCCGGTTTCAACATCGTAGACGTTACAAGCCATTTCGGTGGACACCGAGACATACGTGGATACGTGTGTTGTGGATAGGTATCGTGGAATAAGGACTTTCTGCGTGGGCACTGTGAGAGGAGTGGTTGAATATCAAAAGAGTGCCAAGTATCATAGGGATCAAGTCATTGAGTAAGACTTGTGTATGTTCGTTGTAATTCCACATTCATAGTGATTGTCTGGCTTGGGCCGTCCGAGGTTTTTTTCCCGTCGTGGTTTCCTCGTACATCCGTCATTGTGAGTTTTCTTTTCTTTACTTTATTTTACTTGCTTTAATCACTAGATGGATGTTTAATATTAATCAAGATAAAATTTGGTTTAATTAAAATTTGTTCACAACTTGGTGCGAATTAAAAAATTGGAAAAATGTTTTTTACAAAAAGAGAAATTATTTTTGTCATCCTTAAAACACTTTCCGCTTTAGAAATAAAAAGGGACCATCAAATTGGTATTAGAGCTAGAAACATATTTTTATTGTGTTTGATCCCTTGTGTTTTTCGAGATGAATTTTGGTGGTTTTGAAAGTTTTCATGCTCCTATTTTTGATGGCACTAATTATGCTTATTAGAAAATGCGAATAAGAAGTGCTTTGAAATCCATTGATGAGCGTGTGTGGTTAGCGGTTAAAAAGGGTTGGACACCACCAGTCACACAAGAGGGTGAGGTCACTATTTTGAAACCCGTTGAGTCATGGACTAAGGCTGAACATAGGCTTGCACTTTACAACTCTAAAGGTCTGCACGTAATTTCCTCACATGTCACACCTGAAGAGTATAATAGAATCATGACTTGTGAAATATCAAAAGAGGCTTGGGATACACTTGCACTTACTCACGAGGGTACTAGCACGGTTAGGGCGTCTAAGTTACAAAGCCTCACTACACAGTTTGAGACGATTAAGATGTTAGATAGTGAGTCGTTTGATGAGTTTTACACTAGGTTGTCTAATATTGTCAACTCATCGTTTAACTTAGGTGAAAGGATTCACGATAACCGTGTCATAAAGAAAATTTTGAGATCTTTGACTAGTAAGTTTGATGCAAAAGTGACTGTTTTAAACTCCTTAGGAATGCTTGATTCGATGAAACTTGAAGAGATTGTAGGTGACTTACAAACCTATGAACTCGATATGTTTACCTCCAAGGAAGTGCCAAAGAAAGAAAAGGGCATTGCTTTGAAATCCCGGAAAGAGGAGACTAAAGTTTCGGATTCCGTTTTCGATTTTGAGGATGTCTCCTTGTTGGCTAAAAAGTTCAAAAAATGTCCTAAGTTTAAAAAACAATTGAACGATGACAAAAAATTTGAGAGACTCAAGAACAACAAGGTAGATTTCACCCCTAAAGATAAAAGTTAGAAATTTAATAGGGTTGAGTCGGATAGGTGTTTTGGGTGTGAGGGGGGTATGGTCACAAAGTTGCCGAGTGTTTCACTAGACTTAAGAAAGAGGGCAACAAACTGATAACTTATAGTGCCTCCTTAAGTGATAGTGATACGGAAGAGGGAGAGAGTTCCTCCAATGAGAACAAGTCTGTTGCTTTCTTGGCATGTCATGTAAGCGACGAGGAAAAATCTTCACACGAAGATTCTCATGTTCATGACACTTCCGAGTCCATTGAATCCCAAGTGAGTGAGGGAGAATTGAGTGAGGACGAGGAGGTAGATGTGAAAGAGTTGCAAGTTGCATTTAATGAGTTGTATGCCGAGGCGGTGAAGGTGAAAAAGGCAAACTCTAAATTACAAACTAGGTTAAATGAGCATGCTGTATAAAATAATGATGCTTTGATTGAGGATCTTAGGGCATGGGAGAAGATGTTCACAGAGAGGCTAGAGTGTGCGGAGAAAGAGAGAGATTGTCTTCGTGGTTTGATGGATATTTGAAAAAGGAATTGCTAGAGTTTGAGGAGTCTAGGCGTGTGCTTGAGTCTAGGATTAGTGAGTTGGAGGAAAGATTGAAAGACTTGAGTAAGGTTAAGTTTGACTTGGAATCTAGGTCAGAGAAGTTGGATAGGATGTTAGACACCGTCCAAGTCAAAAGTGATAGGTGTGGTATAAGCTACGACGATAGTGTTCCCATTTCCAAACCCAGTACCAACCGTATGAGAGAGCCCACTAGGAAAGTGAGGAGAGTTGGACATTTTGGTAATCATTACCGTTGTGTTTACACTTGTTCCCATTGCGGTAGGAAAGGTCACCTTAGATGTTTTTGCTATGACCTTAGAAATTCTCCTAGGAAATTTAGTAATAAAGTCGTTTCGGTTCCCAAAACCCCTAACCGTTATGTCACACCTACTTGGGTTAGGAAATCGGATTTAATGGCTTTAGGACTAAAAATTTATGGTTCTCATTTGGTTGCACTTGATTCTTCCCATGCTAAATCTAAAGGATGATTGTGTTACCATGTTTGCCATACGCTAGTCTTTGCATCATGATTTATATCTTGCTAGTGTTATGACATGTGTATCATTTTGTATTAATTTTTTCATTTATTGAGTCTTATTTGAAAAATACAAAAAGATTTTGCTTTTATTTTAGTCAAAATTTGTTGAAAAACCAAAAAGATTTTTTTGGTTTGTTTCTGTTTTTGAGTTTACATGTTTGATGTGGCATATTATTGTGCTTGGACCCCCTTACTTTTATTATCCACGTGGCTAGGACATTTGATCATAATTATTGATGCTTAGAATTATCTTAACCATTGTACTATGGGATTGTTTCGAAGTTGATATGCATTTTGATTCGACTTTGTATATATGCCATCTTTTCACACATGCACGAGTTTATATGGATGTTTGACATCTCTTGCATATTTGAGTTTGGTGAGACGTTCTTATCTCAATTTTGTCATCTATGAGTACGCAGACATAAGGAGGAGGTGTGCGCGTAAGAACTGTTTACCATAAGGATTGTAATTGAAAAAATGATGAGTGCTCACGGGAAAGGGCCGCGAGGGGGTAAAATTCACTCATCGTGAAAGCCATCGTTTAAAAGAGCCCGAAAAAAATTAAAAGGCAATAAAAAGAATCATATGCCAAAAATGGGCCAAATTAGTTTATGTTCATTCAAAAATAAAAATATGATATATTTGAGGGAGATTGGATGGATAAAAATTAAACTGGTTTGCACAATGAATCATAACATTGAAAAATTGTATCATGATGCTATTGTTTGTAGTATCATCAAAATTTTGGATTTGTGTGCATGTTTGATTGTTTAGTTCATTTAGCTCACACTTTAATTGTCACATATGTCTAAAATAAAGTTTGATGATTTATAACTATGAATTAGAGCTTCTCGATCGTTTGATGTGTTGGAATTGTGATTCATTTGTTGTAGTTCACGCCCATACATTCCGTGTTTATGTTTGAGCACAACGATACTATGTTAGCATGTAATTCACATTTGGCTGTCTTCTGTTTTCTTAGTTTAACTACTCTTTTGGTACTGTTTTGCAGTTTTTGAGCCCTTTCTAGTTAGTTTTTTATTGAAATTTTTTCACTCGGCAAAACTGAATGATTTTCTGTGCTAACTATGAAAGTTTGATGTGATCGTTCGAGCGAGATTTGTTTGTCGTGCGAAGATGTCATTCGAGCGACAAGGCTTTATCGTTCGAGCGACGCTTCAGTTTATTTCGAGAGACGTCTGGGTTTTTGCAATTCATTCTGTTTCAGTACCTTTTAGCATATGTGTTATATTTTTGCTACTTTTGAGTTACTTCTGGACAACTTGTTTAGATGCAGTTTCATTTTGCTTACATCTTACACTGCATAGGATTGCGTTTAATAGATTGATGAATTCATTTGTGTGATTACAGTTTGCTAGCTACGGATTTGATATTATTGATCATTATTAGCTGGTTATTTGTATAATATCTAGATATATTTCATTGATTTATCTCATTCTAGATGTGTTAATATTTTCATCGGGTTGTCTATTCGAGACAAAAAGGGGGAGAGATGTATGTGATGTAGGGGGAGATTTTTGTTGAGCACTGTGTTTGTTTGTTGTACACATTTGTATCTACATTTGTATTCTGTTTGTGTGCATATTTGATATCCAGATTTAAAAGTTGCTTTTTGTTTCAAATTGGTATAAAAAATTTTCTCACATATTTCACTATAATTTATATCATTTGTTCCCCATACTTCACTAATTATTTGTCTATTTCATGTGTGTAGGTATGCTTCAAGAGGTTCGAGATTTCAAGTCTATGTCTCATTCAGACATTCAAAGATAGTTCATGCTTGCTGGACCATCTTTTACTAGTATTGTCCTATAATTTTTAATTTGGGATTTATGGGATGGAATTTAGGCGTCATACTGCTTGAAAACTCGGCTTAGGCATTTCACTATTGGTTTTGTCATGGAATAGTCAAAGGGGGAGATTTGTAAGGACAAAATTTCCAATTGAGTCCATTTTATAGTTTTGACTTATTCCCGGAACAAAGCACGTTTGAATCGTTGGTTGATTGTAATTATCACGATCCCACACAGACTATGACATGTTGAAGTTTATTGAAGACGTTGCAGCAAAGCTTAAAGGAATTATTTATGCCGAAGGTTTAATTGGTGCAAGTTTATTCATCTTCAAGTTCAATTGTATTCCGAGATCACTCAGGTTTGAATGCATAATTTTAATGGGACTCGAAATTTAATTTTTATAAGGATAAGGATGCTATTTTATTAAATAAATGGTTTTAAAATGTCTTATAAGTGTTTGAAATGTTTTACACTTCATTTTAAATCTGTTAAGGACGGATTATATTAGAGTTTTATTGGGACTCTAATTCGCGCGTCCCTCAAACGACATCAGCAGTCGTTCGAGCGAGATCACCACGTCGTTCAAATGACATGGGCATTTCGTTCGAGCGACAGCTACAATCTTTCAAGCGAGCCACCGCCTTAGGAAAAATTTATATAGGCATGTTTCCTTCAGATTTCGGAAGTGTGCATTCTACAAAAACGATTTACGAACCAGTTTGTTTCTGCACATAAGTTTTCTAAGGTTTTCCAAAGTAAATGAATCCTTAGAGTTTCAAAGATCCGAGTTATCATTAATATATGCTATAATGATCTTTGTGGCACCAAATTGGAGTTTGTTCTACTTGAAGATTGTTGGTTTTGCGGTGAAGATTCGGTGGAGTCCGATTTCAACATCATAGACATTACAAGACATATCGGTGGACACCGAGACATACGTGAACGCGTGTGTTGTGGACAAGTATTGTGGAAGAATTACTTTCTACGTGGGCACTGTGAGAGGAGTGGTTTAATATCAGTAGATCGTCAAGTCTCATGGGGATTGAGTCGTTGAGTAAGACTTGTGTCTGTTCGTTGTAATTCCACATTCATTGTGATTGTTTGACTTGGGCTGTCCAAGTTTTTTTTTCCCATTATGGTTTTCTCGTACATCCGGCGTCGTGAGTTTTATTTTCTTTACTTGATTTGACTTGATTTAATCACTAGATGGATGTTTATAATTAATCAAGAATAAATTTGGTTTAGTTAAAATTTGTTCACAACTTGGTGCGAATTAAAAAATTGGAAAAATATTTTTTACAAAAAGAGAAATTGTTTTTGTCATCCTTAAAACAATTTTCGCTTTTGAAATAAAAAGGGACCATCATCAGATAAATTGACCTAATGATTATGGTCTAGTGCTACGGGTGTTAAGCACGGGTTAGTAGGATTTATTTTATTATATATATGGAATTAGAGTTAGTGTATATATATATATATATATATATACATACATATATATGTGTGTGTGTGTGTGTGTGTGTGTGCAATTTATAAATATCGGTGTGAATGATATTTATGTGAAAACATACCCCTCTAGTGCTATCATCAGAGGTTACGCGATGTGGGTGAATCCCCTGGCTAGTGAATGAAGGGAGAGTAACGTCCCCAGGTCATATCGTCCGATATTTTATTTTGTGATTTATTTTCGAGGTGAGATGTTTTGGGTATGATTCAGTCTCGATCTCGGGGAAATATAACCAGCTTCATTACATTTGCGATTTTATTTACCTATTTAGGTGTGAGTTAACTGACTTATGGTAACTGGGTTAGAGAGAGTATACGTGGATCATGATAACATTATAAAGACAAACATTCAATGAGTTATTACTCGGGAGGATGGTTATTATACGCGTCATGTGTGTGATTGTTGTAGTATATTTATACGTATATAATAGAGTAGATAATTATATACGGGTTAAAATTATAAAGTGTGAATGGATTATTTATATAACTAGTGTGACGGTTATATAACCAATTAAAGTGGGAAGATCAACTAAGTTAAAGGGTAAAATAACTTAGGAACCAAAGGGAGGAAGTACTCGGGATAAAGTAGGGTGATAGAAAGATTTTCAATAGGACTGTTTAGGTGGGGTAGTATAACTAGTTGGGTTAGAATATAAGCGTTAGGTGTGCACAATAGTTAAGGGGTGAGTAATATCTCAAGAGGGTGCGACACCCTCTTAAATATAAAAAGTGTTAATGCATCTTTAACTGTTGCATCTTAATCACTTGCTAAATATTTTTCAAACGCTTTTGGACTCTGACCCGTGTCAAAATATTTTCCAAAACATTTAAGGGTCCATCCGTAGGGATGCCAAGCTTGAGGACTCATTTCAGGGATGCGTAGCTGCAACATTGTGGAGGCTTGTATGACTTTGTGTAGACACTTCTGTTATTCATTCCTAGTTTGGGTTTTGATTTAGTAGTTCATTTGGGCATGTTGCCCCTTTTAGTTATTATACTTTTGGTTTTATTTTCTAGACGATGTACTTGGATTTAGTTTTATCGTTGTAGACTTATGGTTTGGATTCTGTTTTAGGGAACTGATGGATTATTATATATTCATTATTTATCTATTTATCGTGTTATGATTCAGAATTTTATATTTGTTGTGGATGAGTTATTATATTTTTATTTTCCGCATGTTGTTATGTTAATGAAAGATAAAATTGGCACCGGCTTAATTTAACATAGGTTGTTAGTAATTTAAAAATGGTTTTCGATAGTGATGCTAAGAATGAACCAAATTAGATTGCTTTTTATTTTGATAAGGGGATGATCACCCATGATTAAAATGAGTTGGGTATCACAGATGGTATCAGAGCATCAGGTTATAGTGTCCATAGAATCTGTGTGTCTTATTATGATTTCAGCGTAGCCTTCTTTGACATAGAGCCCTATTATTAGGACTGCTGCATTCATGATTACGTATTTGAGATTACGTTCTTTTGCTATTATATTTGTATTGACTGTGAACTCATACAATTCGATCTGATTTTAGATTCCACCCAAGAGATAACGACCGACAGGGGCAGCAGTGAGATCCAATGAGAGAGAGGCTCAGCAAAAGCCACATGCACCGCAGCCACAACCACCGCAGGGGACAGTTACAACAACATATATGATCGCTATTACGGCACAGGAAGTTAACACCTCTATGACTACCTTGGCACTCCACTTTCCTCAGGCCCAACCATCACAGCAGCCAGTGGCACCCGTTGTCCAGGCCCACCCGGGGCCTTCAGATTGGCAGAGGGTGAGGGAGGCATTTCAAAAAGTCCACCCGCTCGAGTTTCAGGGTAGTTCGGATGTGATTTTGGCTTGCCATTGGAAGAAGGATATTCAGTGCTACCTATGCATAGTTAACTATAACGACGTGCAGAAGTAGATGTTGTCCACTTTTAGACTTGTCGGTGCAACTTTACAATGGTGGGAGTCTGTTACTACTCCCAAGGAGAGGGATACTATGCCCATTACTGAGTTTTGTTTGCGGTTTGATAATAAATACTTTTCACCAGCCATTGAGACAAAGATGCGGAAGATGTTTAACGAGGTGGTTAAGGGTGACCATTCTGTAGCTGAGTACGAGGAGGAGTTCATATATTTGGCTAATTTTGTGCTCGATAATATGAACAGTGAAGAGAAAAAGAAGCCGAGGTTTATGGATGGGCTAGCCTAGAGGATCAAGCAACATTTGATAGGTAACCCCGCATTGAGGACTTGTACTGATGTCATTATTGCTGTATTTTTATATTGCCAGGACCATCACTTACACTTGAAGGGAAGCGTGAGGGGTAATGATCCTAGCTAGTAGGTTAAGGTATGTGGGAATGGTTCTAGTAGAGCACTGCTGCAACAGACAACATGGGAAGAATTCCCAGTAGGGGGATTCTGCTAAAAGATTTAGATTTGGGGGTTACCGACCCGAGGGAGGTTTTAGCCAGGGCCAACAGGGTCCTCAAAAGTAGTAGCAACATGTTCGTTAGAACCTCCAGGGCTAAGAGAACAATGGGGGAGTCCAATAAAGCCACCAACAGGGACAACCTCGATAGGGCCAGCAGGGCCAAAGGCAGGGGTACTTCCTGGGGTGTTGTATCGTGTGCGGGCAGACAGGTCATATGAAGAGAGAGTGTCCATATAGGGGTAGGGGACCACAAGAACAGGGTGACCATTAGGGATAACAGACACAGTTACCCCCGATAGCACTAGTACCACCAGCCCCACCGCAGCAGGGGCAGTTACAGTATGAGCATGTCTATAACATCCGAGATGCAGTCTTACAGCAAGCCCCATAGGCTCCACCTGCAGTAGAGGGTACATTTACTATTCATGTGATTGAGGCTAGGATTTTATTTGATATGGAGGCATCACACTCATTTATAGCCACCATATTTTCACCTGCATCCAGTTTATTAGAGATAGCCGATAGTCTTATTATGTGTGTAGAGTCACCTTTAGGTAGTGGGTCTCTTATACACTCGACCTGTAGGGGTGGAATCAATGTGGGGGATATTATGTTTAGCTGTCGGCCTTCCAGTGTTAAATATAAAGGGTTATAATGTCATTTTGGGCATGGATTTGTTAGTTGGATATTGGGTGATGGTGGATTATTTCGGGAGGACCATTGTGTTCTTTACTCCAGGGAAGGATATGTTCTCAGTGGCGATGCCTCTTCCTGAGGGAGGGTCTAGCACACACCTGTATTGCATTGAGGAGGAGACCTTATATGAGATGGTTGTCTTTTTAGACTCGATTCCAGTGGTGAGGGAGTTTGAGAGTGTGTTCTAAGAGATGCTCGGGATGCTTCCCCGTCGATAAGTTGAGTTCATTAATAACCTAGCATTGGGTACGAGGCCTATCGCCCGAGTGCCTTATCGCATGGCCCCTTCAGAGATGCGGGAGTTGAGGGAGAAGATTCAGCACCTTTTGGGGGTAGGGTTTCATTAGACGGAGTACATCACCGTGGGGTGCGCCGGTGTTGTTCGTCAAGAAGAGGGATGGATCGCTTCGATTATATACTGATTACAGGGAGTTGAAAAAGGTCACAATCCAAAATAAGTACCCGATGCCTTAGATCGAATGATCTGTTCGACCAGCTGATGTGAGCAGCTTACTTCTCCAAGATAGACTTGAGGTTGGGGTATCATTAGTTGCACGTCAGAGATAAGGACATTCCTAAGACTACTTTTCACACACAGTATGGGTCATACGAGTTTAGGGTGAGGCAATTTGGGCTCACCAATGCGCCAAAAATATTCATGGATCTGATGAATTGAGTTTTTAGAGAGTTCCTTGACCAATTCATGATCATGTTCACCGATGATATTCGCATCTATAAATGGTCCTACAGACGTTATGCGATCACCAGCTGCATGCCAAATTCGAGAAGTGTGGGCTTTAGCTACGGGAGGTGCATTTTCTGGGTTACATTGTGTCTGATAGGGGTATTATTATTAATCCGAGTAAGGTATAAGCGGTGTGGGAGTGGGGAAAACCCACTACACCGATCGAGGTTCAAAGTTTTCCAGGGATAGTCGGATACTATCGATGATTCATTAAGGGTTTCTCGAAGATTGCTGGTCCGTGGATGAACCTGACTCGCAAGGGGGTGCCGTTTGTTTGGGACAACCATTGTCAGTTAGCTTTTGATGAGCTAGAGGAAAAATTGACCTCAACACCTGTACTTGCACTGCCTAGGGGAGGAGTGGAGTACCATGTTTACATATATGCATACTTGCAGGGACCTAGGGGTGTACTATAACAGGAGGAGAGGGATATAGCTTATGCATCTCGCAAGCTTAAGCCCCACGAGAGGAATTACACCACACATGACTTGGAATTAACAACGATTTTATTTGACTTGAGAATTTGAAGTCACTATCTTTTGGGGGAGCAGTTTACCATGTTCACGGACTATAAATCACTTCAGTATCTGTTCACACAGAAGGATTTGAACATGAGGCAGAGGATATGGTTAGAGTTCTTTAAGGATTACCAATTTGATATTGAAAATCATCCTAAGAAGGTTAATATGGTGGCAAACGTGTTGAGATGACGACCTTCTGGGGAGATACTGGAGGTTTGGAAGGTGAAGTGGAGAGAGCTTTGACACGATGATGAGGTTACCAGAGCCTGTATATCTGTATTGTCTGTCATGCCTGAGATTGTTATGAGGGTGGTGAAAGCACAGGCAGGGGATCAATATTTCCAGGACAAAGTTTACCAGTTGTTAGCTGATGGGGCGATGTCTTATTCGATTAGTTTTAAGGGAGGGTTGCGCTTTAATGGGAGACTCGTGGTTCTAGAGTATGATGATTTGAGACATATAGTGATGTCAGAGTATCACAGGTTGAGGTTTATAGTACATCCCGATGGGGATAACATGTACCAGGATATGCCTAGACAGTATTAGTGGTCGGGGATGAAGCGATACATAGCAGAGTTTATCTCAAAGTGTGCTACCTGCCAGCTAGTGAAGGCAGACCACTAGAGATCGATGGGGATGTTACAACCACTAGAGATTCTAGTGTGGAAGTGGGAGAGTATCTCCATGGATTTCATTATTGGGTTATCGATATCGCAGCGAGGTCACGACTCCATCTAGGTGATAGTGGATCGGTTGAATAAGGTGGCCCATTTTCTACCAACTCATATGGGTTTTGAGATGAGACAGTATGTGCATTTGTTTATTATAAAGATAATGAGGCTGCATGATGTTTCGATTAACATTGCATCTGATTGGGATAAGATTTTGCATCCCATTTCTGGCAGAGCTTTCAAGAGGCCATGGGCACGGATTTACGATTGAGTACAACGTATCACCCATAGACAGATGGGCAGATGAAGAGAGTTAATAAGATGCTTGAGGATATGCTGAGGATGTGCACACTTGACTTTGGGGGAGGATGGGAGCAGTACTTTCTATTGGTGGAGTTTGCGTATAATAACTTCTATCAGTTCACCATCGGCATGGAACCATTTGAGGTACTATATGGATGGCCTTGTCGTTCGCTCTCTTGCTGGTTAGAAGTGGGGGACAACAAGTTATTTGGGCCAGAGATGATTTAGGACACTACAACCAAGATTGATCTGATTCGAGGGCGCATCCTAACTCAGGACAGGCAGAAGAGTTAAGCCGATGTGGACAAGAGGCACACAGATCTAGACGTTGGTGACCGGGTTTTAATATGGGTCTCCTATGAAGGGGGTTATGAGATTCAGTAAGAAGGGGAAGTTTGTTCCGAGATATATGAGACCATTTTTTATTATCGATCAGGTGGGACCAGTGGCATATAGGCTGGGACTACCGAATCACTTTCAGTGGATTCACAACTTGATCCATGTGTCATCGCTGAAGAGGTACCACAGGAGAGAGAGAGATTTTTTGCATGTTCCATTAGAGGATATAGACTTACAGCCAGATATCTCATATGAGTAGAGACTGGTAGCAATAATCGATCGTAAAGAGCGTAAGCTACGGTCTAAGGTGGTACCCTTGGTTCGAGTTCAATGGGGGCACCATAATGTTGACGAGTCGACGTCGAAGTGGGATAATGACACGTGTGAGAAGAATCCAGAGTTATTCATCGCATGTAGGTTCCAATTTGGTGGGCAAAATTCCTTTGTAAAGGGGAAGTATGTAACACCTCGTATTTCTGAGTATTTAAAATCTGAATTAATTCGATTATTTATAAATTACATGTGTAATGCAATTTAATTGAATTAATTATTATGTGTTTATTAAAATATTAACCGGGAGAGATAATGATTAATATTGATGTAATATAATTACTAAGTGAGTAGTAAATAATTATTTTACGTAATAGCGAGTGATAGTGACGTGACAGTGTTATATCTCAATAGAGAGTCGCGTATAGACTATAGGAGGTCGAGATAGGAAATTTATGTAGAGTGACTCGATTGAAGGGGTGCGCGTGCGTTCAAATAGGAAATTATATAATTAAACACAGCTAAACCCAATTAAACCCTAAACATGCAACTAGGTGTGATTGAATAATATATAGGACATGCTAGTACAATCAAACACACACAAATGAGGAAAAAAATCCCCCAAAGGGGCAAAACCATTTATTTTCACTATAATATTGTAACTTTATAATTTCTCGGATTACAATGAAAATACAAGGGTGACACAAAATTACCCGCAGGCGTCGGATCTGTTGTCGGCGGCTGGAAGTTTCCCTTTCCAGGAGGGCAGCAATGAAGAAGAATAACGGTCTTCTCCACAAGGGTATGAACAGCAAAAGTGTGTTCTTGGGTTGCAAAATGATTCACACAGATATGGCAAGGTTGTGTGAATTAAACATGAGTTTGTGAACTCATAAAGATGAAGACTTTGAGTTTATGAACTCTGAAAATAGTGTGTATAAGTCCTGTGAAACCAACTCCCCGTAGTGGGTTTATAAAAGAAGTCCTGGCCCTAAAAAATCTTTGCATGATCTGGCTGATTTTATCCCAGGCGGACTGATCTACCTCTGATGCGGACCGGTCTGGGGGGTCGGACCGGTTCGTTTTAATTTTGGCTTTATCGGTTCGCTACCAGTCCGGGGTCTACTGGATCTTCAGTAAGGCGGATCGATCCGAGTAGAGGGCGGACCGGTCTGGGGTCGATCGGTTCTTTTATCTTGGGCGGACCGGTCTGGCTGTACAGAATTCTGATTCCTCATCTTCTTTGATATTCGGATCCGTTGATGACGATATGAATTTTGAATTTCTTCAATGATGTAATGGCGTAAGACATAACAAATTGATAATGGACAAAAATGTCCTTACAAATCTCCCCCTATGTCTATGCCGGTACATACATAAAAACCAACATCCGAATTATCAAATTACAAAGTGCCTATACAACTCTACCCTTCCATGAACCCAAAACTCGAACGATACAAATGAATAAGTCTTCATCGTTTGCTCTTCGAATTGTCAGGAATCTCAACGCTTTTCTCATCAGGGTGTGCAATTACGAGATAATCCATGTAGTACATACACACATAAGACAAAGCAAATACCAAGTGATGTATCGAGTTTAAAATTTCAAAAAACTCAAAAACTTCCAGAATATGATAATTCTTTCTCCCCCTTTTTATGATGTCCCCAAGTAGACAAATGAGAAGAATAAATCAACCAAGCAAAGCAAGGGTGTCACATGGAACAAACTACTATTTTTGAATTTTTCAAAATATTTCAAACAAACAAGAAAACACCATGAATGAACACAAAACAACCAAGTCGGTGATAGCGTGAATGAATGGGTGTGATAAAATTCAATAGGAAAATCAATGCAGACAATCATGACAAATGTGCACGATGAATATCGGATACTCCTAACGAATGAACTCAAATGCTTCCTTTGGTGTAAAAGAATGGCAATATAGGACATTGACTTAATCAAATCAACAAATCAAAGCTCAAAGTGATTTTCACACCAATAACGTCCAAAACAATTTCATGCTTTTTCAGGACTTTCAAGGAAGTGCAAACCCATTTAAACATTTTCCAACCAAACTCCCTCAGATATATATTTTGAAGAGAGGCATTTTAAATTCTCAAACATTGGAGAATTGGTGCAAAAACCTAAATGGCCCATAATTTGGCATGAATTTCTTTTTATTGCCTTTAAATATTTTCGGGCTCTTTTAAACCTCTTTGGACCTCGGATAATAAAATTCCTCCATTTTTAGGTCCCTTTGAACGGTGGCTTTTGCGCAAAGAATAGATAATGAACTTTCGCAGCCCCTCCCCGTTCTAAAACAAACACTTAGACTCACAAAAATGGTTTTTACATGCATTCCAATCTTGTCAAGTTTTATCGCATATTGAACGTTGTATAGACAAAATTGAGATTGAAACACTTAAGCCAATATGAGATTGACAAGTGAAATAATCAAATATAGCCGTGCATGTGTGCAATAAAGGATATAGGAGTCAAACATGTAGGAAGATATCACTAATCACATCTCAAAGACTCCAAATAATGTAAAGCACATGGATGAAATGATGTAGTGTCTCAAATCTCTATCAAACAGTCACATGGATATATGAAGTGAAGTTGTGACTTGGTTATCTTAAATTCTTATCCATAAAAGGTGCAAAACACAAATCTTTTTGGCTTTTTCAAACAAATTGATCAAAAAAAATCTTTTTGTGCTTTTCTCAAAAATTTTCTTAAGACAAAATCTTTTTGTATTTTTCAAAATAAATATAAAAAGTAAAAAGAATAAATACACAAGTGATACAATCTAGCAATAGGAATCAAAGGATATGATAATGACAATCCATCCTATGCTAGACACGGACGAACCCCTCAGTCAACTGTGAAAATCCCCAAAGACTTCCTAAGACTCTCAAATCCAAGGGCATCTAAAGGTTTTGTGAAAATATCGGCTAACTGATGGTCGGTAGGAACAAAACTCAGGGATACGGCTTTTTCCTCAACTAACTGACGTAGGAAGTGCTCGCGTAACCTGATGTGATTTTGTACGCGAATATTGGATGGGTTTGCGGGATATGTGAATCACGCTCGTGTTATCACAGGAAATGATCATGGTGTCCTGTGAAATCCCATAATCCTTCAGCATTTGCTTCATCCACAAGAGTTGCGTGCAACAACTCCCTGCGGCTATGTACTCAGCCTCCGCAGTGAATAAAGAGATGGAGTTTAGTTCTTGCTCAACCAGGAGACAAGAGCAGAACCAAAGTAGAAACACCCACCAGAAGCGCTCCTGCAACCATCTGCATCTACGACCCAATCGACATCCGAATAGGCGGACAAACGGTCATCGGTATCAAAGGAATACCAAATACCGTATGAGAGAGTCCCACTCACGTATTTGATAATACGTTTTAGAGCGAGTAAGTGTGACTCTTTCGAAGACGCCTGATATCGCGCACAGACTCCAACACTAAAGGCGTTGTCGGGACGACTGGCAGTCAAGTAAAGAAGACTACCTATCATACTTCGATATAAGGTTTACTCTATGTCATTGCCTTAAGTGTCCTTACTAAGATTAATAGAAGTACTCATAGGTGTACGTGCATGCTTAGCGGAGTCTAAACCAAATTTCTTCACAAGGTCTCTAGCATACTTGGATTGGGAGATGAACATCCCATCCTCTAGCTGACGAACCTGGAGACCAAGGAAGAATGTAAGCTCACCTACCATGCTCATCTCAAACTCACTTTTCATCTCCTTCTCAAAGTGGTGAGAATGCTGGATGCATGTGGATCTAAAGACTATGTCATCCACATTGACCTGGGCAACCAAAATGGCACCGTCATCTCTTCTGATGAACAACATCATATCAACTCCCCCTCTCTTGAAGCCACGGGCTTAGAGATAGGAAGTAAGCCTTTCGTACCAAGCACGGGGTGCTTACTTCAAACCATACAAGGCTTTCCTTAGATAAAAAACGTGCTCAGGGTCCGTAGGGACTTTAAACCCTTTTGGTTGTTCCACATAAACCTCCTCCTGTAGAATGCCATTCAGGAAGGAACTCTTGACATCCATCTGATATAACTTAAAGCGCAGATGACAGGCGATGACGAGTAGTAAACTGACGGACTCAAGCCTCGCAACAGGAGCAAATGTCTCTCAAAAGTCTACACCCTCTATTCTTAAAAATCCACCGGGTACCGATCACATTAGTATCCCTAAGTAGGGGGACAAGTTCCCAGACATTATTCTTTTTAAACTGAAGCAAATGATCCTGCATAGAAGATATCCAGTGTTCATCCTTGAGTGCTTCTTTATGATTCTTGGGCTCGACTTTAGACGTGTAGAAAAAGTGGCTAACGACGTTCTCTAGCTGAGCATGAGTCTTGACCCCTGGAGTGGGATTGCCAACAATGGCAGAAGGTTCATGACTCTTGCAAACCCAAGCAGGTGTGTCCCCTAGCACAGGAGTGGGGTCCACAAAGTGTGAGTGAGGAACAAGTAGGTCACTCTCAGAAAAGTCCTCATTCTCACACTGGAGGTTAGAATCAATAGCCGTCGTAGGTTCGTCATCTTGCACGGTGACGTTTATTGATTCCATAATCTTAGAGCTCTTCAGGTTAAAAACTTGGTACGCTCTGCTATTCGATGAATATCCTAACAATATTCCATCATCGCTCCGGGAGCCAAACTTTCCTAATTGCTCTCTATCCCGTAGGATGTAGTATTTACTCCCCAAAACACGGAAATATGCCAGGTTGGGTTTCTTGCCAGTCCACAATTCATAAGGCGTCTTAAGTGTGTGTGGATGCAAGTAAATCCTATTCACCGCGTGGCATGCAGTAGACACTGCCTCTGCCCAAAATTTCTTAGAAACTTTGCGACCTAGAAGAATAGATCTATCCATATCTTGGATCATTCTATTCTTTCTCTCAATGATCCCATTTTGCCGAGGAGTCTTTACAACTGAAATCTCATGTTTGATCCCGAGGCTATCACAATAAAAATCTACCTTTGCTTCCTTAAATTCAGTGCCGTAGTCACTACGTATCCTGTTAATAGTGACTCCGTGTTGATTTTGCATGACACGACACTTGGTCGTTAAAAACTCTACAACATCGGATTTCTCTCTCAGAAAACCTACGATGGAGTATCTGGAGAAATCGTCTACCATCACGAGGATATACCTCTTACCTCATAAACTCTTAGTACGAGTAGGACCCATAAGATCCATGTGAATCAGCTCAAGTACCCGGGAGGTTGTAATAGAATGCAACTTCCTATGAGGCCTCCGAATTTACTTTCCCAACTGACAGGGTCCACAAATCGTGGAAGTTGACTTTCGAAGAGATGGTAAGCCATGTACTAGGTCCTTTTTGACTAAACGAGTCAAATATCTAACGTTCACGTGACCTAGATGTTGATCCGACAAATTCATAGGAGTGATCGTGGCACTGTTGTAGACAAGTGAGGAAGTAGGTACAATCCCATAGCAATTATCTTCGGTCCTCACCCCTTTCACTAAAAGTTTATCGATTTGATTATTGACATTACACGCGTCCCGATCAAACTTTACTGCAAAGTTAGCGTCGCACAACTGGCTAATGCTGAGAAGGTTTGCTTTCAAACCTTTGACGTACAAAACATTCTCTAGCTTAGGAAATCCTGGTAACTCCACAGTACCTCATCCCATAATGCTAGACTTGCTCCCATCTCCAAAGGTGACTCTACCATCCTTATAATCCTCAAGGTGGGTAAAAAATGAGACATCACCTATCATGTGTCTGGAGCATCCACTATCAAAATACCACTGTGAGGTATTATGTGCTTTGAGAGTAACATGAACAACAAGAGCTTTCTTATCTTTCTTAGGTACCCAAGAAGTGGTAGCCTTTTGTTTACCCTTGTTGTTGTTCATTTTAGCCGAAGTGTGAGGAGCATTTACTGATGGCAAAGACATCCGTCGAAATTCCTCCATCAAACTCTGTGATGTGGCGGCTAAAAACTCAACACGCTCTCTCAGCTTGGCAAATTCATTTGTATGACATGGTGGAGCAGAAGTACGTCGTGCTCGACCCAAACTATAGCAAAACTCCCTAAGGTGGCATTTTCTTTTGCAATATGTACAAAAGAGCACAGTATTAGGCAAACCTTGGTTTGCTTTTCTTGGTCGAACTCTCCTTCATAGATGTTGGTGATGACCATAAGGAGTAGTAGTAAACTTAGGAACTAGTTCAAGTGCAATTTGGGATGTGGAGGCACCATCATAACCAATTCCCTGCGGATCACCAAAACCTAAAGCGGGGCCGAGGTGCATCTTTCCCATCTTCCTAGATCTGTCCTCGATTTGTACCTTGACTTACCGTGCTCTCTTCAGATCACGAGTAAGCTGGGTAACAAGGGCTTCAAGTTTCTTCTGAGTCTCCATGGAGGAATGAAGCTCACTCGTAAGAATAGCCACTTGGTTAGTCAAGTCCCCTCTCTCTTTCTCAAAACTACTCTCTCTCTAAACAAACTCTCTTTCTTAACACAGGCAGATTCTCTCTCTCTCAAGGCGGTGCAGGTGGAGGACTCTCTCTCTCTCGCTTTTCTTAAATCTTCCTCAAAGATGGTGATCTTAAGAACTAATGCTTTGTTACGTTTTTTAGTTTTAAATGACTCAGAATATAACTCAGCATAGGCACGTCAAATATCACTCTCGCTCTCACTTGAGTCAACCTACCCCTCACTTGCATCGCTCTCACTATCGAGGTGTCCCTGTGAAGTATCATCCTCATCATCGTGAGGTGCACTGGGAGTACTCACATGACTATCCATGAATGCGGTGAAGTTACACTCATGCGGTGACTCATCTCCCGAGTCCACCGACTCGACCTCACTGTTGTCACTAAGGGTAGCATTAAGGATAACTTTGTCTTTTTCTCTATTCAGACGAGTAGCATACATTTAAAAGATCTATGGCCCCTACCGTCGCACTCATAGCATCTCTCACTGTCTTTCTTAGGAGGGTTTTTAGCATCTTTCTCATTTTTCTTTTCAAACTTATTTTTCTGAAAATTCTTTTTATCTTTACAATTTCCACTCTTCTTAAATTTGAGAATTTTCTTAAAGTTTTTAGCAAATAGAGCCAAATTATCTAAGTCAAAATCACACTCAGAATCAGAAGTTTCACTCTCTTTCTTTCTAGATGACTATACTCTCTTTCTTGCGGTCCCTCACTTTTTCTCTCTTGGGAATTAAGTGCAATTCCCTTATCTTTAGACTTGATAGATTTGGAGAACATATCAATTTCATAAGTTTGCAAGTCTCCTACAAGTTCCTCCAATTTTAGCGTATTTAAATTACCCATAGAATTTAGCACAGTGACTTTAGGGATAAAACGCTTAGGCAAAGATCGAAGAATCTTTTTCACTACTCTTGCATTAGGAATATGTTCACCAAGATTAAAGCTAGTATTAACAATATCAGATAGCCTAGCATAAAAATCATCAAAACATTCAGTTTCAAGCACGGTGATGGTTTCAAATTGAGTTGTTAAATTTTGTAATTTAGATTCTTTCACAGCATTAGTTCCTTCATGGGTAGGTTGCAAAACATCCCATGCCTCTTTTAACGTGGTGCACGTCATGATACGTCGGAACTCATCAGGAGTGATGGATCCGGAAATAGAACTCAAACCCTTAGAATTAAAAGAAGACCATTTAAATTCATCTTCAGTCCAAGAAGTGACAGGTTTTAAATTGGTCACGTTTTCAACAGTGACGGAGGGAGGTGTCCACCCTCTTTAAACTAAAATCCAAACCCTTTCATCTACGGCCTTTAAAGCCGACCTCATGCGGGCTTTCCAATATGCATAGTTAGTACCGTCAAAAACTGGCATTTTATTATATGATTTCTCCATTAAACACGCAGTTTTTCAAAAATCAATTTTTTTAGAAAATTGATATCTTAGAAAAATTTTGCGGAAACTAGGAATACGCGATAGATTAGTGTAACCTGCTCTGATACCAATTTGAAGGGGTGAGCGTGCGTTCAAATAGGAAATTATATAATTAAACACAGTTAAACCCAATTAAACCCTAAACATGCAACTAGGTGTGATTGAATAATATATAGGACATGCTAGTACAATCAAATACACACAAATGAGGAAAAATCCCCCAAAGGGGCAAAACCATTTATTTTCACTATTATATTGTAACTTTACAATTTCTCGGATTACAATGAAAATACAAGGGTGACACAGAATTACCCGCAGGCGTCGGATCTGTAGTCGGCGGCTGGAAGTTTCCCTTTTCAGGAGGGCAGCAATGAAAAAGAAGAACGGTCTTATCCACAAGGGTATTAACAACAAAAGTGTTTTCTTGGGTTGCAAAGTGATTCACACAGATATGGCAAGGTTGTGTGAATTAAACATGCATTTGTGAACTCATAAAGATGAAGACTTTGAGTTTATGAACTCTGAAAATCGTGTGTATAAGTCTTGTGAAGCCAACTCCCCGTAGTGGGTTTATAAAAGAAGTCCTGGCCCTAAAAAATCTCTGCACGATCTGGCTGAGTTTATCCCTGACGGACCGATCTGCCTCTGATGCGGACCAATATGGGGGGGTCAAACCGGTTCGTTTTAATTTTGGCTTTATCGGTTCGCTACCAGTCCGGGGTCTACTGGATCTCCAGCAAGGTGGATCGGTCCGGGTAGAGGGAGGACCGGTCCGGGGTCGGATCGGTTCTTTTATTCTGGGCGGATGATTAGGCACATATTCTTCACATTTATCCCCTTAATTTCGGTATTTTTATGATCTTGTGCAGTGTAAATAGCTTGGATTTGTCTCGTATTTATGCTACTAACCTATTTTGGCAAGTTTTTCGTGTTTTGTGTATTTCTCATGTGCTTTATAGGTATTTCATGCAAGTTAGTGCGAAGGAAAACTCAAAAGAGTGAAAGAAACCAAGAAATGGAGATTTGAAGGGTATTTTCGTAATTTTTCAGCCTTAGTCCGGAGGTGGGGCCAACTAGAAAGTTTAAGAGATCTAAATTACAAGAACACTGGAAAAAATGGCACCTCAATCCGAGCTACGGTGAAGAAGTTACGATGTTTTGAAGTTGCGCGATAATGAAGAGAAATGGACCAGAAACAAAACCGATACGGATGGAACAGGACCGATTCGGTCAGGAAAAAAAGATTCGATCCGGTACCAAACCGTTCCGGGTCGGTATCGGTCCGGCGGTACGAATTGCTGGCATTAATTATGCAGATTTTGAGGTGATTAGCTGGTGAAAACTTGCGCAACAAGCGATTCTAGCTGTCAAGTTCGTGCTATAAAAGACCAAGCCCTACCTCATTTCAAGGGGAGACGAATTCTAGACAGTATAATAGAATTTTAGAGAGAGAAAGTAATATTTTAGAGAGTTTTCTTAGTTTTTCTTTACATAAAATTTTTTATAAACCCTAGTTTGTAAGGTTGAAGAAGAAGAATATTTCTGGATTCAATCATCTCTCTTCCCGAGTGCAGATTTCAAGTATCAAATTCCATTCTCTTAGTTAATCTCAATTTTTATTTTCAATTTAATCATCTTTTCTTGTTTTGTAATTTTTGTTTTTACCATGTTTCTTAGATCCACAATTATATGCATTGTTATGAAATTATTTTCCCATAAAATCATGTCTTTCTAAATTTTCAAGGGTTGGGGTACATGAACTCATTCCGGTATAAATTACCTGTGTAGAAAATAGAGGGTAAATTAAATATTGACCAAATCGTGTATGGAAATTCTACGAACATAGCCGACTTTTTAATCTCTCTTGCCCTAGGTACTTGGGATGGTTAAGAATGCTATGCAAGTGTAATTTTCCATTCACCGCTTTGTATTTGCCTTTGATTTCATATGATGCGGGAAAGATCCTTCATATATGTAATGTTTAGGATATATAAAGACTAGATTTAGTAAAAAATTTCAATTTACAATTCTAGTATTCTATACAATAATTTGTTAAGGTTTGAGGGATTGTACCCCACCCTATTTTTTCTCATTTTCAAATCTAATTTCTTTACAATTCTTAGTATTTTTGTGCACATTTTATTTTATCACCAATTGGAAATTTAAACCCATCAATCATCTTTTTCTTTTCTTTTATTTTATTTTAACATCAACTTTAGGATTAAACTACCTTACCTTTGTCGTCACGTTCACACGTTCTAATTCCCTGTGGATTCGATACCCAGACTCGCCACTATACTCCTTAAGAAGTGTAGTTACAAGTTTAGTTTTTTTTTGTAATGAGGTTGGAAGTCGATAACAACGACTTGCGTATTACACGGATGCTCGGTTTTTCCACTCGATCAGCGGACCGGTCCGGCTGTGCAGAATTCTGATTCCTCCTCTTCTTTGATATTCGGATCCGTTGATGACGATATGAATTTTGAATTTCTTCAATGATGTAACGACGTACGACATAACAAATTGATAATGGACAAAAATGTCCTTACATCGATGGAGATTTCGAGGTCATAATTGGTTTCGAATGGGTCGAGAGAGTCAAAATAGTGTCCCCGGGGGTAGTAATTGAGTCCCGAGGCCTTTTTTGACATAACTGGGCCCACATGGGGGTATTCTGGTCATTTGGGCTCGGCCCGTTAGCCTAAATTAGGGATTAGGAATATTGAACCTAAGTCTTAGAGTTAGAGGCAACCATAAATCAGATTTTAAACCCTAGAAATTGAGAGAAGAAGAAGGACGAAAAGAAGTAAGCTTTAAGAGCCAAATTCAAAGAGGAATTGGGTGTGCTATTGTCAAATACGTCTTCTACATCGCGTAATCAGACCCTACGAACCTAGAAAGGCAAGTGAGTAACTTGCTTCTAATTTAAATTGCAGAAACTCATGTTCATATCATGGTAGGTGTAGACAAATTCATTTTTGGGGAGGGTTGTCACATGAAAAATGGATTTTTGATGATTTGGACATTAGATGTATAATTAATGTTCAATTGATGACGGAATAATGTCATATGTTGTCGGGATCTATATACTATTCTAAAATGCAATACGAACCATTTATTTTTGCTGATCAAACATCCTATCGACGTGGTACACCCTATATTTACTTTTCTTTTCCTTTCCTCCTTCCTTTTAGCCGACCTTTCTCATCTCTTACGGTCTAATTATTTCTCTTCATTCTTTTCATCTTCCTCTTCCCTATGCCTTTCCATTTCTCTCTTATCTATGATATTCTCTCTCCCCTTATGAAGTTAAAGCAAAAGTTTTAGGTAGAGAGAAAAAAGGATATCTACAGATGGAGATTTGAGCCAATGTGATTGTGACACCCCGCCTAATAAAATACCGGTCGATCACTCCTATATCAAATTAAAACAGGAGTTTCATATGGTTCATTCTCAGCATCACTGTCGAAAACCAATTTAATTACTAATAACCTATTAGGCTGGCATCAAATTTTTTTAATTAACTAATCTTTTGAATCGAACCATTCAAATAAAATGATCACAACAGTTTATATGCATCAACTTAAATGAAATAAAATAAAATAACCGAACACTCGGTACAATATAATGTAACCAAATCGAATGCCGCACTAAAAGGCGGTAAAAGAATAAATGAGTATAGTTGGACCTTCAGCCCGAATGTTTCTACAATACCTCCTATATAGATCTCAATGATAGAAGCGTCTACAATAAACCAGCTTGTATCCACAACTGCTGCAGCAAACGTCTGACTCGAAGGAATCATCATCCAGACATCCCTGTATCTGGACACCTATATATATATATAGATATAGCAAGAGAGGGGAAAATAGAGAGACGGGTCAGAGCCTGAGTTTTGAAAACGTTTTAGGAAGTGTTAAACTGGTATCGCACTCTCATGAGATACCCCTCACCCCTCTTCTAATGGTGCACAACTATCGCATACCTAGTTAAGCTACCCTGCCTAACTAAGGTATTTCACCCATCTTCCAAAATCCTCAAAAATCCGAGTACTAAGGACTAAACTTCTCCCCATTCCCAACATTTCGTTACGTTCGTGCGTGGGGTGTCTCGCGAAGCAAAATCCAAAAAAGGAACCCCCCGAAATACTACAACGTGATAATGTTGATCGTCGGGATCCATTAGGCATTCAGTTCATACCACATTTATACCATCCCGTATTTATAAATAGTTCTCATTAGAACCTATGATCCATATTAATATAAATCCGGATATAAATCTACCGGAAAGAGTATATCACTTTACTCATTCTTTTCACTTTATAAGAGGTTATGTTATATGATATCTCATCTCATATATAAATAATATACTATACGCAACAAGTATAATAATCAGTCCACCGAGCTATAATACACGTAGCTTAGTCATTCTCATCTATTAAGCAACAGTGGAACATCACAAGTAAACATATTTATTACTCTCAGTACATATGTACATATATGGCACCCCTAGGCTAAGCTGCGGTGCACACATACATCACAAGTATACATATATATATCACCCTTAGTACATATATACATATATGGAACCCCTAGGCTCATCTTGTAATACCCCGTAATTCTGCTTAATTTTAAATTACGTAAGTAGAGTAATTTAATGGGATTAAATACGCTTTAATTAAATTACGTGAGTAGAGTAATTTAAGGTGATTAAATATGTTTGATTTAAATTACGTGAGTAGAGTAATTTAAATAGATATTATGTTAATAAAGATGAATATGTGTTAAAGAAAATTTACTAAAGGTGAATAGAAATTTTCAATGTTGATATGTACGGTCTAGTGACTATATGGACGTACCGGAAGTATCTCGACAAAATTAAGGATGAGAGTAGAAAAAAAAATATTTACGAGACTCAAATGATAATTTAGAGTCCACGGTTGATTCCGAAAGGGTAGAATTAGTCAAAATAGTGTACCCGGGGGTACTAGTTGAGTGCCGGGTCATTTTCAGGCTAAACCGGGACCATTCGGGGGCATTTTGGTCTCTTTACAATTATGGGAAAGAAGACCTACGAATTTTGAAGCCCTAAATCTGATTATAAGAGTGGTGGCTAGGGTTAGGCAATTAGAGTTACACCATAGCCATTAGAGAAGAGAGAGAGAGAGGCAAATTCCTAAGGCAAAAGAAGGAAGGAGGGATCATCTTAGGAAGATTTCATCACAAAGATTGTTGGGAGGGAGGATTGAAGTATCAATATCATCAATCATCACCAACAACCATGAAATTAGACCCTAAAAATCATAAGGCAAGTGGTTATTTGCAAAATAATTGAGTTATAATACCCATGATTAAGCTTTAGGAAGAACATGATTTTATGATATTCTTGGGAACAAACAATTGATAATAATCCATGACTGATAAGGATTTAAATGTAGGACGTTTTTGAATTACCAAGTATGTTTATATCATAGAAAACTTGATGAGAAATTCGTATGAAAATCTAGAATTTGGATGAGAAATATAAAGAATGCATTTTTAGGGTTCTTGAATATTAGAGAGATTTTCAGTGAATTTGGCCAAGATTTATAATGATTTTGTTGTTTTAAATCGTTAGTAATCATCCCAGAACATGTAGGAATGATTAGAAATTGTTGGTTGTGAATATGATGGCTTATCATGAAAGTTAGAGATGTAAAAATGGTGAAACCCGTAGGAAGAAGATGAACTGGGTCTGTCACTGCTTGATCGATCGATCGACTCTTGAATGTCGATCGATCGAGCAGTCGATCGATCGACCATTTTCCTTCGATCGATCGACCCTGTCTGAACTATAGAGAATTTGTGTATAAATTTCTTTAATTGCCGTTGATAAATGGGAACCTTAGAAATGATATTTTTCCTATGAGGGGACTTTGAAATTACCAGTAGGTATACCATTAGGTTCCTCCACTAATGATTGAGTAGGAATGTTCGAGAAATGGAATGACGAAAGAACGATTGACTTAGCCGTGGGTTGAAATGGTTAATTTAATTACGGAAAGAGTGAGACTTAATTCCGGAAAGAAAATACCAGTAGGTTAAAATTTACTTAACTACTGAATTAAGGGAGGGGTAACTAGGGCCCTTAGAGTTACGCGAATACTCGAATAAATACAATAGTGAGAAAATTTGTAATTAATAAGTACGGAGAAAATAAGTAAAATATATTACATACGGGTATGATTTATTAGGTCAGGTGTGTACCTACTATATTTATATAAATAGATTTGGGTTAAGAGATTATTACCTAAACTAATTTTGTTAGGGTCGATGTGACATTCCGAACTAACATAAAGTTATTATATATTTGGGGTCGATGTTAATGCCGAACCAAACTTTGAACTGGTGCCGCGATGAAAGAGTCCCGAACCAGAATATGTGTATATATTTATATTTGTAGATAGTTGGGGTCGATGGATCATTCCGAACCAACTTTCACTTGGAGTCGATGAATTATTCCGAGCCAAGGGTCCTTTGTGTGTAATAAAAGGATATATTAGTGGTAACTAATATTAAATACATTGTTGTGGAATAAAATGTTTCTATGTGTATTATCTACAAATTGAGAATAGTAGACAATGAAATGTTATGTAAATGTCTTAGTAATAAATTTTTTAGCATGATGAAATTATTACAAGAATAAGAACAACGAACAGTAAATGAGACTACGGTTATGGGAAGTATAACTAGGTAGACTAAGTACCCTTGTTAGTTACGTACCACGTAAGAGAGGTGAGGAAGTTCAAGGGAGTGTGCGAAACCTTAATATGTGTAATCAATAACTTAATTGTGATAACTGCTTGCAAAAATATTTTCAAATGTTTTGAGTACTAACTCTTGCTATGTAAAATTTTAAAAACATTTTAGGTGCCCAGCCACAAGGACACCCAGCTTGATTTCATGTCAGAGATTTGGGAGCTGCAGCCAGTGTGGAGGTTGCAGGGATTGTTTAGACGCTTCCTCTTTTTCATTTCTAGTGCAAGATCTCAGTTTTATTATTCCTAGTTGGAACATGCCGTTCCACCTTTACTATCACAGTTTATTCTAGTTATGGATTTGTAGTTGTCTTTTTGGGTCGTGGTTTACGGCAAGACTTTAACTGCTTTCAGATTATTTTTGCACTGCGTATTCATATCTAGTATTGGTAATGTGTGGTTTGGAATATTTGTTGTTTAAGAAAGATAAAATTTGGCACCCGTTTTAATTTCATTTAGGTGGTTAGTAATTTTTAAAAGGCGTTCGACAGTGATGCTAAGAATGAACCATTAAAGAAACCTGTTTATATTAAAATAAGGCTTGATCACCCAAGGTTTAATTAGGAGGGGTGTCACAGATGGTATCAGAGCATCAGGTTCTAGTGTCTATAGGATCTGTCCGGCTTACTACGATTCAGCGTTACGTTTGTTTGTATTAGAGCCCTACTATTAGGATTGTTGATTGAAAATTTCCACTGTTGCGTTATCGTACTTTTGCTCTTAAATTTTGTATAAACTGTGTACTTATACAATTTGAATCTTATTTCAGATGCCGCCAAGGAGACTGAGACCAGAGAGGGCTGAAGCCAGAGAGGAGGTGAGGGAGGCTCATCAGGAGCCACAGGTACCGATACCACCACCCCCACCCGAGCTAATTTCCACTACTCAGGTTGCAGTGATAGTGGCTCAGGCAGTTGAGACAGCGATGAGGGCAATGGCAGCCCACATTCCTCAGCCCCAGGTACCTCCCCCTGTGGCACCGGTAGTGCAAGTTCCGGCAGGGCCATCTACTTGGCAACGAGTTAGGGAGACCTTCCAGAAGGGACACCCACCTGAGTTTCAGGGCAGTACTGATATAGTGGAAGCGTGCAACTGGAAGAAGAATATCCAGCGCCACTTGCGCATGCTAGAGTGCACCGAAGTACAAGAACAGACGCTAGCCACTTTCCGTCTGTCAGGAGCGGCTCTACAGTGGTGGGAGTCAGTTACCACCACCGAGGAGAGAGATACTTTGACTATTTCTGAGTTTTGGGTGCGGTTTGACCGCAAGTATTTCCCTCCAGCAGTAGAGTCTGAGATAAGAAAGAAGTTCAGCGAAGTGGTTCAAGGTGATCGCTCAGTTGCTGACTACGAGGAGGAGTTTACCCGCTTGGGCAATTTTGTGCCAAACGAGGTGAGCAATGAGGAGAGGAAGAAGTCCAAATTTATGGAGGGCCTAACCTGGAGAATCAGACAGCATTTAATTGGTAATCCGGCATTGGTAACCTATACAGATGTCGTCAATGCCGCTCTACTACACTGTCAGGATCACCGTTTTCATACTAAGGGAAGTAAGAGGGGTGAGCCTAGCCAACCGGGTAAGGTGGATGGAGGTAGTGGCAGCAGAGCAACACAGCAGCAGGCAGCGGGTCAGTTGGGGCAGGATTCCCGACAAGGGAACCCTGCCAAGAAGTTTAAGCATGGGAAGTATCGCTTCGACCGGCAGGGCCAACAGGGTCCTCAGCAACCAGTTCCTCAGGGTCGACAGGGCCAGGGTAATCAAAATGGGGGACAACAAGGCCAAGGGCGACAGGGCCAACGTCAGGGCCAACAGGGCTAAGGACAAAGACAGTTTCAGGGTCAGTGCTTCACTTGTGGTCAGCAGGGTCACAAGAGCAGAAACTATCCACAGCAAGGTGCCCAACAGCAAGGTGCCCAACAGGGGCAGCAGGCACCATTAGCCCCAGCAGCAGTACAGGCCCCACAGCCAGGGCAGATGCAGTACGGGCGTGTGTTCCACATCCGTGACATTCCATTTCAGCCGGCACCGCCAGCACCGCCGGCAGTTGCGGGTATGTTTCCTATTCATGGGTTTGAGGGGAATATTTTGTTTGACACAGGGGCGACGCATTCGTTTATTTCCACTAGATTTGCACGGGCAGCCGGCCTATTAGCGACAGCAGACACTCACCTTATGTGTGTGGAGTCACCGATGGGTAGTGGGTCCCTTATACACTAGATTTGTAAGGGTGTGGACATTATGGTCGGGAGATTGAGTCTAGCGGCGGACCTTCTAGTGCTAGATATGGAGGGATATGACGTCATCCTAGGCATGGATTGGTTGGTACATAATAGGGCAATGGTAGATTGTTATGAGAGGACCATCGTGTTCTCCATCCCTGGGAAGGAGATGTTCCTTGTGGCAATGCCACTTCCCGAGGGAGGATCACGAACTCATTTATATTATATTGAGGTGGAGACCTCACATGGGGTTGTCATTTCTTTGGACTCAATCCCTGTGGTGAGGGATTTTGAGGATGTCTTTCAGGAGATACCAGGGTTACCACCTAGCAGAGAGATAGAGTTCGTGATTGATCTAACACCGGGAACGAGACCGATTGCCAGAGCACCATATCGCATGGCTCCTTCGGAGATGCGGGAACTGAGGGAGCAAATTCAGCAACTATTAGGACAGGGTTTTATTCGACGGAGTACATCGCCATGGGGTACGCCAGTACTGTTTGTGAAGAAAAGGGATGGTTCACTTCGTCTGTGTGTAGATTACATAGAGCTGAACAAAGTAACAATACGTAATAAGTATCCATTACCGAGGATTGACGACTTGTTTGATCAATTGAGAGGGGTTGCATACTTCTCAAAGATCGATTTGAGATCGGGTTACCACCAATTGCGCATTCGTGAAGAGGATGTACCTAAGACCGCTTTCCTATCGCGGTACGGGTCATATGAGTTCAGAGTGATGCCTTTTGGGCTAACTAATGCACCGACAGTATTTATGGATCTCATAAACAGGGTATTCAGGGAGTTTTTGGATCAGTTTATGATTGTATTCATAGACGACATTCTGATTTTCTCCCGTACGGAGGAGGAGCACGCAGGACACTTACGATTAGTCCTATAGACATTGCGGAACCATCAGTTATACGCCAAATTTGAGAAGTGTGGATTTTGGCTTCGGGAGGTTCAGTTCCTAGGCCACTTCGTATCTAGCAGGGGCATTGCTGTTGACCCGAGTAAGGTATCGGCGGTGAGGGAGTGGGGACAGCCCACGACACCGACAGAAATTCGCAGTTTCTTGGGATTGGCTGGTTATTATCGTCGCTTCATCAAGGGATTCTCAAGAATTGTCGGACCGTTGACGAATCTGACTCGGAAGGGAATTCCCTTCATATGGAGTGATAGTTGCCAGTTAGCATTTGATGAATTGAAAGACAAGTTGACATCAGCCCCCGTTCTTACCTTGCCTAAGAGCGGAGTGGAATACCGAGTCTATACTAATGCGTCCTTACAAGGACTTGGGGGTGTGTTACAGTAGGAGGAGAAGGCTATAGCTTATGCGTCACGAAAGCTTAAGCCACATGAGAAGAACTACCCCACCCATGACCTCTAGTTGGCAGCGGTTGTTTTCGCATTGAGGATTTGGAGACACTATCTTCTGGGCGAGCAGTTCACGCTATTCACGGATCATAAGTCATTGCAATATCTGTTCTCTCAGAAGGACCTGAACATGAGGCAGAGAAGGTGGCTTGAATTCGTGAAGGACTACCAATTTGATATACAGTATCATCCTGGTAAGGCTAACGTGGTGGCAGATGCGTTAAGCAGAATACCTACCGGAGAGTTAGCAGAAGTTTGGAAGGCAAAGTGGAGTGAGCTCCGACACGAGGATGATATGGCGAGAGCATGTATGGCAGTCCTAGCTATCACTTTCGAGAACGTTACGCGGATAGTGAGGGCACAGGCAGAAGACCCATTTTGTCAGGATAAAGTACGGCAGTTACTGGCCAAGGGGGCAGAGTTCTACTCCATCAGTTCAGAGGGTGGACTACGTTTCAACGGTAGACTGATAGTACCCGATGATGATTTGAGGCATGCCGTTATGACAGAGTCACACGGGTCAAGATTCTCGGTACATCCAGGTGGGGACAAAATGTACCAGGATATGGGACGAGTATATTGGTGGTCAGGTATGAAACGAGATATTGCAGAATTTGTCTCAAAATGTGTTACATGCCAACTCATAAAAGTTGACCATCAGAGACCTTCAGGGATGCTACAACCACTAGAGATTCCCGTGTGGAAGTGGGAGAGTATCTCAATGGATTTTATTACCGGGTTACCAACCTCGCAGAAGGGCCACGATTCCATATGGGTGATAGTGGATCGTTTGACTAAGGTCGCACATTTCTTACCGGTTCGTACGGATTATGATACTATGCGGTACGCGCATCTTTTTATTTCAGAGATTGTTAAGCTGCACGGAGTTCCTATTAATATCGTGTCGGACCGAGATAAGATATTTGTGTCACAATTTTGGCAGAGTTTTCAGGAGGCCATGGGCACCGACTTACGGTTGAGTACGGCATATCACCCACAGACGGACGGCCAGACGGAAAGAGTAAACCAGATGTTAGAGGACATGCTGAGAATGTGTATTCTAGATTTTGGGGGAAATTGGGAGCCATATCTTCCTTTGGTGGAGTTTGCGTATAATAACTCTTACCAATTCACTATTAGCATGGCTCCATTCGAGGGGCCTTGTTGTTCACCCGCTTGTTGGTTAGAGGTGGGGGATAACAGGATTTTAGGGCCAGAGATGATACAGGAGACTTCCTCCAAAATAGAGTTGATTCGAGGACGTATTCGAATAGCCCAGGATAGGTAGAAGAGTTATGTTGACGCCGACAGGAGACATGTGGAATTATATGTGGGAGATCAGGTGTTAATCCGAGTATCTCCTATGAAAGGGGTTACGAGGTTTAGCAAAAAGGGGAAGTTAGCACCAAGATATGTGGGGCCTATTCCTATCATTGAGAGAGTGGGATCGGTAGCTTATAGATTGGGACTCCCTCAGCATTTTCAGCGAATACACGATGTGTTCCATGTGGCGTCACTGAAGAAATACAAGAGGAGCGAGAGAGCCTTCTGGCACATTCCACTGGAGGAGATCGATTTACAGCCAGATATCTCGTATGAAGAAAGACCCGTGGCTATCCTGGATTATAGTGAGCGCAAACTAAGATCCAAGGTGGTACCCTGAGTGCGAGTACAGTGGAGACATCACAACATGGATGAGTCCACTTGGGAACGGGAAGAGGATATGCGAGAACAATATCCAGAATTATTTATAGCAGGTATTTTTCTAATTTCGAGGACGAAATTCCTTTTGTAAGGGGGGAAGTATGTAATACCCCGTAATTCTGCATAATTTTAAATTACGTAAGTAGAGTAATTTAATGGGATTAAATACGCTTTAATTAAATTACGTGAGTAGAGTAATTTAAGGTGATTAAATATGTTTGATTTAAATTACGTGAGTAGAGTAATTTAAATAGATATTATGTTAATAAAGATGAATATGTGTTATAGAAAATTTACTAAAGGTGAGTAGAAATTTTCAATGTTGATATGTACGGTCTAGTGACTATATGGACGTACCGGAAGTATCTCGACAAAATTAAGGATGAGAGTAGAAAAAAAATATTTACGAGACTCAAATGATAATTTAGAGTCCACGGTTGATTCCGAAAGGGTAGAATTAGTCAAAATAGTGTACCCGGGGGTACTAGTTGAGTGCCGGGCCATTTTCGGGCTAAACCGGGACCATTCGGGGGCATTTTGGTCTCTTTACAATTATGGGAAAGAAGACCTACGAATTTTGAAGCCCTAAATCTGATTATAAGAGTGGTGGCTAGGGTTAGGCAATTAGAGTTACACCATAGCCATTAGAGAAGAGAGAGAGAGAGGCAAATTCCTAAGGCAAAAGAAGGAAGGATGGATCATCTTAGGAAGATTTCATCACAAAGATTGTTGGGAGGGAGGATTGAAGTATCAATATCATCAATCATCACCAACAACCACGAAATTAGACCCTACAAATCATAAGGCAAGTGGTTATTTGCAAAATAATTGAGTTATAATACCCATGATTAAGCTTTAGGAAGAACATGATTTTATGATATTCTTGGGAACAAACAATTGATAATAATCCATGATTGATAAGGATTTACATGTAGGACATTTTTGAATTACCAAGTATGTTTATATCATAGAAAACTTGATGAGAAATTCGTATGAAAATCTGGAATTTGGATGAGAAATATAAAGAATGCATTTTTAGGGTTCTTGAATATTAGAGAGATTTTCAGTGAATTTGGCCAAGATTTATAATGATTTTGTTGTTTTAAATCGTTAGTAATCATCCCAGAACATGTAGGAATGATTAGAAATTGTTGGTTGTGAATATGATGGCTTATCATGAAAGTTAGAGATGTAAAAATGGTGAAACCCGTAGGAAGAAGATGAACTGGGTCTGTCACTGCTTGATCGATCGATCGACTCTTGAATGTCGATCGATCGAGCAGTCGATCGATCGACCATTTTCCTTCGATCGATCGACCCTGTCTGAACTATAGAGAATTTGTGTATAAATTTCTTTAATTGCCGTTGATAAATGGGAACCTTAGAAATGATATTTTTCCTATGAGGGGACTTTGAAATTACCAGTAGGTATACCATTAGGTTCCTCCACTAATGACTGAGTTGGAATGTTGGAGAAATGGAATGACGAAAGAACGATTGACTTAGCCGTGGGTTGAAATGGTTAATTTAATTACGGAAAGAGTGAGACTTAATTCCGGAAAGAAAATACCAGTAGGTTAAAATTTACTTAACTACTGAATTAAGGGAGGGGTAACTAGGGCCCTTAGAGTTACGCGAATACTCGAATAAATACAATAGTGAGAGAAATTGTAATTAATAAGTACGAAGAAAATAAGTAAAATATATTACATACGGGTATGATTTATTAGGTCAGGTGTGTACCTACTATATTTATATAAATAGATTTGGGTTAAGAGATTATTACCTAAACTAATTTTGTTAGGGTCGATGTGACATTCCGAACTAACATAAAGTTATTATATATTTGGGGTCGATGTTAATGCCGAACCAAACTTTGAACTGGTGCCGCGATGAAAGAGTCCCGAACCAGAATATGTGTATATATTTATATTTGTAGATAGTTGGGGTCGATGGATCATTCCGAACCAACTTTCACTTGGAGTCGATGAATTATTCCGAGCCAAGGGTCCTTTGTGTGTAATAAAAGGATATATTAGTGGTAACTAATATTAAATACATTGTTGTGGAATAAAATGTGTCTATGTGTATTATCTACAAATTGAGAATAGTAGACAATGAAATGTTATGTAAATGTCTTAGTAATAAATTTTTTAGCATGATGAAATTATTACAAGAATAAGAACAACGAACAGTAAATGAGTTAACTACGGTTATGGGAAGTATAACTAGGTAGAATAAGTACCCTTGTTAGTTACGTACCACGTAAGAGAGGTGAGGAAGTTCAAGGGAGTGTGCGAAACCTTAATATGTGTAATCAATAACTTAATTGTGATAACTGCTTGCAAAAATATTTTCAAATGTTTTGAGTACTAACTCTTGCTATGTAAAATTTTATAAACCTTTTAGGTGCCCAGCCACAAGGACACCCAGCTTGATTTCATGTCAGAGATTTGGGAGCTGCAGCCAGTGTGGAGGTTGCAGGGATTGTTTAGACGCTTCCTCTTTTTCATTTCTAGTGCAGGATCTCAGTTTTATTATTCCTAGTTGGAACATGTCGTTCCACCTTTACTATCACAGTTTATTCTAGTTATGGATTTGTAGTTGTCTTTTTGGGCCGTGGTTTACGACAAGACTTTAACTACTTTCAGATTATTTTTGCACTGCGTATTCATATCTAGTATTGGTAATGTGTGGTTTGGAATATTTGTTGTTTAAGAAAGATAAAATTTGGCACCCGTTTTAATTTCATTTAGGTGGCTAGTAATTTTTAAAAGGCGTTCGACAGTGATGCTAAGAATGAACCATTAAAGAAACCTGTTTATATTAAAATAAGGCTTGATCACCCAAGGTTTAATTAGGCGGGGTGTCACACAGCTGCGGTGCACTCATACTCTGGTATCAAATCCCTGTACATCACGCACATAAGGATCACGCGTTCCACATCACTCAGGAACCGTATCAAAACAAATCACACATATTGGAGGCGAGCATAGTTCACATACCTATGGGTCACACACATACCTACGCTCCCATAGTCAGCAGACTTATCAACTCACAAATAAGCCCTTCACAGTCCTATGTTCTTGTGGTACCAAATCTAAATCCCCCCGAAGGCACACAAGATAAGATTGTCCTCTTTCGAAAGCTGACCTCCCGTGATAGCAAGTATGATAGGTACGTCATAAACATAATAAACAATCATATAGATATCAACTCCACCTATATAAATATAACATCAATGAGGTATTCACACAACCATATGATAACGATAGGTATTCCTCTCACCTATACATACATTAACAACGGGTATTCATCTCACCTATATATAATCCCCATAGGTATTCATTTAACCCATATATATAATAACATCAGGGCATATGCACAACCCATATAATAACGATAGGTATTCCTCTCACCTATATAATAATTGTCATAAATAGACGTATTGGATAACTGCTAAATTCTCTTTAGTACGTATCCTAAATTTCATCCTAGTCACCTCGTAGGATTTTACCCAACCAAAATTGGCATATAAGTGTATTTTCTATGCGCGCAATTACTTATATAAAATTTTTCCCACCGAAATTCCACCCCGAGTGTTACACCTCCAAAACACCCCTATTTTGGGAAGTCTTGGATTTTGCTTTCAACTAACCCAAGGTACACGCCTTACTCAAAAGAAAAAATTATTTAGAAGTCCCCACACTATTTTTAGGAACCCCAAATATTTATCTCCAAACAATTCTAGCCTTTATTTTTCCAATTTTCGGTTTGATTTCCGAGTTAAAGATTTCAAGCTCGGAACTTCTTTCTTAGAAAAATCATACCAAATCAGAAAAAAAATCACAAAAATACACGGGCGGCGCGACCGTATCAAAAAGATCTACAACTTTCATGTTTTGACCAAGAGCTGAATCAATTTGCTTCCTGACCGAATTGACCCCGCAAGCTACTGCATTACTAATCATCATCTTCTCCAAAATCCCAAACCTCCATTAATACACCTCCAAGCTTTGTATCTCTTCTCTAATCATCATCCAACCTCAAACAACCATAAATACACACATAAAAAGGGTTCTAATCATCCTAGAACCCATAATCAACCATTAATTTCAATTAATTCTTAAGTTTCTCAAATTGGGCATAAATCGAGTTTTATCCGTTTGATCTTCCAAAAACCCATTTGATTTACGCAAATTTTAACCCAAAATCTTTATAGTTTTACACCACTATAATATGAGAAATAAAACACTAAATCATAAAGTAAGTTAAACACTTACCTCGTGGATTAAATCCGACGATCCCAAGTCGAATCTCGCGAAGTTTGGCCCGAATTCCTTTTCTTCCTTCCTCTCTTCTCTTCTTCTTCTTCTTCTTCTTCTTCTTCTTCTTCTTCTTCTTCTTCTTCTTCTTCTCTCCTTATATCTTCTCTTTCTCTCTCTTAGGGAAGATTTTGGGATGGGAATGAGGGCTGCCACTTATTAAACCCGAAATTGGGTATATACCCAATTGTAAAATGACTCGTGTACTCATTTACGAGTCCCTACTAGTCCAAAAATGCCTGGAACCCAAACACTACCCCCGGATACTCTATTTTGACTATCTCGGACATTTCGAACCCAACGGCGCAGTCAAAATATCCATCCGAGTCACTTGACTAAAATTCATTAATTAGACGCAACACATTCAATATGCGTGTTTTCCAATTTAAAATATTTTTCTTTGTCGTTTTACCCAACTGCGACATGTAATTAAAATAATCCCACTCACATTCTTAGTCTCGTAAGAAAGTATAATCCATGTAATTATTAATCTGACACTTACAAACCAATATTTACTATTCACTTTATATTTTGAATTTATTCAATTTCACTCTTAAATTTCAAAATTACTATTTAAAGTATTTCCTCAAATTACCAAATTACGCCCACCTTTGTAATTTACTATTCATAGTAATTCCTCAAATTACCAAATTACACCCACCTTTGTAATTTACATATCTTTAAAAGTACGGGATATTACGTACTCCCCCCTTACAAAGGAATTTCGTCCCCGAAATTAGGACAATACTGATACTAAGACTTAGGATTATTTTAAAAAATCACAAAGTAATAAGTTCCCCAAGTATGCTCATATATATACAGTGTCATAATCCCTATACATATATATACTAATTCTGCACCCCCGGGCTAAGACCCATTAACACACTTAATCAAATTTTACACCCCCGGATTATCACCCTTTAGTGTATAAAACAACATAACCTTGCACCCCCGGGTTATCACCCATTAGTGCACTTAACAAATATATCAAATAATAGGCATACACACGTCCTATTAAAATTTATAGTTATTCTCCCAACCTATTTGCATTCTACCATACGTATTTTATTCTCATTGTTACGTATTGTATAAATATTCAGATTACTATCTCTCTCGTAATCTCCAAGGTACATTCCCTATACTGAATAATTAAAGTATTAATTCTCATATACTTTTTCGGAATTTGGTACTACATACACTCCTTCTTTCCTTGGAGTATGCTAACGATACCATCATGCGCAAGCCACTCGTCAAAACTCGTTCGAGTAAGACTCCACTCTACTGTCTCACAATAATTTGGTATCCTTTTCATCAAGAGGTAAATTTTTAAATGACTTTACCTAGCCTTTCAACTCATCTCGGGTGTGCTAGCTCTCTTTGCACATAAATTCTTGAATTACATCATTCTCACATGACATTCAATCTGTCATACCATCTAACCTTGTTTATAGCTGCCCCTCAGGCATATATTCTACACATTCATTTTCACGTCCTTATATCTAAGACATTTTTGGAATTAACTAACCAGGGTACCCATACCCCCTATCATTCGTGCATATCTGCACAACCATTGTTAACGTTCGACACGTAATGCTCTTTTCTAAACAATGGATCCCATTTACTTGGCCTGGTACTAACACCTGGGTTTTTCCTAACCCAAATAATTCAAAATTTAATTCTTTCGATACCTGTAAATCCAATCCTTCTTAAGGTTAACCCACCAATATTCTTGTGGTTAACTCACAACAATTTTCCTATATCAGCTCCACTAGTCCAACTGGCCTTATTTCATGGTAGTCTTAAGATCAAGGTGTTTCCAACACACGTAAAAATGAGTATAATCCCAACTATATCCCTAGTGCCGAATACCTCTCTCAAATTCTGACATTTGCTCGGTTTCATGCGTGGGACATCTCACAAAGTGAAATCCGAACAAGGAACCCTCTCATTACACTACTCCCTCTCATCGTTGGTCATCGAGATATAACGTCCCAAGGGACACCAACGAGATGTTCTAAATCTTACATCGTTAACTTACCAACGTACTTCTACCACTATATCCTTCCATCTTAACGAAATGGAAAATTTAACTAATCGGGCGCCTACTCTCTGCAAAAGTGCTACGAACATTATACCCACAACATATTTCCTCTGAATTTGCCTTCTCTTCAAGGTCTGGCTATAAGCCTCAAATCAATTTCTTTCACCTTGCCTCATCCACATACTTGTGGTGAGAGAAACATTTCCAGTGCTTGTCCACAACACATCTACTTTTCATTAGCCCCTAATCATCACATGACTCTTGGCTAATTTCATCAAACCAACATCCTAGCATACAATAACATCTCTCTACTCTCAACGTCGTTAAGGTTCATAATATGCAACCGGGATAATCCCATCCCATCTACCAACAAAATATGGTCAGGACTCTTAATTCTGTTAAGGATCCATACCAAAAGTGCTTGCACTAACACTAAGTCCTTCGCACGAACAACAACAAGCTTAAACTCCCAGCTTAACTTTAAATCCTGCATACCTTAAATTATACCTATAAGATCCCCATGCACTCAAATTATGGTAATGAAACATCTCCTCATCGAAGTTCCATCTAAACATATAATAAAGGCGAGCTCATCCAGAATTTATCTCACATTCCATTCTTTATTATGTCCGTATATATATGTTTCACATCTCATATAAATATATATACAATATACTATACACATCAAGTATATCCATACTTATATATCATACACTATATAAGTATAATAACCATCCCTCAGAGCTATAACTCAATGGATGTAGTCTCTCAATGCTATCATCTTCCAGGGAATTACTCACACATCATCCTGGGTACTAACGGTCAGACTATCACACCGATTTGGTAAAAACAAAATCACAACGAATGGGAAGAGATCATAGTTCCTCACCAAAAATGAGAACGAAACATACCCACCACGTCTCACTCCTAATAAAAATCACACAATATATAATGGACACTATGACTTGGGGACTATACGCTCCCTGCTCCTCAAGCCAGGGGCCTCACTCACATTGCGCAACTTCCCAAGATAGCACTAGAGGGGTATGCTTCATATAAATTTACCATTCACACACATATATATTTATAATATAATAACATATATATTGTCTCTATACCCATATATATATATATATATATCATTAAATCCGGCTATTCATGCCCGTCCCTCGTAGCATTAGCCTGTAATCTCGAATATACATATTCAATTTAATTCCATAAGTATTAACTTGCTTATAATATAAATAAATATTAAGTTTATCACAACTAACTTGTATCCCAATTATATTCGGAATTCCAAGAGTCTTTATCCCATTAGACTCTTAAAAATCACAAAGTCTCATAACTTTAATTTTTATTGCAGATTTCACACCTTGCACTAAAACAACTATAACTCACTCTACATAAGTCCAATTACTAGTGAGTCTATCATTCCACTGGAGAAGCCTCTTTCTCCATTGTACCTACCTTACTCCGTTACTAAGTTCACTTAACCATATAACTTTGTATTCACTGTCGGTCTCTGACCGATCCTTATGTGAATAACCCAAAAACTTTATTCTCTTCATTCCTGGTAAATCAAAGGAACTCGCGATTAAAACCATCCGTAAGATTCATTTATGAGCAAAACAACACGCTCCCTCAAATGTGGTGACCACCGCTCCCACAATTTCAACATTGAGTGAGAAAAACAATTTCCTCAAATTTTCACATCTGGGCGTTCCATACCCTACTCAAAGCCAAAGCTTCTGAGCCTTCTACTTCCTTTGGATAACACTACACTGCTTCCGAATAACTTAACTTCAACGTACGGTCCTTATCAAGGATCCTTTCAAACTTTTCCCCCATCTAACTTCACTGGGTAATTCAAGTTTAGCACCATTATCTACTATAGCGGTGCATAGATAATTATAAATACTATTCTATAGTAGTTGTTACAGCAATCCATGATAATGCCACAAGGGGAGTGACCTCTACCGTGGCCCTCATTCCCAACATCAACTTACATCTCTAACTAAGCCCCGCCTCCTGCTCCCTTCACAATGGCTTTCCATGGTTGCCCTTCATCAATCAGCACACGAATGCCGAACGAGGGCGCAAAAGATTTACGATAATCTTACATAATGGCAGGAGAACAAAATCTCACAAGAGGATATCAGCACTCCTAATTATAAGGCTCTATATAAAATCTAAAGCACCGTTGAAAGCGTAGTACGTCCACACAGATTCCTAATGATACTAGAGCCCGATGCTGTGATACCACCTGTGACACCCCGCCTAGTAAAATACCGAGAGATCACTCCTATGTCAAATTAAAATAGAAGTCTCATATGGTTCATTCTCAGCATCGCTGTTGAAAACTAATTTAATTACTAATAACCTATTAGGCTGGCATCAAAATTTTTTAATTAACTAATCTTTTTAACCGAACCATTCAAATAAAACGATCACAACAATTTATATGCATCAACTTAAATGAAATAAAATAAAATAACCGAACACTCGGTATAAGATAATACAACCAAACTGAATGCCGGACTAAAAGGCTGTAAAAGAATAAATGAGTACAGTTGGGCCTTCAACTCGAATGTTTCTACAATACCTCCTATCTAGATCTCAATGATAGAAGCGTCTATAATAAACCTTCTTGCATCCACAACTGCTACAACAAACGTCTGACTCGAAGGAATCATCATCCAGGCGCCCTTATGTGTGGACACCTATATATATATATAGATATAGCAAGAGAGGGGAAAATAGAGAGACGGGTCAGAGCCCGTGTTTTGAAAACGTTTTAGCAAGTGTTTAAAATCCATATTTTAAAACATGATATTTCTCATATTTAAACTGGTATCGCATTCTCATGAGATACCCCTCACCCCTCTTTTAATAGTTCACAAATATCGCATACCTTTTTAAACAACCTAGTTAAGCTACCATGCCTAACTAAGGTATTTCACCCATCTTCCAAAATCCTCAAAAATCTTAGTACTAAGGACTAAACTTCTCCCCATTCCCTACGTTCGTGCATGGGGTGTCTCGCGAAGAGAAATTAAAACAAGGAACCCCCTCGATACACTACTACGTGACAATGTTGATCGTCGGGATCCATTAGGCCTTCAGTACATACCACATTTATACCATCTCGTATTTATCAATAGTTCTCATTAGAACCTATGATCCATATTCATATAAATTCGGATATAAATCTACCGAAAGGAGTATATCACTTTACTCATTCTTTTCACTTTATATGAGGTTATGTTATATGATATCTCATCTCATATATAAAAAATATACTATACTCAACAAGTATAATAATTAGTCCACCGAGCTATAATATACGTAGCTTAGTCATTCTCATCTACTAAGCAACAGTGGAACATCACAAGTAAACATATTTATTATTCTCAGTACATATGTAAATTTTTGGAACCCCTAGGCTAAGCCGCGGTGCACACATACATCAGAAGTATACATATATATCACCCTCAGTACATATATACATATATGGCACCCTTAGGCTCAGCTGCGGTGCACCCATACTCTTTTATCAAATCCCTGTACATCACGCACATAAGGATCACGCGTTCCGCATCACTCAGGAACCCTATCAATAAAAATCACACATATTAGAGGGGAATATAGTTCACATACCCATGGGTCATGCACATACCTACGCTCCCATAGTCAGCAGACTTATCGACTCATATATAATCCCTTCACAATCCTATGTTCTTGAGGTACCAAATCTAAATCCCCCCAAAGTCACACAAGATAAGACTGTCCTCTTTCGAAAGCTGACCTCCCGTGATAGCAAGTATGATAGGTATGTCATACACATAATAAACAATAATATAGGTATCCACTCCACCTATATAAATATAACATCAATGAGGTATTCACACAACCATATGATAACGATAGGTATTCCTCTCACCTATACATACATTAACAACGGGTATTCATCTCACCTATATATAATCCCCATATGTATTCATTTAACCCATATATATAATAACATCAGGGCATACGCACAATCCATATAATAACGATAGGTATTCCTCTCACCTATATAATAATTGTCATAAATAGACGTATCGGATAACTGCTCAATTCTCTTTAGTCCGTATCCTAAATTTCATCCTAGTCACCTCGTAGGATTTTACCCAACCAAAATCGGCATATAACTGTATTTTCTACGCTCGCAATTATTTATATAAAATTTTGCCCACCGAAATTCCACCCCGAGTGTTACACCTCCCAAACACCCCTATTTTGGTAAGTCTTGGATTTTACTTTCAACTAACCCAAGGTACACGCCTTACTCAAAATAAATTATTTAGAAGTCCCCACACTATTTTTAGGAACCCCAAATATTTATCTCCAAACAATTCTAGCCTTTATTTTTCCGATTTTCGGTTTGATTTCCGAGTTGAAGATTTCAAGCTTGGAACTTCTTTCTTAGAAAAATCATATCAAATAAAAAAAAAATCACAAAATTACACGGGCGGCGCGATCGTATCAAAAAGATCTACAACTTTCATGTTTTGACCAAGAGCTGAATCATTTTGCTTCCTGACCGAATTGACCCCGCAAGCTACTGCATTACTATTCATCATCTTCTCCAAAATCCCAAACCTCCATTAATACACCTCCAATCTTTTTATCTCTTCTCTCATCATCATCCAACCTCAAAAAACCATAAATACACACATAAAAAGGGTTATAATCATCCTAGAACCCATAATCAACCATTAATTTCAATTAATTCTTAAGTTTCTCAAATTGGGCATAAACCGAGTTTTATCCGTTTGATCTTCCAGAAACCCATTTGATTTACGCAAATTTCAACCCAAAAATCTTTATAGTTTTACAACACTATAATATGAGAAATAAAACACTAAATTATAAAGCAAGTTAAACACTTGCCTCGTGGATTAAATCCGACGATCCCGAGTCGAATCCCGCGAAGTTTGGCCCAGAATTCCTTTTCTTCCTTCCTCTCTTCTCTTCTTCTTCTTCTTCTTCTTCTTCTTCTTCTTCTTCTTCTTCTTCTTCTTCTTCTTCTTCTTCTTCTTCTTCTCTCCCTTATCTCTTCTCTTTCTCTCTCTTAGAGCAGATTTTGGAAAGGGAATGAGGGCTACCACTTATTAAACCCGAAATTGGGTATATACCCAATTATAAAATGACTCGTGTACTCATTTACTAGCCCAACTAGTCCAAAAATTATCAGTACCCTCGGATACTCTATTTTGACTATCTCGATCATTCCGAACCCAATGGCGCAGTCAAAATCTCGATCCGAGTTACTTGACTAAAATCACTACTTAGACCCAACACGTTCACTATGCGTGTTTTCCAATTTAAAATATTTTTCTTTGTCGTTTTACGCAACTGCGACATGTAATTAAAATAATTCCACTCACATTCTTAGTCTCGTAAGAAAATATAATCAATGTAATTATTAATCTGACACTTACAAACTAATATTTACTATTCACTTTATATTTTGAATTTATTCAATTTCACTCATAAATTCTAAAACTACTATTCAGAGTAATTCCTCAAATTACCAAATTACACCCACCTTTGTAATTTACTATTCATAGTAATTCCCGAAATTACCAAATTACACCCACCATTGTAATTTACATATCTTTAAAAGTACGGGGTATTACAGTAATGTTATGTTAAGGAAGGTGGAAAATAGAAAATAAAAAGAAAGACATTACCGGAATCAATGAATTCGCCAATAAAATGACTTCAGGAATGGTACAACAGAGGCAAATAGAGAAACAAATGGGTTGTATGGCCGGTTTCCTTCAGTTCTTCGATCGCCACGAACTTTTAACCTAAAAAATAATCTACACCACCAAGCGCCTCCCTCCCCCATTGGTAAAACTTCATTCTCTTTCTTTCTATATTTTACCCTTTTTACTCATTTCAGAGAACATATGAATATAAATATTTCAGGCAATTTTTGAGATGAATTTTGATTCTTTAGAATAATTAAACAAGATTTCACGAAACCCTTATTTATTTTGGTGTTTTATGGCTTTCTTGGGTTGGTGGGTAATACAAAATTCAGTGTTGGGGGGGGGGGGGGGGGGTCTGGAGAAGGAATTATATCGAAAGATGCAATTTTGGATATGGAACTTTGTTATTTTGATGAATAAGAAAGGAATAATGTATGGATTCACCTTTTAAGGGTTTAAAGAGGAATTAGAAGAAGGGATGAGAAAATGAGAAATGATTATTTGGAGAGATAATTTGTGGGTGTGGTCAATGGAGGGAGTTGGGTTGAAGATGTGGTGATAAAGTCGTGCCTTTAGTGGTTTCACGTTTCAAAGAGAAGATCTGTTGGTTGCTTCCATATGGGAGTGTTGCGAGTTAAGGGTCAAAGGACTGTTTCTGTATGGGTGGTTGGACTGCCAGGTTCATTCACCATTAGAGGAGAGAAGATGGTAATTTGACCGAACAATCTTCAACTTATTGTATCTGGGCTATCATTATTTCCTCTTAATATCGGGTATACATTAGGGGTGGTAAATCCAGGGAATAACTATTCCCACACACTCTCTGTCTTTCCCACACCCTCATGTATTAAATGACTATTGTGTCCTTAGGTTTATAAAATTTAAATGTCCAATTTTTTCACCTCTAACTAAAACAAATACATTTGATAGAAAATAAAAATTTATATTTTTAATAAAAAAACTATTTTTTATTAAAAAAAACTGTTTATAAAACGTAAAATCTTCTCTATTTTTTTTATTAAAAAACTATTTACAAAACGTAAAATTTGTTTTATTAAGAAACTATTTTCTTAAAAAAGTGTTTTTTTGTTTAAAAATTTTATTTTTGGTTAAAAATTGTTTTTTTTACTATTTTAAAAATAATATTTTTACTATTTAAAAAAAATATGGTTCGCGCCAGCGGTATGTATAGGAGGTCCGTCCACCTATACATACCGCTGGCGTGGACCATTTTTTCTAATACGTTGGTCCGCGCCAGGGGTATGTGTAGGTGGTCGGAGTGCCTATACATACCACTGGCGCAAACCATTTTTTTTAATAGTAATAAGATTATTTTTAAAATGGTAAAAAATGTTTTTTAACTAAAAAATAAATAACGAAATAGTTTTTTTTAAAAATAAATAAAAGAAATATTTTTTTAAATAAATAAAAGAAACAATTTTTATCTAAAAATAGATAAGATTTTACATTTTATAAATAATTTTTTTCTTATAAAAACAGTTTTTTTATTATAAAAAATAGTTTTTTGTTTATTGAAAATATAAAATTTTGTTTTTTATCAAATGTATTTGTTTTTGTTGGAGGTGAAAAAATTGGACATTTAGATTTTATAAACGTAAGGGCACAATTGTCATTTACTACCCAAAAAGTGTGGGAGAAGACATAGACGGTGTTGGAATAACTATTCCCTAAATCTTTCTCTATATATCTAAATTGCTCTCTCTCTCTCTCTCTCTATATATATATATATATATATATATATATATATATATATATATATATATATATATATATATATATATATATATATATTCACGTAAAAAAGACATGAATCAACTTTAATATTATTTATTTATAAATCCTGATTTATATTTAAATTTAAAATGAGATTTTTAATACAGATGACACTTCATTTTACACCCTTCACACTTTATTATATTATATTTTTTCAATGAATATCTTAATTCACACTTTATAATATTATATTTTTCTATCGTTAAGAAATATAGATCTATCTTGATCTCGATCAAATTGAACGAGGCCGGATAGAAGGTATAGTCACACTGTATTAGCATCGTTTTCACCAACTCATCACCTTCAATAGAGGCGTTTGGCAGAGTAAAACCCTCGCACTTGCGAATCAAGGATGTGGAACCTCGCACATTAAGTTAGGTCTATTTTATTATTATTATTATTAAAGATGTTATTCCCCATTTATGCGATTAAATAATTTATCAGCTAAGACATATGGGTTTCACTGTTGTATTTTTTCTTTCCTTTTTTTTTTTATTAAAATAGATGTTATCTTGGTAACTTACGTAATGTTTATATGTTTTATCAACACTATCCTCATTTGTTTAAAGTGTATTATTTTTTCATTCAAACTCTTAAGAAGGTTTAGATGAGATTATTTCTTTATACCGACAAATCATAACATGTATGAAGCATGGGTGTAACAAAAAAATGATTATAGAAAGTATGACATGTTAGCTATTGTTATCCAACTTAATGTTTGTGTGCAAGGGGCATATACTCTGTGGGCATTATTTTATATTTTAATAGGTATATATAATATAATGTATTTTGCAAAGATAAAAGTGTTAGTATAAGTTGATGCTAAAGTGTTAATTCCAGTAAACTATTTAAGTTGAACTTTCATCCTATTTAATTATAGTCCATTCATTTTAATAAAATAATCTTCATTTCTCATTTCTCAATGTAGCAAAATTAACATGATATAACATTTTTTTATTGGATAATACATTGTTTACCATGTACCGATATTTTGAACGAAATCCCCCGCGCATCGTGCAGGTTTACACTTAGTCTAATTTATAGTTGAAACGCAATAATTAATTTCGCTTCTGGATTATAGAATTAAATTGAAAGAGAGGATTACAAAAAAAGTGAGAAAACCCAATTCGTGTAATAAGGAATTTTGATTAGAAATCAGTGATGTTTAATGGTTTAAATCGTGATTAGAATCTATTTGAATATGTGATAAACATTGGGTATGCTTGGGTTGAGTTTTGGGAAGAATTCATGGAGGTGTGGATGTACAAAAATGGAGACAACAATTTGGGGATGAAGCTAACTGCACCCAGCATCGATCGATCGATCGACTTCATCGGTCGATCGATGAAGCCTGGAATGGGGCAGTTTGACTTATTTTACTTTGGACTTTTGATTTGGCTGGGAATTGTCTAAGGCTCATTATATTAATGCAAAATTATGAGGAAACCTATTACCTAGGGTCTATGGGTAACTATATGGTGATTATAAATTAAGAAATGGTGAGAATTTAAAGGATGAATTAAGTGGGATAAATCCATTGATATTTAAATATGGGATGATTGGGTGATTCCGGATATTTTAACAAGTGAAGATACATTAATTATTTAATGGACGTGAAATTAAATAAATTAAGAGTCGGGGAAATAGACTCGGGGATTATGGGCTAGTGCTACGGGTGTTAGGCAGTGGTTAATCGAATTTATTTTATTATATTTATATACGGAATTAGAGTTAGTACATATATATGTGTGTGTGTGAAATTTATAAATATCAGAGTGCCTGATATTTATGTGAAAACATACCCCCCTCTAGTGCTACCATCGGAGGTTGCACGATGTGGGTGAACCACCTAGCTAGTGAATGAATGAAGAGTATAGTCTCCAGGTCACATCGTTTGATATTTTATTGTGTGATTTATTTTCGAGTTGAGATATTTTGGATATGATTCGATCTCACTCTTGGGGAAATATGACCGCCTCCACTACGTTTGTAATTTTATTTACCTATTTCAGTGTGAGTTAACCGACTTATGGTAACCGAGTTAGTGGGAGTATACATGGGATATGATAGCATTATAGAGACAAACATCCATGAGTTATTACTTGGGAGGATGATTATTATACACGAAATGTGTGTGATTGTTGTTCTAAAATTGTACGTATATAATAGATTAGATATTTATATACGAGTTTAAAATATAAAGTGTGAATGCATTATTTATATAACTAGTGTGACGGTTATATAACCAATTAAGGTGGTAATGATCAACTAAGTCAAAGGGTAAAGGAACCAGAGGGAGGAAGTACTTAGGATAGAGTTAGGTGATAGAAATATTTATAACATGACTAGTTAGGTGGGGTAGTATAACTAGTTGGGTTAGAAGGTAAGCGTTTGGTGTGCACAATAGCTTAGGGGTGAGTAATATCTCAAGAGAGTGCGACTCCTGCTTAAATATGAAAAGTGTTAATGCGTATTTAACTATTTCATATTAATTACTTGCTAAATATTTTTCAAATGGTTTTGGGCTCTGACCCATGTCAAAATATTTTCCAAAATATTTTAGGTGTCCAACCACAGGGACGCCAAGCTTGAGGACTCATTCTAGGGATGTGTAGCTGCAACATTGTGGAGCATTGCCAGAGTTTGTGTAGAGGCTTCAATTATTCATTCCTAGAATAGGTTCTGATTCAGTAGGATTGCAGGAGTTTATTTTAGACTCATGGTTTGAATTCTGTTTTGGGGAACCGATGGTTTATTCGGTATTCATTATTTATCTATTTATCGTGTGATCATTTAGACTTTTATATTTATTGTGGATGATTTATTATATTTTTATTTTTTGCATGTTATTATGTTAATGAAAGATAAAATTGAGACCGACTTAATTTAACATAGGTGGTTAGTAATTTAAAAATGGTTTTTGACACTGATGCTAAGAATGAACCAAATGAGAATCCTGTTTATTTTGATAAAGGACGAATCACCAGTGATTAAGATGAACGAAGTGTAACACTGAGCAAATTTTTTCCTAACCTGATGTGCTAGATTCTTGTCGGTCTGTAGGATGTCTTCTTGCATATAAGTTGTGATTGTAACCATCTAGCTAGGAGCTTTTCGAATGGAAACGACTTGTTTGGTGACCTTTGGCTTCTCCATACTGGGATGAGCGAGGAACTCAATTCTAGTGGTTCTTTTTATACAAAATTTCACTGTCAACCCAAACACGACTAAGGAATCGACATATTTATTATTTCCTTGGGGTAATTATTGAATATGTACCTTTTGAAAACTAAAAATCAAGTCTTGGGTGACCTGTAAATATGCAAACATTCACTCATCTCTGGCGTTATAGTAACCTGATACTTGGTTAGATATTCGCCTTAAGTCATAATAGACGTCGAGGTGAGTTGCAACTAAGAGGAGGCTTTACGTAACCTGGCAATGATGGCTTCGTATTTGGCTTCATTGTTGGATTCTTTGAAACTAAGTGTGATTCCCTCTTTGATCATAGTATTTTCAAGAGAGATGAGTAAAACTCATGCTCTTTCCCCTCTTGAATTAGAGTCCCATCTACGTAAAGAGTACATTATTTGGATTGATCAAACTCTTGGCTAACTAGATGGTTGGCAAAGTCATCATTGCTCGACCTTCCCCTTGGGAATTCAGTGATGAGTCTGCCAATACTTGGTCCTTTATTCCATCTACCACTATGTCATCCATCCAGATTAGTCAGCTTTTTTGAGGAGTGCTTTGAGCAAAAAATAAGTGTTGACTGTGATTGAGTGAACTTCAAAGTAATGATTTAATTTTTGAGAGTCAATAACTAGAGAGTAGGTTGAATTTTCAAGTGGAAGGTAGCATTGGTCGGTGTCAAGAAGCATCTTACCGACATGGTAAGTAGGAACCTGGTGCCTCTCTTTCTCTCACATTAAAGCCGAGTTGATGGCATGGTTTGATACCACGAGATATAAGAAGATTGGATCCACCAGATTTAGGATTGAGAGCAGAGGAGGTTGTCTTAAGTAAGATTTTATTTTTTCAAGGGTCTTCGAGCATTCTTCATTTTAGGATAGGCATTTATCCTTTTTTAATAACTAAAATAATGATCGATACTTCTTGAAAGATTTGGAGATGAAGCTGTTGGGAGATGCCAACATTCCTATTAATTTTTGAATATCCTAGAGTGTCTTTGGCCGCTGAACATTATTGACTGCCACGATCTGATTGGGGTTGGCCTCTATCCCCCTTTAGCTGACCAATTACCCATGAAACTTCACAGATTGGACTTCGAAGGAGCACTTGGCTGCATTGAGCTTCATCCTGTAGTATTTGAGGATCTTAAAATTTTTTCCAAGTCTTGCAGGTGGTCGAATTTATACTTGGTTTTGATAATCATGTCATATATGTAGACTTCCATGGTGTCTCCTAAAAGTTCCTTGAATATTTTGGTGAGCAACCATTAATACGTAACTCCTGTATTATTGAGACTAATTGGAATTACTTTATAACAGTATAGATCGAAAGTGGTGATGAACGAGGTTTTGTCATGATCAGGGATAAACAAAAGGATTTGATGGTACCCTAAGTATGCATCCAGAAAAAGGATATTTTGGTGTCAACCTTTTGGTCGATCTTCATCAATGTAAAGCTATTTTGGGGACACAACTTGTTAAAGCTGGTGAAGTCTATCACACTCTCCACTTTCCACTACTTTTCCTTACTCTCACTGGGTTTGGCAAACATTTAGGGAATTGACCTTCTTTAATAGTCCTTGCCTCTAGAAGTTTCCCTACGTCATCATCCACGACCTTTTCTTTTTTTGGGGCTATTCAACGAGCCTTTTGCGTGATTGACGAATACATCAGGTCCACATGAAGTCGACGACACATGATTTTGGGATTGATCCCATGCATATCATAAGGATTTTAGGAAAACACATCTTGATTTTTCTTCAGCAGAGAAATTAATTATTTTCTTTATTGGTCGATGAGGTAACTAACGATCAATAATTTCTCCTCTACATGAAAATTGTCAAACACTACCTATTGAAAAGGTTCTATGACCCTGTCTGTGGGGTCTACCCTTGAGTCTTCTACCCCCAATTTTCCCTACTTTAGTTTATATTTATATGGTGTAACTACATGTTTGGTCAACATATAAGTGAGGTATTTATCTTTTTTCTTCTCGCATTTGGGCCTGATGGCGACAATAAAGCATTGTCAAGTAACGACCTGATTTTGTAAGGAAATTTTTTCAAATAGTATCAATTTGTATATTTTGGCATTATTCCGAAAAAAACCACTTTGAGCAATAGGATAGTCTTTATGCATCACGATTCCATTAAAGCCTATGACGTTGTGATAAAGATGTAACGACGAAGCTTCAAAGGTAAATCATGCCTCATTTTAGGTGCACGTTTTAAGTCTTCACATGGTCTTTCGAGATTCTCTCAGGTATGAATGCATAATGGTTTATGGTTCTTGATTTTTCTTACAAGAATGTTATCTTTTATTTAAAACTATTTTAAAAACTATGTTTATAAATCTTTTCTGAGTTAAATCGAGTTTATAGTCGTATGAACAAAGGCTTGCAGTTTATTTTGTTCTAACGAATTTAAACCTCTTTCAAAACAAATTGTACTCTCGTTCAAATGAAACTTATTTTTTGTTCTAACTAGATATTTATTTAATTCGAACGACTTCTATTTCTTGTTTGAACGACTCGTAGCCTTGAAAAATGTGTTTTTATTATGTAAGGCATCTTTGAATCACAAAAAGGTGTGCATAACAGAAAAGAAAGATATACGATTTCTGCAATTTATTTACAAGGGTTTTCCAAAGATAAAACAAAAACATCCTTCCCGTTTCAAGATTCGATATTTCATAATCCGTATGTCTTAGAGATATTGGTTTGGAACCTGGTGTTGTTCTTCCTTATTGAACAATTGTTATTCGTGCGGTGGACTCTGAACATGATGATTGAAAGAGTGTGCGCTTGCGTTCAAATAAGAAATTAAATAATCAAACTCAGTTCAACCCAAATAAATCCTAAACAAGCAACAAGGTGTGATTGAAATAATATGAAATCATGCTAGATATATTCAAACACACACATGTGACGAAAAATCCCCCAAAGGGGCAAAACCATTTATTTTCATTATAATATTGTAACATACAATTTCGGATTATAATGAAAAATACATTGACACATAATTACCCGCAGGTGTCGGATCTGTAGTCGGTGGCTAGAAGTTTTTCTTTCCAGGAGGGCAGCAATGAAGAAGAAGAACGGTCTTCTCCACAAGGGTATGAACAAAACAATGTTTGTGTTCTACGGTTTCAAAACGATTCACAAATGATTTGGAAATTTGTGTGAATCAAAACATGAGTTTTGGTAACTCACAAAGATGAAGACTTTGAGTTTATGAACTCTGAAAATCGTGTGTAGAAGTCTCTCAAAACCAAATCCCCGTAGTGGGTTTATAAAATAAGTCCTGGGCCAAAAATAACTGAACACGATCTGCACGATTTTATCCCAGGTGGATCGGTCCGGATCTGAAGAGGATCGATCCGAGGTCGGACCGGTTCATTTTTGAAATTGGTCTCTTCGATTCGCATTCGGTCCGGGGTCTACTGGATCAAGAGCAAGGCGAATCGGTCCGGGTAGAGGGAAGATCGGTCCGGGGGGAGGACCGGTTCCTTTTTAAAACTGGCGGACCGATCCGGCTGACCCGAACTCTGATTCCTTCCTTTCTTTGATATTCAAATCCGTTTGAAGACAATGTGAGCTTGAATTACTTCAACTATGTAACGACTTATGACATACACAATAATGATGGACAAAATGTCCTTACAAATCTCCCCCCTATGTCTATGCCGGAACAAACATAAAAACATCATAATTATCAAGTATAAAATTGCCTATACAAATCTACCCTTCCATGAACCCAAAACTGGAACGATACAAATGAATAAGACTTCATTGTTTGATCTTCAACTCTTCAGGAATCTCAACGCTTTTCTCATCAGGGTGTGTAATCCAATGATAATCTATGTAGTACCTACACACATAAGACAAAGCAAAATACCAAGTGACGTATCGAGTTTGAAATGAGATAAACATATATACCAATTTATGAGAAAACTCAAAATTTCAAAACACCCCTATAATAAGATAATTCATTGTCCCCCTTTTTATGATGTCCCCAAATAGACAAATGTGAGAAATAAATCAACCAAGCAAGTGCGGGGTGTCACAAGGACTAAATCACACCATGAATGAACACAAAATAACTAAGTCGGTGATAGCGTTAATGAAGGGGCGTGATCAAACTTGATAGGAAAATCAATGCATACAAACATGACATATGTGCACGATGAATATTGAATATTCCTAACAAATGAACTCAAATGCTTCTTTTGGTGTAAAAGACTGGCAATATAAGACATTGACTTAATCAAATCAACAAATCAAAGCTCAAAGTGATTTCCACACCAATAACGTCCAAAACGATTTTATGCTTTTTAGGACTTTCAAGGAAGTGCAAACCCGTTTAAACATTCTCCAACCAAACTCCCTCAGATATATATTTTGAATAGAGGTATGCTAAATTCTCATACTTTGGATAATTGATGATGAAACCTAATGGCCCATATTGTGGCATATATTGCTTTTTATTGCCTTTTAATTTTTGCGGGCTCTTTTAACCTCTTTGGACCTCGGATAATAAAATTCCTCAATTTTTTAGGTCCTTTTTGAACGGTGGCTTTTGCGCAAAGGATTGATGATCACCTTTCGCAACCCCTCCCCGTTATCAATTTAAACACACAGTCTCACCAAAACGGTTTTTACATGCATTCCATTCTTGCCAAGTTTTATCGCATATTGTACGTTGTATAGACATAATTGAGTTGGAAACACTCAAGCCAATATGGGATAGACAAGTACAATAATCAAATATAGCCGTGCATGTGTGCAATAAAGGAGATAGGAGTCAAACATGTAGAAAGATATCACTAATCACATCTCAAAGACTCCAAACAATGTAAAGCACATGGATGAAATGATGTAGCGTCTCCAATCTCTATCAAGAAGTCACATGGATAAAATGGAATGAAATTGTGACTCGGCTATCTTAAATGCTCATCCATAAAAGGTGAAAAAAAAAATTTGGATTTTTCAAAAATTTTATCAAAATAAAATCTTTTTGAGCTTTTCTAAAATGTTTATAAAAAGAAATGTAAAAAGCAAAACGAAAGAAACTAATGATACAAGCTAGCAATAAGAATCAGATGATATGATAATGATAATGCATCCTATGCTAGACATAGACCAACCCCTCAGTCAACTGTGCAAATCCCCAAAGACTTCCTAAGACTCTCAAATCTAAGGGCATCTAAAGGTTTCGTGAAGATATCGGCTAACTGACGGTCGGAGGGAACGAAACTCAGGGATACGACCTTCTCCTTAACTAACTGACGTATGAAGTTCTCGCATAACCTGATGTGCTTTGTGCGCGAATGATGGACGGGATTGCAGGATATGTGTATCGTGCTTGTGTTATCACAGGAAATGATCATGGTGTCCTGTGAAATCCCATAATCCTCCAACATTTGCTTCATCGACAAGAGTTGCGTGCAACAACTCCCGGTGACGATGTACTCAGCCTCCACAGTGGACAAAGAGATGGAGTTTTGCTTCTTGCTCAACTAAGAGACAAGAGCAGAACCAAAATAGAAACACCCACCAGAAGTGCTCCTACAACCATCTGCATCCCCGACCCAATTGACATCTGAAAAGGCGGACAAACGGTCATCGGTATCAAAGGAATACCAAATACCGTATGAGAGAGTCCCACTCACGTATTTGATAATACATTTTAGAGTTTGTAAGTGTGACTCTTTTGGAGACGCCTGATATCACGCACAGACTCCAACACTAAAGGCTATGTCAGGATGACTGGAAGTCAAGTAGAGAAGACTACCTATCATACTCCGATATGAGGTTTGCTCTATGTCCTTACCTGAAGTGTCCTTACTAATCTTCATAGAAGTACTCATAGGTGTACGTGCATGCTTAGCGGAGTCTAAACCAAATTTCTTCACAAGGTCTCTAGTATACATGGATTGGGAGATGAACATCCCATCCTCTAGCCGACGAACCTGGATACCGAGGAAGAAAGTAAGCTCACCTACAATGCTCATCTCAAACTCACTTTTCATCTCCTCCTCAAAGTGGTGAGCATGCTGGGAGCATGTGGATCCAAATACTATGTCGTCCACATAGACCTGGGCAACCAAAATAGCACCGTTATATCTCCTGACGAACAACGTCATATCAACTCCCCCTCTCTTGAAGCCACGAGCTAAGAGATAGGAAGTAAGCCTTTCGTACCAAGCACGAGGTGCTTGCTTCAAACCATACAAGGATTTTCTAAGATAACAGACGTGCTCATGGTGCTTAGGGTCTTCAAACCCTTTCGGCTGTTCCACATAAACCTCCTCCTGTAGAATGACATTCAGGAAGGCACTCTTGACATCCATTTGATATAACTTAAAGCGCAGATGACATGCGATGGCGAGTAGTAAGCGGACGGACTCGAGCCTCGCAACAGGAGCAAATGTCTCTCTAAAGTATACACCCTCTATCTGTGTGTAGCCTTGGGCTACCAACCTAGCCTTGTTTCTGATTATGGTACCATTTTTATCCATTTTATTCTTAAAAATCCACCGGGTACCGATCACATTAGTATCACTAGGTCGGGGAACAAGTACCCAGACATTGTTCTTTTTAAACTGAAGCAACTCATCCTACATGGAAAATATCCAGTGTTCATCTGTGAGTGCTTCTTTATGATTTTTGGGCTCGACTTTGGACGTTTAGCAAAGATGGCTAACAACGTTCTCTAGCTGAGCACGAGTCTTGACCCCTAGAGTGGGATCGCCAATAATGGCAGAAGGGTCATGACTCTTACGAACCCAAGATGGTGTGTACCCTAGCACAGGAGTGGGGTCCACAGAGTGTGATTAAGGGACAAGTAGCTCACTCCCAAAAAAGTCCTCATCCTCACACTGGTAGTTAGAATCAATAGGCGTCGGAGGTTCGTCATCTTGCACGGTGACGTTTATTGATTCCATAAACTTAGAGCTCTTCAGGTTAAAAACCCGATACACTCTACTATTCGATGAATATCCTAGCAATATTCCCTCATCGCTCTGGGAGTCAAACTTTCCTAATAGCTCTCGATCCCGTAGGATGTAGCATTTACTCCCCAAAACACGAAAATATGCAAGGTTGGGTTTCTTTCCAGTCCATAATTCATAAGGCGTTTTAAGTGTGTGTGGACGCAGGTAAACCCTATTCACCGTGTGGCATGCAGTAGACACTGCCTCTGCCCAAAATCTCCTAGAAACATTACGACCTAGAAGCATAGATCTAGTCATTTCCTGGATCGTTCTATTCTTTCTCTCAACAATCCTATTTTGCTGAGGAGTCTTCACAACAGAAAATGCATGTTTGATCCCAAGGCTATCACAATAAAAATCTACCTCTGCTTCCTTAAGTTCAGTGCCGTTGTCACTACGTATCCTGTTAATAGTGACTCCGTGTTGATTTTGCAGGACACGACACTTAGTTGTTAAGAACTCTACAACATCGAATTTCTCTCTCAGAATACCTACGATGGAGTATCTAGAGAAATCGTCTACCATCACGAAAATATACCTCTTACTACCCAAACTCTCAGTACGAGTTGGACCCATAAGATCCATGTGAATCAGCTCAAGTACTCGGGAGGTGGTAATGGAATGCAACTTCCTATGGGGGATCCTAATTTGCTTTCCCAACTGACAGGGTCCACAAACCATGGAAGTTGACTTTCCAAGAGATGGTAAGCCACGTACTAGGTCCTTTTTGACTAAACGAGTCAAATCTCTAACGTTCACGTGACCTAGACGTTGATGCGACAAATTCATAGGAGTGATTATGGTACTGTTGCAGATAAGTGAGGAAGTAGGCACAGTCCCATAGCAATTATCCTCGGTCCTCACCCCTTGCACTAAAAGTTTACCGGTTTGATTATAGACATTACACGCGTCTCGGTCAAACTTTACTGCAAAGTCAGCGTCACACAGCTGGCTAATGTTGAGAAGGTTTGCTTTCAAACCTTTGACGTACAAAATATTCTCTAGTTTAGGAAAACCTGGTAACTCTACAGTACCTCGTCCTATAATGCTAGACTTGCTCCCATCTCCAAAGGTGACTCTACCTTCCTTATATTACTCTAGGTAGGTAAACAATGAGACATCACTTGTCATGTGTCTGGAGCACCCATTTTCAAAATACCACTGTGAGGTATTATGTGCTTTGAGAGAAACATGAACAACTAGGGCTTTATTATCTTTATTGGGCACCCAAGAAGTGGTAACCTTTTGTTTACCATTGTTGTTGTTGGTTTTAGCTGGAATATGAGAAGCATTCACAGACGGCAACGACATTCGTAGAAATTCTTCCATCAAACTCTGTGATGTGGTGGCTAAAAACTCAACATGCTCTCTCAGACTATCAAACTCATCAGTATGACGTGGTGGAGCTGAAGTATGTCGTGTCCAACCCAAACTATAGCAAAACTCCCTCAGGTGGCCTTTTCTTTTGCAATATGTACAAAAGAACATAGTCTTAGACGAACCTTTATTTTCTTTTCTTCGTCGAACTCTCCTTCGTGAATTTTGGCGATGACCATAAGGAATAGTAGTAAATTCAGGGACTGGTCCAGGTGCAATTTGGGACGAGGAGGCACCATCATAACCAATTCCTTGCCTATCACCAAAACTTAAAGCGGGGCCGAGGAGCATCTTTCCCATTTTTCCAGATCTATCCTCGATTTGTACCTTGACTTCCCATGCTCTCTCCAGATCATGAGTAAGCTGGGCAACAAGGGCTTCAAGTTTCTTTCGAGTCTCTATGGAGGAATGGAGCTCACTCGTAAGACTAGCCACTTGTTTAGTCAAGTCCCCTCTCTCTTTCTCAAAATAACTCTCTTTCTCTCTAAACAAACTTTCTAACTTACCACAGGCAGACTCTTTCTCTCTCAACGCGGTGCAGGTGGAGGACACTTTCTCTCTCGTCTCTCCTAACTCTTCTTTTAACGTAGTGATCCTAATAACTAACGCTTTGTTACGCTTTTTAGTTTTAAATGACTCATTATATAACTCGGCGTAGGCGCGTTGAAGAGTACTCTCACTCTCACTTGAGTCATCCTCCCCCTCACTTTCATCGCTCTCACTGTCGAGGTGTCCCTGTGAAGTAGCATCCTCATCGTCGTGAGGTGCACTTAGAGTACTCACATAACTAGCCATGAATGCGGTGAAGTTACACTCATCTCCCGAGTTCACCGACTCGACCTCATTGTCGTCACTAAGGGTAGCATTAAGGACAACTTTGCCCTTTTCTCTATTCAGACGAGTAGCACACTCAAAAGCTCTATGTCCCCTACCTTAGCACTCATAGCACCTCTCACTGTCTTTCTTAGGACGGTTTTTATCATCTTTCTCATTTTTCTTTTCAAACTTATTTTTCTGAAAATTCTTCTTATCTTTAAAATTTCCACTTGTCTTAAATTTGAGAATTTTCTTAAAGTTTTTAACAAATAGAGCCAAATCATCTAAGTCAAAATCGCACTCAGAATCAGAAGTTTCACTATCTTTCTTTCTAGATGACTCTACTCTCTTTCTTGTCGTCCCCTCACTTTTCTCTCTTGGGCATTAAGAGCAATTCCCTTATCTTTAGACTTCACAGATTTAGGAAACATGCCAATTTCATATGTTTACAAGTCTCCTACAAGTTCCTCAAATTTTAGTGTATTTAAATTACCCATAGAATTTAAAAGAGGACCATTTAAATTCATCTTCAGTCCATGTAGTGACAGGTTTTAAATTTGTCACGTTTTCAATAGTGGCGGAGGGAGGTGCCCACCCTCTTTCAACTTGAATCCAAACATGTTCATCTATGGCCTTTAAAGCAGACCTCATACGGGCTTTCCAATATTCATAGTTAGTCCCGTAAAAAACTGGCATTTTATTATATGATTTCTCCATTGAACACGCTCTTTTTCAACAATCAATTTTTTAGAAAATTGATATCTTGGAATATTTTTGCGAAAAATAGGAATACGTGATAGATTAGCGTAACCTGCTCTGATACCAATTTGAAAGAGTGTGCGCTTGCGTTCAAATAAGAAATTAAATAATCAAACTCAGTTCAACCCAAATAAACCCTAAACAAGCAACAAGGTGTGATTGAAATAATATGAAGTCATGCAAGTGATATTCAAACACACACATGTGAGGAAAAATCCCCCAAAGGGGCAAAACCATTTATTTTCATTATAATATTGTAACATACAATTTTGGATTACAATGAAAAATACATTGACACAGAATTACCCGCAGGTGTTGAATCTGTAGTCGGCGGCTGGAAGTTTCCCTTTCCAGGAGGGCAGCAATGAAGAAGAAGAACGGTCTTCTCCACAAGGGTATGAACAAAACAATGTTTGTGTTCTACGGTTTCAAAACGATTCACAAATGATTTGGAAATTGTGTGAATCAAAACATGAGTTTTGGTAACTCACAAATATGAAGACTTTGAGTTTATGAACTCTGAAAATCGTGTGTAGAAGTCTCTCAAAACCAACTCCTCGTAGTGGGTTTATAAAATAAGTCCTGGGCTGAAAATAATGGAAAACGATTTGCATGATTTTATCCCAGGCGGACCGGTCCGGATCTGAAGCGGATCGGTCCGAGGTCGGATCGGTTCATTTTTGAAATTGGTCTCTTCGGTTCGCATTCAGTTTAGGGTCTACTGGATCAAGAGCAATGCGAATCGGTCTGGGTGGAGGGCGAATCGGTCTGGGTGCGGACCGGTTCCTTTTTAAAACTGGCGGACCGGTCCGGCTGACCAGAACTCTAATTCCTTCCTTTCTTTGATATTCGGATCTGTTTGAAGACGATGTGAGCTTGAATTACTTCAACGATGTAACGACTTATGACATACACAATAATGATGGAAAAAATGTCCTTACAATGATTGTGAAGAAAAAATGGTGGACTTCGTGTTTTGATTCGTAGACGATTGTTGAGGCTACATTGGTGGATACCGAGGTACACATGGACTTGCGTGTTGTGTATGCTTGCGTTGGTGGACTCCTACGTTGAACTTTGGAGGAGTTATAGAAGAAAAGAAGAGGCATCAAGGCTTGTGGAGTTGAGTCGTTATCTAAGACTAAATTTTGTATCATAGTGATTGTCTCGATTGTCCGTCCTAATTTTTTTCCCTCAGTGGTTTTCTCGTACATCGACATTGTCAATTTGCTTTACTTTACTACTTAATCTCACTAGATGCATGTTTAGTATTAAAAATATAAAATTGGGTTAATTTAATTGGTTAACATATTTGGTGCATACTAAAATTGAGAAAATTTTAAAAAGATTGACTTAAACTAGAGCACATACACACAGGAGCCTTCTCAGATTTCCACTGATCTCCATTATCCCACGATCGGTGATGCATTTGAGCTTCTGGTGGTAAGTGGATGGGACATCTCTCATATCATGTATCCATACTCTTACTAGGATATTACTGAAAGGAGAATTAATGTCCACAATTAGGAATTCGATAAAATTGAGATATTCTGAGTTCGGATGGGTAGGACCACCTTTTCCAGTGGCATAATCATCTTTCTAGCAAATTTAACCAAAGGGATGGTCATTTTTTTTAAATACTTCATCTTACGATTAAGTTTCTTGAATATATCCATGCACATAACTTCCAAGGAGATTCCCTGATCAGTATTAACTTACTCAATCCCAATTGACAATCCTGAATGTGATCACTACTGCATCATGATGTAGAGTCCTAAATCTGATCAGGTTATCCTCTGTGAAGACTTTGTATTTTTTGTAGTTTATGTCTTTTTAGCATCAATGCTTTCTTATTGGACTCTTGGTAGAGTCAATTTGGAAGGATTCTATTACAACAACGACCTTCTTCAGTTTCATCCGAAAATAGTTGACTTATACCTATTTTGAATTTAAGGCCCCATGGATGACGACAAACTCATGCCCTGATTCACTTTCTAGGACGTTATCTAGTTTTTGTTCGACATCAATGATGGTTTTGGGACCTATCCAATCCACATAGTCTCTCAAATGGCTAAAGAAAATGGGGGAAGACCCAACAAAGAGACATAACGCACTCTAGTGCACGTACCAACAAGATCCTGGGCATAAAGGAACTATTGATCCTTGATTTTACTCAAGATATTATAAATTGTCTCCTTACACACAATGTTTTTAGCTTGGAAAGTTGTAACAGGATTTGCCTTGTCTTTATTCTTTGTTCCTCTAATTTTCTTTCCCCTCTCTCTTGAGGGCATTCTCGTTATCACCATTTTCGTTCGTCTTCAAGTACTCGTTATCATTCTGGGCATCGATGACCATATCTTCCACATTCGCATACTTTTTTTATGCAAGATGAGAGGTCGTCGATAATGTCCGCCTCCTTGTTAGTGAGATATTTGTATAACGTAGAGTTGCTGGGAAACCTTATCTTGAATGAGGCCAAAATTACATGTTCAGAGAACTCCTCAAGCTCATTATAAGTGTCTCAATACCTCTTAGTGTATTCCTGTAAGGTTTTCTTAAGCTTTTTCGTCATAGTGTGGAGAGAATCCACTCTCTTCAGATGGGCGCTGCTGGTGATGTACCAAGCGATGAAGGCTTCAGCGAGATCCTTGAAGTTATTGATCGACCTTTTGATGGTGTTATGTAATATTGTTAACTTTTATGAACTATCTGCATTAAGTAAACTGCTTGTGATGCTGGGGACAAACATAATTGCACGGGTCAACCAAATGAGTAGCTGAGATGACCTCCCTTAAGGGATACATGTGTCCATCTATTTCCGTCTGACTGGTTTATGGGTCACACCATATTCATGGCATAACAAGATCCATAAGACTTTACTTGTGATTGAGGAATGCAATGGATCATCTGAGGTATTACATTTTCAGAGTATGCACGGAGTAGATTGAGTGAGTGAGGTGTTATTCAGTGAGAAATTTATTGGATTTGGCAATTTTGGTCATCTTAGAATCTTCTTAGCGTGTCCCGAGACAAAATACTTGAAAAATATTTCTCTTGGAATTGAACTTGCCACGCGTCAGATGCCAAGTCTTGGCATTTGGCTCAATCATGGCGCGCGTGCCTTGGGATCATGTATTAGTCTGTGCTGCATATCTCTATTTTACAGTCGCGATGTCATGTACATCATTAATAGGGGTAATAATTTCCACTTAAAAGTATAAAACCCCAATTTTGAATTGTTTCAAACTTTCCAAACTCCGTTCACTGTTAGAGAGAGATACTCCCTCCACTCACTAACTTCTTTATTCTCTGATGAAACTTCTTCCTTATGCTATCCTTTCAGCTTCATTACTTTCTTGGAAATCCTTTTTTGGCGAGTTTTTATGACTTTCATTACATATATAGAAAAACATTGAGCGTTGTTTCGATTATCTTCATCTCTTTTAGGGTTCTAAATATGTTGTTTCTCCTTTAGGGTTTTGATTTGAGTTTTCTTCATTTTATTCCCTTATTGGTTACGATTTAGTGTTCTTGTTGTCCGTTTAAAATTTTATTTGGAGCTTATTTATCTTAGGTGTCCATTGACTTGGTTGACCTAGGGTTTTTCCATTTTAGGGATTTTTTTGGCGTTATAGGGTTTCGTCTTTCCCAAACCTGTGGTTTCTGAAACCAAATAGCTCCCAATATTTTGTGTATCCCAAATTCCATCTTTCTTTGATGAACTACGATACTTACATTCATAGGTGGTTAAAATATTTGATTGAATTGGAGTCATCTTGTCTAGAAATCATTGCTAAGTGGTTCCTCAAACCTCTCCAGGTTATTCAACCCGAGGACGAGCCTGATTATCCTGTTAACTCTTCTGGTGGTTATGCACCCCTACCTATAGTTGTGGAATTTCACTATCCTAAATTTATGGGACTGGAAATAACTAACTGTAACACCCCACTCAATTAAATATCGGGTGATCAGTCCCATACCCAATTAAAACAAAAATTACAGTTGGTTCATTCTTAGCATCACTGTCGAAAAACATTTTTTTTGTTTATATAATCACCTAATATCCAATTAAGCAGGTGTTAAATTATCCAAATTTTAATATAAATAAAATTTCCACTTTTAAACATAAACCATTTAACACAATCCATTCACACAATGAATAACAACTGAGTAAATAAAAACTGAAAATAAATGTACCAAAACCAACATGAGAAATTAATCTGTCTAAGATAGAAAGAAATAACTAGAATCCTCTTGGGCGACATGCCCTAAATGAAAGATCAACTACAGAGTATGAATCAATGAATATGAAAGCTTCTAATCAAAGTCCAAGACTCCATAGCATCCATAGCTCGTCAAAAATCTCAATCCTCAATGGTTGGTGTCCCTACGGCTGGACACCTGGTGTAGGAGATATAAGAGAGAAGAGAATATGAAAGAGAACGGAAGACCGATTGTAAAAATAGTTTAGAAAACAACAAGTGAATAAATGTTATATTCAATAATTATTATATACATGTTAGATTATCGGACTCTCTCTTGAGATCCTCGCCTCTCATCTAGAGTGCATAGTTAACGTACCTTAAAATCTTACTAGTTACTATTCCCATGCTAACTAGTTCATATCAGTGACAACTAAACATAGTCCATATCTATCCCACGTATTTCTCTCGCAATACACGTAATACATATATGTCCAATTTCTCTATAACATGGATAAGCCCTTTTCAATTCAATATAATTAAGCATTCAATTACTTAATTCATTTCAGATTTCATTATCTTTCATGTCTACTTAATTCACACAGTAGATAATATCACAAGTATATATACCCATTCAGTCTATTATATATATACTAAACTGCACCCCGAGGCTCAGTTGCGAGGCATGCGTACTCTTCTATCATGTCCCAACACATCTCGTCACTGTCTAAAGGACCATATGTTCGGTATGTCCCACAAGCCATAATTAACAAATGACAAACAATGGAGGCGAACATAGTCCTAAGCCTTTGGCCTACACAAATACCTACGCACCCAAAAGGCCATTCAATACCATTGTTCTCACTAATGGAAATCCAACCTAAGTCGTATGTTCTAAGGCAACAAGTTAGAGATCCCCCTTAAGGCTCATCAGGATATGACTACCCTCTACGCGTAAACCTCCCGTCGATAGCAAGTAGGCTAGGTATGTCATACGCATAAATTAAACAAGTAATAGGTATACACATCAACCTATATAAAATTCGGTACGCACTCGACCAATATCATATTAGGATTTCATCCTACCCCAAGTACCCATTGTATTGATGGTGATGTTGTTTCTTCTTATATTAGGATTTTTCATTTTGTTGTGAACAAATCGGGACATCGTGGTTGGAATGGTATATACCTGATTGTTTGAGATCACTCCTAAAGACAATCGAAATTATGGGATTGGGGTCGAACAATGGAGTTAAACAGTTGAGGTACTTTGTGGAGAATCCCAAAGTTTTGAACAGGTACGAGATTATTTCTATTTTGAATGTATATTTGCACTATCTCTATTTTATTTGGATATATAATATTTGAACAGGTACAACATTGCTATAACAGGTACATATATACTGCTGGGCAATGGAAGTGGCCATACTGCCCAACAATTTGTTTTTCAATTCTGCTCAGAATTATCACGGTCAATGATCGTGACAAGACCTTGACAAAGAAAGTTATCACAGACTTGTCATGGTCTTTGACCGTGACAATTTTTTTAACATTGTCACGGATTTGTCACGGTCCTAAACCGTGATAAAACTTGTCAAGATTAAGGACTGTGACATGACCATGATAAGTCTAACGAACTTGTCACGATCAATGACCGTGATAAGACCGTGACAAAAAAATTTGTCTCGCCCAAAATTATCACGATTATTGACCTTGACAAGTCCAACTTGTCAAGGTCAATGACTGTGATAATTCGGCAGATTTGGTGTAGTGCATAAAATAGACCTCACACATCAATATAATAATGTTCTAGAAGCATTGAAAAATATAATTAACCATGAATACTATAACAAACACCTATGATTACAAATTAAACATCAACACTTTTCAAGTCAGAATTCCGCCCAATATGATTTTCAAGAGTTCAACCTTCCTATCAAAGTGCTACATGTTCATGATTATAATTCCAGAATTAAATTTGAAATTCTAACATAAGCAATACCAACTAGTATTTTATTCAAATGAGAGATTATTTAATCATTCAATCAAAGTTTCAATCTTTATAACCTTAAATCCCATATTTTTATTCATTCATCATGAAAGTTATTAAATAAATATAATTGCAACTTACAGCAAGTAACTACTTGCCTTTATGGATTAGATCCAAACCTCTCTACATATGATGATGGGTTGAATCCGAATATAGCCACCCTGTTCTCCTCACCATGCCATTTTCTCTTCCTTTGTTCTCTTTTCTCTTCTCATGAACTTTCTCTCAATCTCACTTGGGTATTATATTAAAGGTGAGCTACCATCCACCTTCCCTACCTTTAAATACTCCCTTAATTGACCTTAAACCCATTTTCCCACTTAACCTTAAGTTTAAAATGACCCTCCTACCTTCATATAGGTTTAACAATGTCTAAAAAGTATGGACTATTTCTGTCACACCCTACATTTTGGTATGAATGAACAATAAGTACACATAAAGCAATGAATTAAAGTTAAGGCGGAATAACATAACCTTTTATTCATTATCCATATGTTACGTAAGGTGGAACCATCGCAGGGGTGAATTACACGTTTCAAGTACACACTACAATATAGAAAATTAAAAAACGCCACTCCTTGTTCCCATCTGGTTTAATCTCTACTCATACGGTCACATATACGAACAGTTGATCGGTGTCTGCCTCTATTAGGGAAGAGATACTATTTCCTTTCTCCTGGAGCATCTAGAGAAGGAAGGAATTAACACAAATATGCTAAGTAGGTTCTACCAGTTCTATAACAATAATATATATATAAATGAGAGTTGGAGTGTGTATAAAATCAGTGTTTAAAATGGTTGACAATAATGAGCTGATAATGCTATGTTTATCAGATTATAACTTACAATGTTGGAATTCCATAATTCCATATTATTCCATTTAAGAAAATACTGTACATTACTAGTTTAGTTAGAATCATGTTTGAAGAAAATCAAGGAATTTAAACTAATAATCCCATTCTTACAGTTCACTAAAAGGTCTAGAGGTAATTAAGCCATCAGTGTAACTTTATCATAAACCATCCCAAAATCGTTGGGGAAAAGTAACCTGCTCTGCTCACAATTAAAGTTGCACTCATACGTATGTAGTAATAATCAGGGCTCTAAATAATTTGAGACTAGTAGGCCAAGTAGAAAGTTTTATGGGATCACATGTTAGTCTACTTCCTAGTTAATACTGATGCTTATAGTAAAATATCGCATAACAGTGCATGGGCAAATTAAATCAATATCGTATATGATCTCAGTTATTAGGTAAGAAGGGTTTAAAATTGATTCTAAAATTAAATACTTGTGATAATTCAAATACTGATGATGGTTAACAAAATACATAGTATGGTAGTATAATAACATGCACATAATCAAAGTCAATGTGGCTATCACAGAGTGATATCAATAACAGTATTTCAAATACGCGAAGTATAATAATGAAAAGGTAGGAAAAACCTACTTGCTTGGTATTATGTTGAATTGTTGTCACACTGGAGTATTAAGAAGATTTAGGACTTGATTTTCTTTTATACAATGCGTGGCATAGAAGTATTAGGGTTTAATCAGTCAATTTTGTACTTAAAATTGTCTTTAATAAAGTTATGGGGGCTTATGTGTAATTATCTTAAGACTTTAAAATAAGGAGCTTAAGCTCATTTTTGAACTTTTTTGCAAGAAAGTTTTTGTCTTAAAATATTTTGATGTATGTAGGGGAAAAGTTTGGGGTGAAGATTTTAAAGTTGGAAAAATTGCTAGGGGTTGATTTGTAATTTTAAGAAAATTTCTTTAAGTAAAAACCTCATTTTTACATAAACCGATCTAGGAATATCCAAACATGGTCTTATCTTATACCATTTTGATCAGAAAATTAAATAATTTTTTTGGGAATTTTTTTTTTTTTTTGATTGGCCATGCGCCCTCACGCGCAGGGTCAAAGTTTTTGGCCAAAGTCTTCATCTTCTACCTCTCGATTTTGACTTTCTAGGGTTTAAAACATTGACTTAGGTTTTCTCCTTCTCTATTATACCATTTGAGATGATTTCTTAACCAACTTAACATAATTTATCATGAGGATTTCAAATATATAAGTTTCATGGTTCGAATCTCAGTATAACTCGAGTTTCAAAACTATGTATTTTCATGAAATTTGACCTAACATTCGTGGATTTATAGAGTATGGAAGGGTATCTTATGAATTGGGTTTGGTTTCTTCTATGTATTAGAGTAATTTGGTTATAGTTTCAAGGATTTTGATGGACTATAGGTCGAGAATTTTGGATTTACAGGTTTTTAGTTTTGAAAACACTTTCGATTGATTAACCTTCTATATGAACATTCATGGATTTTCACCATTACACTCGACATCCTGAGGTTATACTGACTCTATTCATGGCTTTAAATAAGAATTTTGGTTACCGTATTGTATTTCACCATTAAAGCTGAAGCTGTAATGGTGTTCCTACTATTTTTCTCTATTCTAGGCATTTATACACGTAAAAGCTTGCATATTATTAGTATTCTAACTATATTAACTAGGAAGAAAACTACTAGAATTGAATTTAAATCATAAAATGATGAGTTACCTGAATTGAGAGAAAATTAGAACTTTTGAAGTGAACTGTGGGATGAGTCTCTACATCTTAGGACGTAGGGTATTTATACTACTTTGAGTGGAGAGTTGATTGGAGTAAAAAGGAGGTGGATTTGAATTCAGTTAGGGTGAGTTTTGAGTTTGGTTCAAATGGGGGAACATGGGTTCCTAAGGTTTACCTTGTGGTTTTTCACCTCTCTTGCTGATGTGGGGGTGTATGTGGATTGGGGTAAAACTAAGGTTTTGATTAGAGTCCTTAATATTTGATGTAATTGTATTTATGTCCATAAAAGTAAAATTTTGAAATGTTTAGGGGCATTTTGGTAATTTTAGAAAGTTTTTAGTGTTGAAACTATAATTTCGTGTTAGTTGAGGTCCAAAGGTTTAATTTGATATAAGGTTGAAGTTTTGGTGAGAAAGACTCGTAATCAAGGGAGGAGATCTAGGCACGATTTGTTCAATTAGAAATGATGAACGTCAGATGAGGACACTAGAAGTTTGATCTGAAGAGAGATGGATCAACGCCCAACCCATCGAGGGATAGGTATACAAAAGAGCTGTATAGGAGAGCTCTTAACACATAGATGAGATCCCATTTTTTAAGGGAAATTGAGGAGGAAGAGCCCCTAAAGAAGTTCAGAGTTCCCAAATTTAAAATATATGATGGCAAGACTGACCCCATAGATTATGTCCAGTAAAACAAGACGGCCATGACCATATGGATCCACAATGATTCTCTAATGTGTTGCATTTTCCTTTCTAGCCTACATGACACAACTCAGAAGTGGTTTGAGAGGCTGCCTCATAAGTTTATTAGGAGCTTCAAGACCCTCGATGTGGCCTTTAATGCTTGCTTCATAACCAATATCTCCCACCCAAAGCGAATGGACTCATTTGTCACGATAAATAAAATCCACAGTAAACCCATTGCGAGTATGCCACACGATATTGGAAAGTGTTCAATTAAGTAGACCAGGTTATTGTTGCATCCTTCAAGATCGATCTGCCAACCACTTCCACGCTGCACTAGTCCCTTACAAAGAAGGAGGATAACACCATCGACAACCTCATGGCGCATTTAAAAATTATGCCAAGGTTGAGGAAATTCTTCACACTAGCCTCAAAGAAGCTATTTGTGGCAAAGAAAACAAGGGACGCGGCAAGGATAACAATCCCAAGAAGAGGAATAAGAACGGGGTCAAGAATAGGTTTAAGAATGGGGTTAAGGCAGATCCTTTGAAAGCCTTTCAGGCTATGAGCATAGTTTTTAAAGAAAAAATCTACAAAATACTAGTAAAAATAAAAGACCAATAATTTGTGAAGTGGCCTAAGAAGATGGGTGATGACCCAATAAAGAGGAATAACCTGCTGCGATGAGCATTCCATAAGGAAGGAAGCCACAAGACAGAGAATTGCAAAGCATTAATCCCATTTGGAGGAGTTGGCCCAAGATGGGCATCTGAATGAGTACATAGATAGTAAAGCTAATAAGGTCGTAGTCAGTGGCATCCAGAAGCCAACAACGTCCTAGACGATGACATGGGATAAGAATTCATAATAATTCATGGGACCTCTGACCTAAAGCGGATCTACGGCAATGCTATTCGGATGAAACTAATTAAGGTCATAGGTCATTATAGAGGCCTTCTATATTAACCTTACTAAAATCCAAGTTGTTAAGCAGCGAAGACCAGAAGGTCTCGACCTTAACAAACTCATCGTCTTCACAAATGAAGATTTGGTTCGCGTAAGGACTCTAGTCCATGATACACTCATAATCACTCCTTGGATTGCTAACTAGGACATTGATAGACTTCTGGTGGATTAAGGGACCTCATTTGAGGTGATGTATTTGGATATCTTCCACCGATTAAAGCTTAACCTAACCAATCTCAAAGAGGCAACTATTCCACTTGTCAGCTTCAAGGGGAAAATCATGATGCCACTGGGGACAATAGTCCTACTAATAAGGGAAGGAAATATTTTAAAACTAATTGAATTCCTGGTGGTAAACATGGAATCTCCCTATCACGCGATTCTCGAAAGAGGATGGATGCATACAATGAGAGCCATGCCTTCAACCTTCCACCTGAAGCTCAAGTGTCTCACATACCAGGGAGTAGTGGAGATCGAGGGTGATCAAGCCACCAAGCAATATTGCTTTATCCACACCATCCGACCCATAAAGAAAATAAAAAGGAAAAGGAAGTTCTTTCGAAGGATTCCCAAGATGGACCTACTTTTCTAAATAGAAGTACGGTCGACCAGGAGTGGAGGTGACCAGGGTCCACCCCCTGATAGGGTCGTTAAAAACTTAGAGGAGGTTATGTTTGATGAAAACTTGCCACAGAGTAAATTTTTAAATGGAATAACACTCGCCGATCATGAAAAGAAGGAGCTCGTTGCCTTCCTAAAGAGTAGCTTGTACGTGTTAATTGGGAGCCATATGACCTTCTAGGGATTGATCCCATGGTGGCCTAATGATACGAGAAATTGGACATATACCATTCTCAACCACCATATCAAGTATAAAATAAAGATAGAGTAAGTAAAAGTAGATAAACACAGGATATAGACTGGTTTGGCTATAAAAATGGGCCTACATCCATTTTATTGTCCTACTCACATTATATACATTGTGTAATACATGATTGAGGTACTGTTAGAGGTGTAAAAGAGAGATAATAGAGGAGAATACATGAATACAATGAGGTTGGGCAGTCTAGGATGCGACCTATAGAGGATAATCCTGTATGGCTACGGCAGGGGTGAGCTCCCAAGTGTCGTGACTTCAAGAGAGAGGTACGGTAGAGAATTTGACAGGGCTTCGACAACTGATTTTCCCCCATTTATGAGGTATGACCTTCTATTTATAGAAGTCATAAAGGTGGAGTCATGTGCACGAAGCTCGTGACATGTGGATAGGTTGTACAATCAGAGAATCTTTCTGGAAGGACAACTGTTAAGTGGCTCAATGGAGTTGGAGGTAGCCGTAGCCTATCTTACCCTAGGCAGCAATATGGTGTCCTAATATGGCCATGACCTTCATGTATCTAGGTAGCGGGCTTTTACTTGTCGTCTGCGACTAGTGCCAATATTGGGAATATCAATAAGCCCCCAAGATTCAGTGTCAAGAGGTGTCGAGTTGGTGCTGCGACTGTGTTCTATGCCCATGATCGCGGTGTTATTTGTTTTTGTATATCAACTTATTCCCTGGCAAGTAAAATGTGACGCTTCACGTTCTAGCTCCCTCTTATATAAATGGGATGAGGCCGAGGCCCGCATTACCTTAGTGACTTTATTGAGAGCAAATTATGAGAGAACCCTATCAATTTTTCTTTGAGTTTTTCGGCAAACTTCCAATAGTGGTTCAAGGCTGAGATTGGGTGGTTCAAGGGTGAACTTGGGTGATTCAAGGATGAATTTTGGTGGTTCAACCCCCGATTTTTACATTTTCATCAGTTTTGAGGTAACCTTCTACTTTTGTATTTTTCGTATATGTAACTTCGATTTCTGTTTTCATTATGTTTGGATTCCGATTATGGATGTTCTCATCTAGCTTGCTAAATCTCTTGCCTTTATATTGCTGGGTTCTAATTTTCAATAAGTTGATTAGGGTTATATGGTCTTTTTGGATTTTCCCATTTTTTAAGTTTTGTATAATTAGATTTCTGCCTTTTGGGATTGGAATTGATTTTGGGGTAGTTGAATCTTGGTTTAGGGTAAGATTTTGTAGGGATCGAAGGGTTTTTAATATTTTTGGGTTGAATCATTTCACCTAACCCCATTTTGGATTTTTGTTTTTGGCGAAGAAGACCAAGAACATGTTCTTGGTGTTCTTGGCCAAAACCCTAGGGTTTTGGTTTAGGTTTTGGTTTTCGATCATTGGAAGTTCAAAACATGAGGTGTTTACCAGTTTAACCCCTGGCCACGTATTGATAGTTAATTTGCACTAGATTGCTGCGATTGCATTGATACCTTGTTTAAATTGGAAGTTTAAAACATGAGTTTTTTACCAATATAACCCCTGGTCGTGGCTTGATAGTGTATCTGCACTAGATTTTCTACGACCCCATTGATACCTTATTTAACTTCCCACTGGTTTGAACTGACTGGCTGTAGCCTTCTCAGACAAAAATTCCCTTTGGCTGTAGCCCATTAGGCTAAATGGCTGCGGAATCTAACTTGACTTTGCTGTAGTTTATTTTTTGATCTTTTTTTTATAAGTTTCCATATCTATCGCAGCCTCTACCACGTCTTCCCTTTCTGATAATAGCAGATGCGACACCTAATTGTGGAGTCTTTCTACTTTTTCAAGTATCGCCGCGGCCTTATGCATCAGATCACTTGGGAATATTTGGAGGATTTTTGAAAGAGACACTTTGGTGTTCCTCTTCCCGAAGTACTTCACATGAAGCATTCAAAGGCTAGTGGGCATTGCACACTTAAGGACTGTCCCAATTGTGTGATAATAAATTATGACTCCACAAAATCTTCTATTTTTAGGAATCCAAAAGATACTGCTAAAGAAAAGGAGGAGGACACTCTCTCTAGTAGCAATCAAATCGAGGAGGAAACTACTGCGGTTGGGGCTGGTACTTTCGCTGTGGCCGCGAAAGTTAGGAACATTACTGTTGAATCTTCAGGCCGCAACCAGTCCATTGAGAAATTTCCTGCAACACTTAACGACAAGTGCATAATGACTTAAGAATGGATTGTGGATGTGGTCGTATTTTTTGAGTTCCCAGAAGGGACTATTTACACACTCCCCATTGTAGAACAAAGGCCATGTTCGACTCTTCCTAATGAGGGGGGATGTTTCCTTCTTCACGCCTTCCTCTTGGGGATGATACTACCAGTTCTAGTTACAGTTAGGAGTATTTCTAGTGCCAAAAACTTGGCCCCTTCCCGATTGGATCCAAATGGTTGAAGGGAAATCATTGTTGCCTTAGTCCTATGGCAGAAGCATTTTAAGAGGGACATCATGCCCGCAGAGTTCTCGACCAAAATAGAACTCCGTAGACTTTCCTGTAATACCCCGTATTTTTATGACTTTTAATTTTGGGGATTTAGTAAATTTAATTAGAGATATTAATTTAATATTAATCCAGAAAATTATTTAAATACCGAAAAATTATTTAAATACTTAATAGCGTGATGAGAGTTAGTAATTATTGGAATTTTGTTGTAAATCACTTCATGAGTAAAGTAAGTGGTGTAATTGTATTTAGTAAAAAAAATTATCACGAGAATCTAAATTTGATAGTTTTGGACATTTATCGAGATGCGCTTGTGTCGTGTCGGGATTAAATTTGAACTATTAAAAGTGAATAAATTATAAGTCACCCGTATGGTCATTTTGAGTGTGCCAATGTGTCCGGAAGGGTCGAGATAGTCAAAATAATGTACCCGGAGGTTTAGTTTGGGTCTCGGGGCGTTTCCAGGCCTAATTAACACCCCGGGAGGGCGTTTTGGACATTTTACATTTTTGGGCATGAAAACTCACGAAATTCCTATGAGTATATTAGATAATAGGATTTGTCTTCTAGGGTTAGAACAACCAAAAACCTAAGTTTATGGAGGGATATTGACTTGTACCCTAGAACATAGGAATCCTTGGTACAGGCTATCGGATCGATAGTTAGACGGTCCTAAGAGACGTGAGGGTATGTGCTGACCTCTTAGTGACTTGGAACTATGCTTTGCCTCAATTTTTATGTGTTTTGTGTTAATACGGTTCGAGAGTGATTCCGAACTAGTATTTCCCTTAGTACGAGTGATACGAGGACTGGATAGCAGAGTATGCCAGCACCATAAATTGTATGTGGGGTGCCGTTGGTATATATATTATATGTGTAGATAATATATATTTAAACTTGAAATTTGGAAACTACCTACTGTGACTAATAGTACGTAAGTAATAAATAATTATTTCAACTTGGGAATAAGTGTTTGAAAAGTATGATGCGTTACTGAGAAACTTTAAAATCAAATAAAGCTTATGTGAGAACCTTGCTTTTTAATAAAATTAACTTCCTTAACATTTGAGAAATGTCGGCATGGAATCTTGTAAGTACCTTAAGATAAGCTAATTTATTGGGAGTATTAGTGCGATAGGTGTGCACATTATAAGAGAGATGAGAATTTCTCAAGAGAGTGTCGCACTAATATGATTGTTGCATTAGCCGGTAAGCATTTTAAATACTTGCTAAACAAATTTTAAACTGTTTTACAATCGGGCTTTGACCCGTTTCCTATTTTCTCTTCTCTCTTGTATATATATGCATATATTACAGGTGCCCAGCCACAGGGGCGTCTTGCATAGGATCCTTTGGAAGGAACGCGCTGCAGCTTAGGTGGGAGTTGCAGGACTTTTGCTTAGACGACCTCATTATTGATTCTACTTCTAGCTCTATTTTATTCAGTTGGGCATGTGTCGCCCTTTTTCCATTATTCAGATGTTTTTATTAGAGATTGTGATTCATTTATTTCCAGTATTTATACTTTGGGATTATTACTGTCAGGATGTTTTCCTTAAAGTTTTAAAGTTTGAATTAACTAGTTGGATGCTTAATTGTTTTAATTATATGTTCCAGTATAGTTGTTGTGTAATTATTAAACTATGGATTATGTAAGGTTTTAAATATTGGTTTTAAATTAAATTTGGAAATTGAAGTCTAAAAGGTTTTGTCACTTAGATTAATTATTTAGGGTGTTTAATTGGAAAATTTATTTTTGCGACAGTGATGCTAATAATGAACCAACCGTTCACCTTGATTATAATTTAATAAATGACTGATCACTCGGTATTTAATTGGGTGGGGTGTCACAGGTGGTATCAGAGCATCAGGTTCTAGTGTCCTTTAGGATCTGTACGACTTATTTCGCTTTCAGCTTAGCGTTCTTGCTATAGAGCCCTATTTTAGGATTGTTGTATTCTTGCTTTTACGATTATGTCTTCAGCTATTTGAGATTTAATAATAACTTTAGACTAATAAATTTCTTCACATTTCAGGTGCCTCCGAGACGCGCACCAAAGGATAGGAGTGCCCATGCCGAGCAACCAGTAGCTCCGTCTTAGGGAACGAGGAACGCTACCGAGGTAGCCGCTATCGTTGCTCATGCGGTGAATGCCGTGCTAGCGGTAGTACAACAGGCTCCACCCCAAGTTTAGGCAAGGGCGCCAATACCGGCACAACTTCCATCTGCATGGGAGCGAGTTAGGGATGCCTTTCAGAAGGCGCATCCCCCAGAGTTTGCGGGTGGTTCGGATATCATTGTGGCAACCCATTGGAAGAAAGATATCCAGAGGCATCTGCACATGTACGAGTGCACAGACGTACAAAAACAGCTGTTGTCTTCCTTTAAGCTAGTGGGAGCCGCTTTGCATTGGTGGGAATCCACTACCACCTTGGAGGATAGGGATATTATAACTATTCACTCATTTTGGACGCGATTTGATAGCAAATACTTCCCATCCGCTATGCAGACTAAGATGAGGAGGAAGTTACTGAGTCTGAAATATGAGAACTCGACTGTTGATGAGTATGAAGAGGAGTTCACTAGACTTCTCACTATAGTGCCAGATGAGGCATCCACTGAGGGAAAGAAGATACTGTTGTTTGTGGACGGGTTGGCTTAGAGGATCCGTCAGCACCTCAAAGGCAACCTGTCACTGAGTACCTACACGGACGTACTCAATGCTTCTTTGTTACCTTACTAAGATCACCGCTTCCATTTACAGGGAAGCAAGTGAGCAGGAGAGTCCAGCCAGCAGGGCAGGACAGGGGGTAGTGGTGCTAGTGGAGCATCGACATCTCAGGGGAAGACTCGTCAGCATGAGCAGAGTTCTCATCAGGGGGACCCTGCCAAGCGGTTCCGATTAGGTGACTCCAGGCAGGGATTTTTGGGATTTAGGCAGGGTCAGTAGGGCCAGCCTAATAAGCAGGGCCAGCAAGGCCAACATCGTCAGCCGCAGGGTCAGCAGCAGTGCCATCAGGGCCAAAAACGTTTTTCAGCAGGGCCAGTAGGGCCAATGATGGGGTGTTAACGGCCAGCAGGGCCGTAATCAGCAGGGACAGAGGGGAGGAAATTTTCGGGGCCGATGCTTTGAGTGTGGTAAAAATGGCTGCAGGCGCCAGGATTGTCCAGAGGGTGATAGGGCCCCACAGCAGCAGGGTGCCCGTAATGAGCCACAGAGGCCACTTTTTCCAGCCTCCCTCTCAGAACCAGCTCAGGCACCAGCCTTACCAGCCATTCCAACAGCTCCAGTGCAACAGGGGCAGTTACAGTATGGACGTGTCTATAATGTCTACCAGGTAGCAGCTCCATAGGCTTCACCCGCGATTGAGGGTATGTTTCCTATCCAGGGTACTATGGGTCGGGTTTTATTTGATACTGGGGTGACACATTATTTTATAGCTACTCACTTTGCGAAGGCCTTAGGGTTATTAGCCACAGCAGAGAGCACAGTGACATGCGTAGACTCACCACTGGGAAATGGATCGTTAATTTTCTTTATATGTCGAGGTGTGGGTGTAGATATTGGTAGCTTAATCTTACCAGCAGACATGTTAGTCTTCGATATGCATGAGCACGACGTTATTATTGGCATGGATTGGCTCGCAGCATACAGAGCCATGATAGATTATTTCGGTGCGAGTATTATCCTTGCCAGTTCAAGGTAGGAGATATTTGTAGTGGCGATGCCTCGCCCAGAGGGAGGCTCTACCGCTCATTTGTATTACATAGAGGAGGATACCTCGAAGGAGGTCGTGATTCCCTTAGACTCGATCCCATTTGTTCGTGAGTATTATGATATATTTCAGGAGATACCAGGTCTACCCCCCATTCGAGAAATTAATTTTGTCATAGATTTGTTACCGGATACTCAACCGATAGCACGTGCTCCATACCGTATGGCTTCAATGGAAATACAAGAGTTACGAGATCAGATAGAGCAACTTTTAGGTCAGGGCTTCATTCGTAGGAGTACTTCAATTTGGGGGGCTCTAGTGTTGTTTGTGAAGAAGAGAGATGGTTCACTGAGGCTATGTGTGGACTACCGGGAGCTGAACAAGGTAACGATACGGAATAAATATCCGTTGCCTCGAATCAATGATCTGTTCGACCCGTTGAGGGGAGCAACATTCTTTTCGAAGATAGATTTGAGGTCAAGATACCATCAACTACATATTAGGGAGCAGGATGTTTCGAAGACTGCTTTCTTGACAAGATATGGGTTCTATGAGTTCAGAGAGATGCCATTTGGACTCACAAATGCTCCAATCGTATTCATGGACGTGATGAACCGAGTGTTCAGAGAGTTCCTGGATAATTTTGTCATCGTCTTCATAGATGACATCCTGATATATTCGCACACTGAGGAAGAGAATGTTGAGCATTTGAGGCAGGTTCTTCAGACTCTACGAGAGCATCAGCTGTATGCTAAGTACGAGAAGTGTGGATTCTGGTTACGGGAAGTGCAATTCTTGGGACATGTTGTTTCTAAACTGGGGATAGCGGTTGACCCGAGTAAAGTGTCAGCAGTGAGGGAGTGGGGACAGCCTACGACACCGACGAAAGTGCATAGTTTCTTGGGGTTAGCCGAGTACTACAGGAGATTCATTCAAGGATTCTCCAAGATAGCGGGTCCATTAATGAACCTGACTCGCAAGAGGGTACCATATGTTTGGGACGATACTTGTCAATTGGCTTTCGATGAGCTGAAAGACAAGCTTACTTCAGCACCAGTCCTTTCTTTACCTAAGACGGGTGTGGAGTATCTGGTTTACATCGATGCCTCTTTACCGGGACTCAGGGGAGTACTTCAGTAGGAGGAGAAGGCTATAGCTTTTGCCTCCCGCAAGCTTAAGCCGCCCGAGAAGAATTATCCCACACACGACCTAGAGTTAGAAGCGGTCATCTTTGCATTGAGGATATGGAGACACTATTTATTGGGGGAGAAATTTAGCTTATTCACAGACCATAAGTCACTGCAGTACCTGTTCACTTAGCGAGAGCTGAATATGCGTCAACTCAGGTGGTTAGAGTTTGTGAAGGACTATGAGTTCGACATACAGTACCATCCGGGGAAGGCCAACGTAGTTGCTGATGCGTTGAGCCATAGACCGGTAGATGATATAGTGACGTCTGGAAAGTAAAGTGGAAAGAGCTGGGTCACCAGGACACAGTATCCCTTTCCTTCATATCTGTCATGAGAGTGACACCCGAGATTGTTACGAGGGTAATACAGGCACATACAGCAGACCCATTTTGCCAGGAGCAGATTGTGCGACTTCTAGCTGAGGGTGCTGAGTCCTATTCCGTTAGTTCTGATGGAGGTTTGAGGTTTAATGGGAGATTAGTGGTCCCAGAAGGAGAAGGCTTACGTCATGTAGTGATGACCCAGTCTCACGGGTCCCGATATGCGGTGCATCCTGGGGGAGATAAGATGTAACATGATATGAGGCGGCAATACTGGTGGAGTGGGATAAAAAAGGACATTACTGAGTTCATGTCCAAGTGTTCTACCTGCCAGTTGGTAAAAGTGGACCACCATAAACTATCGGGGTTGCTTCAGCCCTTGGAAATACCCGCGTGGAAGTGGGAGAGTATTTCCACGAATTTTATTACTGGGTTGCCTACATCACAGCGGGGCCATGACTCCATCTGGGTGATTGTGGACCGTTTGACCAAGGTGGCTCATTTTCTGCTAGTGCGGACAGACTATACCACGGGTCAGTATGCTCAGTTGTTCATTACTGAGATTGTCAGATTACATGGGGTGCCCCTGATATATTGTGTCAGATAGAGACAAGATTTTCGTGTCGCGTTTCTGAGAGAGCTTTCAAGAGGCCATGGGTACAGAGTTGAGGTTGAGTTCAACTTATCACCCACAGACAGATGGAAAAACTGAGCGTAACAATCAGATGTTGGAGGATATGCTACGCATGTGTGTCCTTGATTTTGGGGGAGGTTGGGATCCATATCTTCCACTGGTAGAGTTTGTTTATAATAACTCTTATCAGTTCACGATTGGCATGGCTCCATTTGAGGCATTATATGACAGGACTTGTCATTCTCGTACTTGTTGGCTAGAGGTGGGGGACAACAAATTGCTCGGACCGGAGGTGATTCAGGAAACCTACGCTAGGATTGAGATTATCAGGAGTCGCATTCGGGTAGCCCAGGACAAGCAGAAAAGCTACACCGATGCAAAACGGTTCTTTCGAGAATTTAATGTGGGGGACCAAGTATTAATACGATTATCTCCTATGAAAGGAGTGATGAGGTTTGGGAAGAAAGGAAAACTGGACCCGAGGTACGTGGGCCATTCCCATTATCGAGAGGATTGGGCCGGTAGCATACAGATTGGGACTGTCAGAACATTTACACCGCATTCACGATGTATTCCACATCTCGTAGCTGAGACGATACCTTAGAGATGACATGGCCCACACTCACATCGCGATTGAGGAGATTGACTTACAGCCCGATAGCTCTTACGAGGAGAGACCAGTGGCTATTCTAGACCATAGCGAAAGGAGATTGAGGTCAAAAGTAGTTCCACTTGTACGGGTCCAGTGGGAGCATCATAATGGGGAGGAATCCACTTGGGAGCGTGAGGTAGACATGCGTGAGAAGTACCCAGAGTAATTCTTACCAGGTATACCTTATATTTTTCGAATTTCAGGACGAAATTCCATTATTAGGGTGGAAGTATGTAATACCCCGTATTTTTATGACTTTTAATTTTGGGGATTTATTAAATTTAATTAGAGATATTAATTTAATATTAATCTGAAAAATTATTTAAATACCGAAAAATTATTTAAATACTTACTAGCGTGATGAGAGTTAGTAATTATTGGAATTTTGTTGTAAATCACTTCATGAGTAAAGTAAGTGGTGTAATTGTATTTAGTAAAAAAAATTATCACGAGAGTCTAAATTTGATAATTTTGGACATTTATCGGGACGCGCTTGTGTCGTGTCGGGATTAAATTTGAACTATTGAAAGTGAATAAATTATAAGTCACCCGTATGTTCATTTTGAGTGTGCCAATGTGTCCGGAAGGGTCGAGATAGTCAAAATAATGTACCCGAGGGTTTAGTTTGGGTCTCAGGGCGTTTCCAGGCCTAATTAACACCTCGGGAGGGCGTTTTGAACATTTTACATTTTTGGGCATGAAAACCCACGAAATTCCTATGAGTATACTAGATAATAGGAGTTGTCTTATAGGGTTAGAACAACCAAAAACCTAAGACGGCCATTGGAAGGGAAGAGGATAAGCTCTCCAAGGAGTTCAAGGCCAAGAACTCCATCGTTTGCATCACCGTCGCCACCAAACTTTAGATCAGGCAACGAGGATCGCAACCACACCAATCTTGTCCACTAATCTGAACCAAGAATTCCCAGGCAAGTATCTATCTTGCTCTATTTCAGTTAATGCTTCAACAATATTAGCCTAGGAATGATTAGGACTAGTTTTTGTGAAAGAAAAACCAATTTTGGAGACTTGAATTGCATGATATATGGGAATAGATGTATTCTGGAAATCAAACTCACATGTAGAGATTGAACCATGAAATTAAAGTAAATTAGGAGGATGAAATCTGGTAAAAGAATGGGAAGAAACTAAACAAAAAAAATATTTGGGTTCTTGATATTTTTATGGATTATGCCCCATTTAATTCGTTATTCATGATGAAAATTCGCATGCCATACGTAGAATACCATTTATTTGAGAATATAACACTGGTAGTATAAATTATTGGAGTTTGGAAGTCTAGTATATTGTTTTGGATGATTTTGGAAGAGGAAACCCGTAACTGGAAATTCTGCAGATTCGCCATACCTGCTTGATCGATCGATCAAACCAAGAGCATCGATCGATCGAACACCTGACATTGATCGATCGACCCCTCCTGTAAAACTCACATTTTCCCATTTTTATAGGTTGTTCCAACTTAAATGATTAGACATTCTTGGACATTAATGTTAGAACATTTTGGGATGTAAAGAAGACCAGTAGGACTTTATAAAAATGGAACCTTTAATGTAAGATGAGATTACCATTTAACGGAGGTGAGTGAGGCAGCTGCTTCGGTGACTGTGGAGCATACTGGAGAGATGGCTGTGAGAGAGGTATTATACTATCATACCCTCTCTCTTACTGTTTCTCCCTTTTTCTTCTTGCTTTTACTGCGTAAGTGTTCTCACCTTCACCCTTATTTCATTATTTTCAGGTGAGTGAAGCAGCTGCTCCGGAAACTGTGGAGCATATTGGAGAGATGGCTGTAAGAGAGGTATTATACTGTCATACCTTCTCTCTTTATGTTTTTCCTTTTTTCTTTTTGCTTTTACTGCGCAAGTGTTCTCACCTTCTCCGTTGTTTCATTATTTCCAGGTGAGTGAGGCAACTGCTCCGGTGACTGTGGATCATACTGAAGAGATGGCTGTGAGAGAGGTATTATACTGCCATACCTTTTCTCTTTCCATTTCTCCCCTTTTCTTCTTGCTTTTACTGTGCAAGTGTTCTCATCTTCACCCTTATTTCATTGTTTATAGGTGAGTGAGGCTGCTGCTCCGATGACTGTGGAGCGGGAAGAGAGTGATGTGCAGTATCCTTCTCACGTATTTAACTGTCATACCTAAGTTACTATTGCCTCTTGCTAACTCGCGAGTCGTATTAATATTTCTTACTGCTCATTTATTATGCTAAGCCTGGCATCCCCCTTCAGCTGACCCCCTTCCGACTGGTGGCATCATACTCACCCCTTTGAGCTTTGGGGTGAGCTTTGTATCGTATCACTTTTTAAAGTCTGGACATAACTCTCATTATATTCTTTCTCTTTTGACTCATCATATACACTTATTTTTAGGATTTTATTGGTAGGTCCACCAAGGTCGCTGATGAGGGGGATTAGAGTTCTGAGGCCACTCTTATAGCTGGTGATGCTGATTCTGGCAGGGAGTCCTCTTTTCTTCCTTATGAGATATAGTCTCATCATTTAAAGAGTGACACCGAGGCCTCAGAAGATTATGGCGTGAGCAGCGACCAGGGCACTTCAAGACACACGAGTGCCAGATTCTAGATTTGATTTTCGAGCATCATCTTGAGACATTCACTTCTCAGAGTGTGCTTCATATCGATATTCTTATGATGTTCAATCTGAAGGCCCTTGGTAGCCACCTTCATGATTTCTTGACTACTTCTCCTGCTGATCTAACTAGTGCTTCGTTTTGTTGTTCTTGGAGGCTCTCCATGACCTGCAGTAGTCCTATCATTTTCTACTAGGTTGGATCGATGCCGTAGTTCGTCCTTTTCTGAGCATTCCATTTCGAAAGATGGTGAGACTTCACATGTCCAGAAAGATTGCGGTCGATCAGCAACAAGTGGAGGCTGCGAGGATCCGGACCAAATTACATCACTTTAATCCCAAATTACATCGCTTCAGTCCCGACTTGACAGACTTGAGTCTGATGACCAGGAGGATGAGGCCAAGTTGACCTAGATGGAGGAGCTGTTCGTGCAAGTGGATGGTTCATCATATGCTGGAGCCCTTGCTCGCGACGACTTACTTTTTGTTATTTCTAGTGGATAGGCTATTTCTTGCCTTGTACTAATTTTGTTTCTCATATATAGAAATTGGTTATTTATTAATGAGATATATTGTTTTGTTTCTTCTGCAATTTTCTTTTTCTTTGCCTCCATCTATACTTTTGGCATATATTTACTGAGAACTTCTATAATTTTCTGTGAGCGTTTGGTCAATTTAGGTTGCCCCTTATACCGTGGGGTACTTGCATTGATCTGAGCAAGTCATATACATACACACACATTTTTTTGTTAGTGCAGCCCCATATGACTGCGGGGTATTTGCATGTTATCTGGGTGAGTTACTAATTCTTGAGCTTCCCCCGATGTCTGTGGGGGTGCTCTTTTACATTATTATAAGGAATAACTTGGAGGGAGGGAATGACCCGGTCTCCTTCCTTTTTCAAAAGAATCTTTACCAATAAAACAAGTAAATGGTAGATGATTCTCTCTTTTATTTTGTGAATTAAGACAACCCTTGGTCTACGGGGTCCTTTCTCTACATTTTTCTTAAGATCTTTCATGGTCTCAAAGATATTAGATAGGGGGTTGACCTCCCTCTCTACATTTCTATTACAATGGTTAAGTAAAACATTGCTTTGAGAACAGAGGTTAAAACTTGTTCTCTAGGCTGTAACTTAAAAAATATTTTTATTTTATATTTTTTTATTACCTGGAGGGTGTCCTCCTTCTGGTATGGTGACAAAATAAAAACTACTTGTTTGCATATCTGGAAGGACTTTTCTCAATATACTTTCTCTTAGGATGGATGTACCCCCAAGGTGTAATGAGCAAACTTATTCTTCTTTTTCATGCACCCTCTTCTATCCTAGTAGAGAGCATTTGTGAAAAGAAACATTATGTTGGGTCTACCTCATACAGTAGGTAGGTAACCAAAACAAAAATCAATAATTGATCAAAAGTATTGTTATTCATTTCTTTTTCTCTTGTGTACTGTTTACAAGATGGTATTGCTCTATCCTTTCTTTACCAAAAAAAATTCTGGTATGAGAGAAAACCGCTCATGTTCTATCGCAAAAATGAAATTAAATAAAAACTAGGCATAGTACCTCTTTAGCCACTTACAATTGATGGATTGGAGATAGTCACTCTTTGGCTCCGAAATCTGGCAGTATCCTGACTTTCCTTCCCCTCTCACCATAAAGGGGCCTTCCCAGTTGGGTTTGAATTTTGACACTGATATGCTGCAGAGGTGATGGGTAGATGCGTGGAGGACCAAGTCTCCCACTTGAAACTCTCTGGGTATGACTAGATTTTCATAAGCTATGGATAGCTGTTGAGTGTAGACTTTGAAGTTATCCCTTGCTATATCTCGGCTCATCCAACGCCTCCAGCTGCACGTTCCATGGGTCCGAGATGAGTCCATTTCTTAGAGAAATTCTAGATGAGGGTACTGTTAGTTCCACTGGTAGGACAGCTTGGGTCCCATACACGAGTGAAAATGGAGTAAACCCGATCGACTTTCTCTTCGAAGTGCGGTAGGCCCATAATACCATGGGTAGCTTCTCATCCCATGCCCCTGGCATGTCTTCCAGCATATTCTTCAAGATATTGATTAAGGTTTTGTTGGTGGACTCCGCCTGCCATTTCCTTTTGGGTTGGATATGGTGGACCTGTTGTGCATAATCTTATACTTGTCCGTGAGAATCCCCATATCCTTTCAAACGAACTGTTTCCCATTATCTATGAGACTCACCTTGGGTATGCCAAACCTACATATGATATACTCCCTGATAAAATGGGTTACCACATGGGCATCCACCTTCCTTAGGGGGATGTCCTCTGCCCATTTGGTATACAATTCTGTAGCTATAATGATGAAAGATTTTCCATATGAGGTCGAGTTGATCTTTCCCACCAGATCGAATGCTCATGTGTGGAAGGGGTAGGGAGCTGCTATGCTTTGCAAGATAATAGAAGGGGAATGTACCATGTTGACATGTACTTGGCAAGCTCTGCACTTATTCACATAACCAATGGAGTCAGTCTCCATAGTCGGGTAGTAACACCCTAACGTCATCAGCTGATCATACAGTTTGGCACCTCCCATGTGGGAGGGCTCATGAGATTCCCTTAATACACTCCCCATGTCTCCCTTAGCTATGCACTTCAGTGCCTTCTCATTATAGCCTTTCCTGTAGAGCTCTCATTCTACCAAGTAGAAACGGTCTATCCTCTTCCGGAGATATATTTCATCCTCTCTTTTCGTGGTCAGCTCACCATCTTTCAGATATGCTATATATGGTTGCCTCAAATCTTTAAAGGACTCGACAAAAATAGATTTGGTTGGCTAGTCGAAATGGGTTTGTCACTTTAAACAGCCTTGATGCAGATGACCAGCCTCTGCGCTCATGGTGGGCCAATAGTGGCCCCCCTCTGCAACCAATGATAAAACGGGATGTTAACATCCCTATAATGCTTTTCATTCATCTCTGCCAACCTCTCTTTAGCTTTTTGTTCTCCAACACACCTCGTTAAGAACCCTCCGGGGCTCTTGAAGTAAAGTGTCCCCTGCAGTAGGTGGTAGTTAGACAACTCTAACTTCTTTATTATCCCCTTTTTTGTCTCTAGCTGTTTCACCACTAGGTGTCTCCAATCTTTTGGCTCATTGCTTAGGAACAAAGACTTCACTGTGGTAGGCACTGTTCTCCGCCACACTATGACCATTTCCTCTGTCTCATCCATATCTAACTTCTGTGCTATCGTAGCTAGTGCGTTGGGATGGCTATTCATTATTCTTTCATGTCTCTTAACAGTTACCTCCAGGAATTGCCTCAGAAACCTCTGGATGATGTATCTTTAGGGTGCCAAGTTAGCATGCTTGAGATCAAACTCCCCATTAACCTGTTTCACCACTTGGTTAGAGTCCCCTCGAATTCATAACATTCAAATTCCCCTTAGGAGCACTTCCAACATACCTAAAATGAGAGCTTCATACTCAGCCTCATTGTTTGAGCATTTGAAGTCTAACTTGAAAGAGATGGTAATCTTCTCCTTGCTATTCGAGAGTATGAGTCCCGCACCTCCTGTGCCTTGGGCGCACGAGCCATCAAACTCCATTTCCCACTTTTCCATTTCTTCCACCATGCATGCTTGGAAATTCTCCCCCGATAAATTTTCATCAGGGGGCTCAAAATTTCCAGTTGGAAAATGGGACAACAAATATACTACTGCCTGAATTTTGATGGCTTTGGTCACCATACACTTCAGATCATATTCTGACAAAATTTAGAACCATATTGCTGCTTGCCCTAAAAGTATCGTCCTTTCCAGGAGGAACTTAATAGGTCGCACTTGGTGACTATATGAACTGTAAAGTCTAGCAGATAGTGTCTCAACTTCTGAGCCATAAATACCAAGGCAAGACAGTGCCTATCCACATTGGTATATCGAGATTCTATTCCCGATATTACTCTTGATAAGTAGTACACTGTCTTCTCTACTCCTTCCCTTTCTTGGGCCAGTAGTGACCCTATGGATCTTTCCGTTGAGGTGAGGTAGAGCAGCAGCGGTGCCCCAACCTCGGGTGGGATCATCGTGGATGGAGAAGATAAAATCTTTTTAATCTTCTCAAATTCTTTCTTCTGTTCCCCCGAGACCCATTTGGCCTTTTCCTTCAGTAAGGATGTAAATATGTGAGTTACCTCTGCTAGAGCAGGTATGAACCTTCTCAGGTAAGATACCTTTCCCAAGAAGCTCTTGAGCTGCCTCTAACTCTTCGGGGGTGGCATCATTACTATGGCTTTCGTCTTCTCTGTATAAACTTTCATCCCTCGTCTATTCACAAAAGATCCCAAATTTTTTTCTACAGTGACCCTGAAAGCATACTTCGAGGGGTTCATCCGCATCTTGTACTCGCGGCACCTTTCAAACTCTCTCCGTAGGTCCTGTATGTGCTTACTTTCTCTATTGGATTTTACCACCATATCATCCACATAAAACTCTAGTATATCATGAAACAGGTCATGGAAGATTGCCGTCATGGTTCTCTAGTACGTGGCCCCAACATTCTTCAATTCGAATGGCATGACTGTGTAGTGGAAATTTCCTAGTGGCGTGCGAAAGGTAGCCTTCTCCGCATTCGTCGAATCCATCTTAATTTGGTTGTAACCGACGTACCCATCCATGAAACTATACATCTCATGGCCTGCGGTATCATTAACTAAGTTGTCTATGCTTGGTAGAGGAGACTCATCCTTGGGATATTCCGATTCAGATTGCGAAGATCCACACAAATTTAGCTTTGGCTTTTATCTTTCTTTGCCACTGGTACTATATTGGAGAGCCACACAGGGTGCTAAATAGGCTTGATGAACCTTGCTGCCAATAACTTATCCACCTCTGCCTTTATCTTCAAGTCAAGATCATCCTTGTGGGTACGTGTTGCTTGCCTTACTGGAAGAGCATTGTGAAGAACATTTAATTTGTGAGAGCTCACCTCTAGGTCTATCCCGGGCATTTCTGTGTACTTCAAAGCAAACACATTGGTGAACTCTTTGATCAAGACAATGAGATCTTCTTTCTATTTTGGGTTTAGACTTTTGGAGATTAGAATGGGTCTACCTTTATTCCCTTCTACCCCAGGATAATCTCCTCTAACCACTCTGGTGTCGGGTTGACGCTCTGGTCTTAGAATTCCCCCCGTACAAACTGTTATAATCGGTATATGAATTTCCCATCGAGTAGGACCATTTTTTTTGCAAGTTTGAGGATGTTTGGATACCTCCTCCACCTTCCTCTTGCCTTTGCTATGTGGGGGATCACCCTTGTCCCCAAGCGATCGTGGACAGGCTTCTTTTGCTGGGAACTTCCTCCAACCACTTGCTTCTATTCTAGCCTTCTTGTGAAATTCTTTCTTTCTTTCTTCATCTAGTTCCGTGTAAAATGTTTCATCCACCAGATGGGCTTCCTCAATGGAGAAGGGTTTCTGCTTTGCCTTTATTATGATCTCTGTTCCTTAGATATTGGCCTTTGCACATTGATGGTAGGCGGAGGACATTATGCGATGGGTATGCATCCATACCCTCCCAATGAGTAGCTGGTAACTGGTATTAGCATTAATGAGATGGAATTTGATGTGGGAGGTGAAATTCACCAACTTGATTCCTACATTCACGTATCTTATGGATTGCATTCCCGCGCTGTCAAACCCTGAGATCACTAGTGGCACCAACACTATCTTCTCTTGGTTAATCCCCCTCACGAATAATGTATTGATGGGCATGATATTTATAAATGATTCTCCATCCATTAATTCCCTTGGGAATGAGACTCCATTGATCATAGCTGTAACATACAACGGATAATTTTGGAAGTAAGGCACCTGTCCGTCTGCTTCAGAAAAGACCACCTCAGAGGTGTATATTATTATCACCCTATTAATTGGTCCCTACTAATTCAATGAAGAGTCCCTGCGCTGCTGCACAACTTCTATAACTCTCCTTATGATGACTACTCTGCTGTCATACTTCACTCCTATTTGGTAGAAGAACCATTTGAACTTGGGGCTCCTCACTATGTCCTCGCATTCCAAATCTAGGTCTACCTCATAAGTCTGGGTATTACAAACATATTCTTCCTCGTATGTCCCACCCTTTCATACAGAGCAAGGATGACATCCACTTCACCCTCTGGGAGGTTTGCCTGCCTAATTTCTTCACTTCCATCTTCTTGGTCCAGAGTGAAGAACCACTCCTCTCGCTTCCTTTCTAGCTTAATTCTCTATTTCCTACTCAGTCACCACCTTTCCAACTCTTCATATATTTGATCATCACTCTCCCACTCCATTAAATCTGGATTTGCTTCTTCATCATACGCCACTACCATGTTGGTAGTGCCAAAGTGATGTGATGGAAGTGGATTTCCATTGACATCCACATGAGGAATCTGCAAGGTACCACTGGCCACCTCCTTGCCAATGATCCTCCTCAAGTAGTAATAATCCTTGGTGGAGTGTTGCACCCGCTGGTGTAACTCATAATATTTAGGGTTGGTTTTATCTGTTGCTATTGGGATTTCTCCATTAAAGTGAGGGGGCCCTACCAGCCCTCCCGTACCAAGGTACGATAATAATCCATAGCTTTTGCTATGCTGAAAGGTAGCGGTGGTGGAGCATCTTCCCCAAACTTTTTCTTGTTACCTGGGCTGCTATTCTCGAATTCGGAGCCTCCCTTCTTGCCCTTGGGATTTCCATCCACATCGTTGACTGCTTGCCTCCTCGAGACTTGAAACCTCCCAGAATTCAGTGGTACTTGCGTCCTCCTCCTCGAGGTCCTTATCTTGATTATCACGGATATATTTTTAGCAGCCTTGGTGAACTCTCTAAAAGTTCCATCTCTAGTTTCATTGATCAAATGCAACTTGTATTCCTCCAAGAGTCCGTCGACACATATTTGCAGTAGCCTTTCCTCTATTACATCCTCATGGACATACAATTCCTTTTCACCGAAATGTTTGATATACTGCATTAACTCCTCACCAGACTTCTGTTGCACCAGGTGTCTCATTGTGAATTCATCCTCAACTATAAAAAACTTTTGGAGGAACTGCTGGTGCATCTATTCCAATGTAGGGATACTGTTGGGTGTCAAACGGGAGTACCATGTATAGGCCTTCCCTATAAGTGTCTTGGAGAACTCCCTCAACGTCAGATTTTTTTCATTGGCATGCACTCTTAGATATTCAATGAACCTTTTCACGTGCTCTCTTGGATTCTCCCTTTTGCCTCTTAACTTGATAAATTTTGGTGGAATATACCCCTCCGGGTATGGCTTCTCATTCACCTCTTGTGGGTAGGGGTCCTGCAACTCCTCATATAAATAAGGACCCTGTGACACCCCGCCTAATTAAATACCGGGCGATCACTCCTTTATTAAATTAAAATCAAGGTGAACAGTTGGTTCATTCTTAGCATCACTGTCGTGAAAATAAATTTTCCAAATTAACACCCTAATTAATTAAGCTAAGTGACAAAACCATTTTTAACATTACTTTCCAAATTTCATTAAAAAAAATCATTTATTTATTTAGTAACAACATTATCAATAAGTAATATTCATACCACAATTATCCTGGAACATAATCCAATTAATTTAAACATTCAACATTCAAAGTCCCAACATTTAAAACTTAAAGTAAAACATTCGTGCTGAATAAATCCCAATGTAACAGTACTGGAAATAACTGGAATACAAATGTCCCAATAAAATAGATAATAGTGGAAACGGCGACACATGACCAGTAACTGATAATGATAGAAGAGGAATCAAGTAAATGAAATCGTCTAAGCAAGTGGCCTGTAACTCCCACCTAAGCTGCAACACGTTTCTCCCAAGGGATCCTAAGCAAGACGCCCCTATGGCTGGGCACCTGTAATACATACATATATATACAAGAGAGAGAGAGGAAAAGAAACGGGCCAGATCCCAATAGTGTATATGATTTAAAAATTCGTTTAACAAGTATTTAAATTAATACAGGCCAATGCAACAACATATTAGTGCGACACTCTCTTGAGAAATTCTCACCTCTCTTCTAATGTGCACGCCTATCATACTAACCTTCCCAACGGATTATCTCGTCATATAACACCCTATCTTTCCCCAATGATTTAACTTATCTTAGGTTATTCGTAAGATTTACAACTGAACCACTAAAGTATTTAAAACGTAAGAATTCAATTTATAACCAAAGTTTTCATTTTAACTTTATTAATCGACAAAGTTTTCCAGTGTCACATTATACTTTCTCAAAACACGTATTTATAATTTGAGTCCTTAACCATGTCCTACTTACCAAATCACAGTAGGCAATTCCAGACTTCAAAGTTTCACATATATATATTAACTACTCGTATAATATATATATTATAACAGCACCCCAAATAAAGACTATGGTGCGGGCATACTCTACTATCCAAAACCCCGTATCACTCATATTAAGGGGAATACAAATTCGGAATCACTCTCGAATTGTCTTAACACATACACAAACAATATTGAGGCGAAGCATAGATTCCAAGTCTCTAAGAGGATGGCACATGCCTGCGTCTCTTAGGACCGTCTGAACTATCACATCGATAGCCTGTACCAAGGGTATCTATCTTCTAGGGTACAAGTCAATATCCCCCATAAAGGTCCCATCGAGATAAGACTGTCCCAGCGCGATAACCTCAGGGATAGCAAGTAGCGTGGGTATGATTTTCACACATAGATAGTATATGCATACACAATCATATAACTATACTAAAATTACCATATCAATATTAGGTATATCTCAAATCCCCTAGTTATGACATTTATCCTTATTTTCACATTATTAGTATCGCGTATAAGGGTTCGTCTCTAACCTTAATTCGAAGGATTCTTCCAACTTATTACGTAACTCACATGGACTCTATCCTCCCAAGTATAAAATTAAGTAGGTGCCCTTTTTATGTTCCAAGGTAACCCTCTTATGTATCTCTCCCTTTGATACATAAATTCATCGACCCTTACGTAATTATCCCCAAAATACAATTCTCGTCTCATATTAAAAGTTCCAAAATTATTCATATGTCCTACTGATCTTCCCTATCTCCCAAAACACTTTATTAAGGATGTCCAAGAATTATTTCACATTAAATTGAATTTAACTAATTTAAAAAGGGAAATAGGAGTCTGCCAGGAGTGGTCGATCGATTAAGGTCTGGGGCTCGATCGAGCGAACCTTCGATCGATCGAAGCTCTGGGTTCGATCGATCGATCAAGCAGGTATTTCGATTTCTGCAGTTTTGCAGTTACGGGTTCTAACACCTATCTTCATCCAAATTCAAGTTTTACATTCCCAAATGTCCAAAGATTCATGCTACGAACATTATATCATCATACTAGGTATTTCCAACGTAAAGCATGTGGATTTCTATCATTAAACATGGATTATTAGCCCAAATATTTATATAATCATCAAGAACCCTAGAATTTTCTTAAACATGGTTCTAACAAGTATTTCCAGAAATTTCTTCTTATAAACATCATAATTTCGTGGTTAATTCCTCTACATGGCAAGGGTTTCCAGAATTATCATTTAGACCATAACTACATGCGATTCCTATCTCAAATCTTTGGTTTTCTTCCATAAAAACTCATTCTAATTACTCCTAAACTAATATGAAAGATGCACCAACGAAATAAGAAAGATAAACACTTGCCTGGGATTTTTGATGATCTGATTTGCAGATGATTTTGGTGTGGTTGCGTTCCCCGTCGCGCGATCTACGCGTTGGTGGTGGTGGCGGTGCAAATGGATGGATTTTGGGCCTTGGATTTGCCTTGAGAGCTCTCTCCTTCCTCTCCTATGGCCGTCACTTGTCTTTGGTTGTTCTAAACCTAGAAGGCAACCTTAGACATCTGATATAACCCTTAGAATTTCGTGGGTTTAATTACCCATAATTACGAAATGTCCAAAACGCCCTCCCGGGGTACTAATTAGGTCTAAAACGCCCCGAGACCCAAACTAAACCCCCGGGTACACTTTTCTGACTATCTCGACCCTTTCGGAAGCGTTGGCGCACTCAAAATGACCATACGAACAGCTTATAAAATATTCACTTTTATTTATCAACATTTAGTCCCGACGCGACACGGGCGCGTCCCGACTCAAATTTCCAAAATTGTCATTTTATTCACTCGTGACATTCAATATAACCAATATTATATATTACTTTGCTCATTAGTAATATTCAACAAATTCCCCATAATTACTAACTCTCGTCACGTTAATAATTATAACATAATTAATTTCCGGATTTTTATTAAATAATTAATTCACATTAAATTTAATAAATCCCCAAATTAATCAAGCATAAAAATATGGGGTATTAGAGACCCTCCCTTTAAGTGGAGGAGAGAAGCTTCCTTAATTCCTCCATAGTAACATCATTGAAGGGTGACTCCTCCAAACTCATACCTTTTGCTACTAGTGATCTTAATGGTGTCACAACTTGCTCTAGCGCCGCCCTCCGCGACAGAGCTACCTTTACCGAAATTGCCGCTGCAGCGAATTCCCCTCCAAAGAGGGCTGCTACTAGTATTACACAGCCTTGGCCCAAACTTGCCAAGTCTACGTTGTTTTGTTTCAAAAACTCAAAAAACTTGTTATAAGGCTCATACCTGTCGTCGTAGCTGCTGCCGGTGAGCTGGTCTGCCCTCCCTGAAGAGCAGGTGTCTTTGCTCTAATCATCACCACTTCCTCCTGAGTGGTCTGGTCACTTTGCATTCCATTCCCAGGTGGAATGTCATAAAAAACTAGCTTCTTAGAAATGTTAAAACCTTCTTTGTCCATGGAAGTGAGGATACCTCCCCACCGGAGTCGCCAAATGTAAGAGGGCAGTGTGACTGGGGTCTGGTAAGATCCTGAATTGGGTGAGGTGTTACCCAATCCAATGAACTATGCCTTCAAGGTCTTCAAGAACTTCTGGTATAACCTTCTTCTTTTGGTAACAATGGAACCTAAGTTATATCTCACTCCCTGCTAGAAGATGAACTTCACAACAATGATAGTAAATTTTCACAAGAGATACTCCTGAGAGTGATCACTGTCAGTGGGGAGTGAAAGAATAAGGCACTTATCACTAAAGAGAGAGCGGGGAGATAATACTAGGAGGTTATGGTGTGATTTTGACAGAGTAATGGTGCTATTGAGTTTTTCAATAATTCTTGACCTTACCTAGGGGTCCTATTTATACTTGGGCACTAGGTCTGAGTTGGGACTTTGGGGAATAAAAAATGAGAGGGTTGGTGAGGGACAAGGTCTTAAATGTACCATTTGTCCCTACGTGTGTGCAGTAGCCTGTCCACCTGGTGCAAACCAAAGTCAAAAAGAAAATATGTATCCTAATGGAGACAAAATATCTGATTTGGTAAATATTTTTTAAAATGGTAACTTGTGATACAAACTTTGTAAGTTTGAGAGGATGGCCTTGAGGACCACCTCCTCTAAAATCTTTATAAACTTGAGGGGGTCTCAAAGACCACCTCCTCTAAAATCTTTGAAAACTTGAGTGGGCCTTGATGACCCCCCTTTTATCTAGAATAATTTTACAAAATATTCATTTCTTGTGAGCAACCCTTTGGTTGCTCACCCTTGTTGTGTCTGAGTGTGAGGTGTGTGAGGGCTGGGTGACCCTAGGGTTTTTCAACAGTTCAAGTCTTTTTAAAATCAATTTAATTCAATTCAAATAATTTTAAATAATTTTCAAATGGTTTTTGAATTAATTAAAATATGGTTTTCCAAGTCTTGTGGGTAAAATTTGAATTTCAGAAAGTTATTTTCTTTGTTGATTGTTTGCTTGGGTAGAATTCAAAAGTGATAGAGACTTCAAGGTGAGCTTTGTAATTATTTTCAAACACGCATTTTGCCTCCATCTGGTTCGTGCACGTGTTAGTAGCCTATCTATTGGATTTGTGCTTTCTTGTAGACGCATTTTGTACAACCTATCTCAACCCTTGGATCAACCTTATCAATGTACTGCATGTGTTGCGAGTTAATCCTCATGAACCCAGTTTAAACCAATCACCAAACGTTTAACCCACCGCTTGGGATGAACCATTGGATTAAAGTCAATCAGTCAAGATTTAATCCCAACCATAGGATTGAGGTCGGTGTTTTGGATCCTTCTTCGTTTTGTATATAAAGGACCCAAGCCTCAGAATTTTGAGACTTTTGCCATTTCGTTAAATCTGAGAGAAAAGAGAGAGTGGAGAGAGAAGAGAGAGAAGGGAGAAGAGGGGGAAAGAAAAGAGAGATACTAGAAAGAAAAAACCCTAGTTTCTTCATAGTTCAACCTCTGAGTGTTTTCTCCCAAGCCAAAAACACACAAGGTTTATACATTCACGCCATATATATATACATATATAAACCTATATATATACGTACTATTTCCTATTCGTATGTTTAAAAGGAATGGGTCCGGCTATATGTATATAACTCTCATTATACTAACGGACGCTAAAACGCACACTTCCCCAACTCATTTTATGATACGACCCCGCACGTGAATCTTACTCATCCATCACACCTATGATATTAATAGTCCCCAATCTGATCAACATTACGAATACTATCCCATAACCGGACATATATATCAATCATCCTTCACACAACCTCTATATCCTCATGCACACCGACATACAATAATTATCCCGACTATAAGTATAAACATAACTCATTCTAGTCGATAATACATTAAATCATTCTCGATTTAGATTACGATTCAATTGCTCATGTGAACCCTTAACATTATATCATTTATTATTAAATCCATAAGTTTAACGTCACTAAGGATACGCGACCTCTCTCTCATTGGTCCCTAATTATAACTAATTGAAAATCCCGTCGCTAGGAGAATTCAACACCAAAAATCAACCTAACAACTCCAAGTCATACCTTCACAACCACCTTAGTAAATCCCCAACGTCGCATCATATAGTATCTCACATCAATTCTACAAATAGGATTACTGGTGCTAATATGATTTCCCCTTAAGTCGATGCGATAATTTCAAATTCTTACTCTCTCGAAATAACCCGATATGACCCCAACATTTCATCATATGTGAAACTCCCTAAAAATCTCCAAAACATACTTCTTGTACTATATTAGGATGTTCCTATTCGATACACCCAATCGAAACGGAGTAAAACTCACTCTAGAAAAACTTCGCAAAATAGCCCTATTTTCGAATCAATTCGGCCCAGTCCGAATCGATTCGGTCCTAAATACGAATCGATTCAGTCCAAAGGACCTGTAAGTCTACTACATTCCGAATCGATTCACATAAGGGGCGAATCGATTCGGTCCTTATGAACTGACACTTTTTCTTTAAGCCGAATCGATTCGGGTCTGCAAAACTTCGAAAGTTCCATTTTCTGTATTAAACCCATGAAATATATACCCAACGATAACCTCTTCTCTCCATCATTATTCAACCCAAACATATTTCTAACATCAAAACTCATTATATACATCAAACCAACTAATTATACAACCTCAAATTCATATACACGCCTCAAAAGAATGATTTAACCAAAAATCTAGGTTTTAACATTTTTACCCAAAATCCAAAAAATCTATTCACAAATCATGAAATAAATTACACACATAAATTATTTAGAAAGTTTAATCACTTGCCTTAAAGTTTTAGAGGTTGAATCGTCCTCGAAATTGCGTCCTGGCCGGAATCTCCAAGCTTCTCTCCTCTTTCTCTTCTTCCTTTCCTCATCTCTCTCTCTAGGGCTTTCTAAATATCACAAATGAGATTGGCTTCTCACGAGCCTTATACTTAAGCCTTATTTCCAAAATACCCAACTTTAAAAGATAATACAGACTTTAAATAACTCATTTACTCCAATTTGAGTCTAACTAACTTAAAATATTCTGGAACCGAAATAAAACTCAAGGAGAGTCATTTTGACTATCTCGATCCATCCCGGATCAACCACGCACTCAGAATCGTCATCCGAAATAATTTATAACATCCTAAAATTTAGAACTCAATTGCCAAATTTAAAATTCTCCAATTCAAATAATTTTTTTCTCCCAATTTAATTTAAATTATTAGTCCTCAAAATCACGGGATATTACAATGGACGAGGGGCACTGGATTCACACCCTCGTAGTGGTTTAAGGGGGTTTGACGTTTTCAATTTTTTTTATTATTATTTAAAAGTTGTTCCTGCCCAATGTGTCTCCAATATATGGAGGATAGTGAACTCGGTACATAGGATCAACGAGCTTTATGGGACCAACTTGGGTGGTCCACGAGATTAGGTACTGCTGCATTTGGTCGCACATCACTGATGGTCTTTTGTACTTAAAAACGAGGAGGGCTAACATAATCTTGGTTGTGAACCAACCTGATTCCAACAAAGGGTATTGGGATCAGGGTTTTGTTGCTAATGATTGGCAACATCCTCCTCTATCGAAGGGAGAGAAGCATATAGGGTCTCTATTCCCTAACTGGGGGGAAGAACATATAGGTTGTTGTTAGTTCTTTCATTACATTGTGATTTGTTGAATTTTATCACTTGCTTTACTTGCTAATGTATGTATGACCCATTTTTTTGCAGCTCGTGTTAAGAACAAGGAGCCATCTCTCCAAAATATAAGGGTTGTTAACCTTCTGAAGGCTTGTAGGATTAGGGATAGATTGTCTAACAGTGAATACCCTTGATCAGCTACCTATCTTCTTGAATATAATAATATTACTTCAAGCTTTGTTGCTCGCATAGTGGATCAGATCTCAGATATTATTCCTCTAGATGAGGAGACTTCTAGTTTGGTTGGGTCAGTAGACGTTGGTTCTTACTCTCAAGAAGAAGAAGAAAGCCCAATGGCTCCCCCTAAGAGGAGACTCCTACTCGGTGATGGGGATGTTGATGATCATCTCCTTCTCTCTGCTAGGGTGAAAGACCTGAAAAAATCAGAGGGGGATTCCCCCAGAAGTGTTGGCTCTAGTGTTGGGGCCAAGGAGAAAAATGAAGAAGAAAGGGCAAATAGATAGGAGGAGAAGAAGAGAGAGGAAGAAAAAAATAGGGAGGATTTCTTCTTCCTTCTCTGGTACCTCTTAGGTCGAGAGTGTGGTCATCACTCCTTCTCTTACCTCTGATGTGCTGAGGAGGGCAGTGCTGGCTGCTAATCGCGAGCGGGTAATAAGGTTGGGTCTCGACCAACTGTCTCTGCAATCTGTCCAATCCATTTCTTTGGCAAGCGTTCTCTATTTTTTTATCCTATTTTTTTAACTGCAGCATTTTCTGATATTTTCCCTTATCTTGTTTTGTAGTTTGTGGCAAACTTTTCTGTTCTTCTTGATGGTCGATTTAATTAGTTAAGAAAGAATAAGGAGAAGGATGGGGCTTTGAAGAAGCCCTAATAGAAACTGATTGATGTTAAGGCAGCCTTCAAGTTAGAGAGGCAAACCATCATCGAGGCGATGGCCTCACTGAAGACGACTAACATCCTGTTTGTCATGGATAAGGAAAATCTTGGCATATACGGCACAACGTTGACTTATGAGGTCCATTCTAATCAAAGAGGTGAGATAAGAGAAAGGTTGGAATGAGGCGTACGACGATGTCAAAATCCAAATTACCTACGCTCGAAAAGCAAGCTTCAAGAAAGGATGGGACCAAGCGTTGACTGGAGAAGGATTTACTCTTGATTCTGGCTATTTGTGAGGTATCATTTAGGTCCTCCTCCGATCATCAATGAGGAGCCTTCTGCTAACTAAGCTATTGACTAGGTTAAAAAAATCCTCAAACCAGGCCGAGATAGCTTCCATCCAGGTTGAGAAGGTCATGGCCAAAGGAAAAGCACCGGAGTCATCCGAGCAGGTGAAGGAGTGAAGCTTAAGATTTAGGTTTTTTTCTCTTTTTTCCTTGATCAGATGTTGTACCCTTTTTCCTTAGTTATAATGTCTCTACCTATCTCTTTAATTATCAGAGAAGGAAAAACTTTCTTCTTTACCGATATTCCTTGTATCTGTTGTTTGTATTACTACTTGTATCTTATTATCGGGGAAGTTTCTTCTTCCCAAAACCTTAAAAAAATACTGGGCCCAGGCATGAGCGAGCAACCTCGTCGAGCATTTATAAAGTCTTGAAAAGCGTTGAAGGCAAGAACAGAGTCATATAAGTACCAAACCGAGTTGGTTTCCAGATTGAAGGACGACGTCCAAGACTTGGAGGATATTGGATCCTTGATGGAGAAGGAGATAACTGACCTGAAGGCCCAGCTTGCAGAGAGCAAGGATGTGGGTAAGGTTGGCGAGATGGTTCGGTTAGAAATTGCTACCCTGAAGAAGAAACTCTCTGAAGATGAGAAAGACTCCTAGAGGAAGAGCATCATCATATCCGGGTTGTAAAGGGACATAAAGAAGCTCAAGTTTTTGTTCAGAATGGGTCCGCGGGCTGCGTGGTTGGCATGCTATGATGAAGGCTGATATGATGCACCTATAAGGTTGCAAGAGGCACAGGACGTCGCGTACAAGCATAGGTGGTTGAACGCCCTTAAAGTATGCAAAGTACCAATAAAGTCTCAGTTATCGTATATGTACAAGGTGGATTTCCCAGCGTATCGTCGACCTCCCTTTGGGAGAGACGAGCAGTGGGTTCCTTTGGATGTTATCTATCATCAGTTGCTCAATGACTTCGAGGTGGATCCTGAGAATGATGATGATTTTTTCCCCAATTTGAACGAGGACCGAAGGAGGGAAATATAGCAATTTATTTCTCGCCGACCATAATGTGTTATATTTTTCTTTGTAATTATGATCGTGTATTGAATATGTTTTATACTTTGGGCTTTCGAACGTATAAAACATATTCATACTACTAACATTATATCATCATACTAGGTATTTCCAACGTAAAGCATGTGGATTTCTATCACTAAACATGGATTAATAGCCCAAAAATTTATATAATTATCAAGAACCCTAGAATTCTCTTAAACATGGTTCTAACAAGTATTTCCAGAAATTTCTTCTTATAAACATCATAATTTCGTGGGTAATTCCTCTACATGACAAGGGTTTCCAGGATTATCATTTAAACCATAACTACATGCGATTCCTATCTCAAATATTTGGTTTTCTTCCATAAAAACTCATTATAATTACTCCTAAACTAATATGAAAGATGCACCAACGAAATAAGCAAGATAAACACTTGCCTGGGATTTTTGGTGTTCTGATTTGCAGATGATTTTGGTGTGGTTGTGTTCCCCGTCGCGCGATCTACGCGTTGGTGGTGACGGCGGTGCAATCGGAGGTGTTCTTGGCCTAGAACTCCTTGGAGAGCTTCTCCTCTTCCTCTCCAATGGCCGTCATTCGTTTTTGTTTGTGTTAACCCTAGAAGATAACATTTCTCATCTGATATAACCCTATAAAATTCGTGGGTTTGATTACCCATAATTACGAAATGTCCAAAACGCCCTCCCGGGGTACTAATTAGGCCCAAAAACGCCCCGAGACCCAAACTAAACCCCCGCGTACACTTTTCTGACTATCTCGACACTTCCGGACACTTTGGCGCACTAAAAATGACCATACGAGCAACTTATAATTTATTTAATTTTATTAATCAATATTTAGTCCCGACACGACACGGGCGCGTCCCGACTTAAATTTCCATAATTGCCATTTCATTCACACATGACAATTTTATAAAAATAAATCCCGTATATTACTATACTCATCCAGTAACATTCAAGAAATAACAAATTTCCAATAATTACTAACTCTCGTCACGCTAGTAAATATTTAAAACAACATTTCGGATTAAAATTAAATTAATTTATCTCAATTAAATTTAATAAATGCCTAAATTTAAAAGCCATGAAAATACGGGGTATTACATACTTCCCCCCAATAACGGAATTTCGTCCCGAAATTCGGAAAATAAGGCCTACCAGGTAGCACAATTCTGGATATCCTTGTCAGTACGCAAACTATCTATATAGTACGACGCTCAATCACTATAGCTTTTTCCTCACAGCAATCATTGTTTTACATTCTCATTGGAGACACATCACATTGTACTCCCAACTGACAACATTTGAATAGGTTACGTCTATACGTTATAAATTCCATTATCTCACTATCATTAGGAGGCCGCACCTCATTACATGACAACTACTCGAATTTATTCATACACAAAACTCCCATTCTGAGAAGATCATACGAACATTTGACCACTCACAGTCGTGGAATTCCACCATAGTTATCGGATATTTTCTCGACCGATCAAAAATTCTGATTATCTACTCTCCTCTAAACATACGGAAGGAGAATAGTCGAGGTTCTTCCATAACAAAACCTTAATAAGTACCTCGTACTCGACAAACAGGTATGAGTGCTTCTACCGAGCATTCTTGAAATCATCGTACTAAGATTCCAAAATCTCCTTCACGTGGCTCCACTAATCTTTAATCACCATGCGCTTATTCCCTGGCTAAAGGTGATACATCCTACTCGGAATGAAACCTTATCTTTGCTGGTTCCTGAAATACCATATCAAAGGTGGGATTCACCAATCTCATCCTGATTCAGAAATTTATACTGCGCCGGACCATGCACTAGCGCGATCCTTCCTTTCAAAGGAAGTCTGGGGCATACTAGTTAATATTATAAGCCAGCCCAAAGGAATATCAATCACTTCCTTCTTGGCGGCTTAATTCACATGTTCGGGATGAACCTTTGATCTTGTTTTGAAGGTGACAACCCATCTAAAGACTGTACCTACTTTACCGACCACTTCCAATTTCCAGGAATTGTTGATAAACACAAAATTTTTTGGTTAATTCTCCTCTTTCAACCAAACCTTACCTATGGGCGGTGCATGTAGAGACTATCCCTACGTCCGGCTAAACATCGATTCTTGCTTGAAATGTCTCACATTAAGTGACACATAATACTCCCCTTCTTTCCTTGTAGTATGCCGAAACTTCCACCCGTGCTCTTCTCTCCACGAAGCGCACTTCTAGATATCTTATACCATTCCAACATCATCACCCTTTGTATGTGCAAGTCGCTCTCATAATTGCCTACTAACAACTCTGCTCCGAGTGTTCTTCATACTCATTTAATTCTACTCCATTCAAGGAATACTCTTCTTAAATGGCTTCCCATAGCCTTCCAATCAAGTTAGGGCGTGCTATTCTAATTGCACACTTATGTATGGATTATCGCCCCTCATGTGACGTTTAATCCACTCTATCACTTCCACTTCGTTATACTAGTCCCACAACATATATTTCACACGTTTATTACCACGTCCCTTCGACTCGGACTATTTTAACTGTAGTTAACCAAGATGCCCACATTTTTGCAACACTCCGCCCGCCCTGGGAGAGCGAACGACGTGCTACTCATCTGTAGGACTAACTAAATTCAACGGAATAGAAGGAATAGGGCATTCAAATTCCATGACAAAAAAAGAGGAATAATAATTCTCAACCTTCCTCAGATAAGTACAATAATTTTCCCAAATAGGTACAACAACCAAAATAAATCACTAACGCTCTATTCATCAAAATAATTACAGGTCATCTTTTTGTATAATAAAGTTCTTTCCAGATAATCCATGCTAAAAATCATTCCAACTCTTTATTCACCTCGTGTTCTGAACGCGGTTACGACATTTGGGTATTCTCAATCACCCTAGAAATCAAAATTCTTAAATTCTCCTTGCCATCGTTCCACCCCTCAAACCGTGGGGATAACTTTCAATGCTTTCTTACCACAAATTCCGGCTCCAATGGCTTTAACACAAAATTCAACTTCCAACTTACATACATAATTACTTGATCCCATTTCGACCAGGGTACCGAACTCATGGAATAGTGACCAAACGTCTCCCTATTTCAAACCTTACGCTAAGTTTCATGCGTGGGATGTCTCGCAAAGCGAAATTCAAATAAGGAACCCCCCCGATACACTACTACCTAGCATTGTCGGTTATCGAAATCCATTAGGTCCTCCGTCCATAGTATATACCCCTTTATTCCGTCCCTTGACAGAAAAGTTACAATTTCTCCCGTAATTATGCTTAACAAAGAACGTTTCACCAATTTCACTATCGTCCCATATTGGTTGATGGTAATTACATTCTATAAACCTCGGATACATACGATCAAAATTCTTTAAATTTCCTTTTTCTAACATTAGGGGTATAACTCTTAACTCCCACATCTCTTAAGGATAAATATAACACTGCACTCTTCCTATCACTAAGTCCGGAGTGTTAAACATAATACCGAGTCAAGTCTTTTCGCTCAACGGTAAATCCCGGTACATACTGAATCATACTGACAAAGTCTATACATACATTGGTATCGAATATCTTGAGCCCACTATCTCCTCCGAAGTCTCTAGGATAGATAATATAAGTGCGAGTCCAACCTTCTTACAGGTAAAGCCTCGCCAAAATAAAACGTGTTGCACTAATGTAACTACTCCGATAGCTTTGCAATAAATGCCCACTATCATACTACCCATTTCTATAACATTTTAACAAAGATAATATCATACTCGTGTATCGCATCACTACAACGAGTAACCTCAATAAAGTATAAAACACAGTTAATATACTCATTCATCCCCCGCGGATAGCACCAAATAAAAATCCCGCTATATTAAGGAAAAATATTCACATAATGGTAACATTTATAATGATATGCATTAAACTCGCCTCACATGCTAATCTAGCAAGGAACAAAATATAGTGACTCGCTCGTGTCACATAAACACTCCTCATCCTCCGAGGATACAACTTATACTTCCACCTTGCCAATCGTCTTGACTGCGCAAGTGGTTTCTGGACGTAACACGTCTACTCAAACCAAAAAAAATTACTTTAATCGTTGTCTTTTATTAGGCACCGTATTCTTGTCCTTTTACTCACTTTGGAACATATTATCGTGAGAGATTTCACTCCGCACAAAAATACCCCAACACATAATTCACCTATCACCTGTCCTACTAACCAGGTTAGGATTGTCCTTCTCTCTTACTTTAGTAGACTCGATTCCTATTAGCCATCCCGGTTGTTCCCTTAGCTTTTTAGGCCATAAAGATCATGTTACTATCTATAATAGTACTTACTGAATTTACCATCACTTGGTAAGAATTTAAGTATCTGAAGCATTTAAATGGTTTTCCTGATGTGTATCCACATCCTTTTGTGGTGTTATACCACCACCGTTGTATTCAGTCTTATTCTCGACTAAATTCTTCGATTCCTTTAACTTCCCCCACAAAGAAGCGTTATCATCTATATTGACAAAATATGACATTGTCAACCTCTGAATCGGTCGTCCATCAGAATTTCCTCCTCGAGTATTATTAACTATTATTACAAGTTGGTCTCCCACTTGGAGTCGTTTCCTCCACTAGTATCTACCTCTTTCGATACAAAATTTGCTAACGAATAGGATTCATATCCACAATTGGACTTCTGTCATGCCCTCCTGCGATGAGTTCAGAACCACGTTTGCTTCTCATCCTGAACAGTTGAGGAAGGAACCTACGGTCAACATTGTACCTAAGGTTCTCCTATAGGCACTGCATTCCACTTCTAAAATTGGTGGTTGACTCCAACCATTATAATTTCGTCCCGAAAGCCAAGAAAATTTTCTCTAAATTTTCACTTTCAATTTGCCACACTCCGTCCTCTATTTAAGCCTTTGGATACTTTACCTCCTTTGGTAAACACATACAAATTTTCGCGTTTCTAAAATTTCCCACTGACAGTCTCTACACGTTTTTGTAATACGTTGGGTAAGTTTACCCTTGCACCTCAATTGACTATAACAGCATTTGAAAATCATTGCCGCACCATAGTCGCCTTTCTAGTCGTGGCTTCTCGTGCCATAATGGAGGTGACCTCGACTACGGTCATCATCCTCGGATATATTTCATAATCTCAACTGAGCCCTGCCTCCTGATGTAAGCTTAACGGTCCTCTTCTGACATCCGTCATCGCTCGGCACACGCACACATCCGAACGAAATTAGAATTCACTAGTGTATACACATTATAGCAGGAGAACGAAATCTCATCAAAGTAATCGACAATCCTAAACATAGGGCTCTATAACAAACAAAGCAACGCTGAAAGCATAATAAGTCGTACAGATCCTAAGGACACTAGAACCTGATGCTCTGATACCACCTGTGACACCCCGCCTAATTAAATACCGGGCGATCACTCCTTTATTAAATTAAAATCAAGGTGAACAGTTGGTTCATTCTTAGCATCACTGTCGTGAAAATAAATTTTTCCAAATTAACACCCTACTTAATTAAGCTAAGTGTCAAAACCATTTTTCAACATTACTAACCAATTTTATTTTTAAAGGAAAATTATTTTTTTAATTAGTAACAACATTTTCAATAAGTAAGAATCATACAACAATTATCCTGGAACATAATCCAATTACTTTAAACATTCAACATTCAAAATCTCAACATTTAAAACTTAAAGTAAAAACATACATGCTGAATAAATCCCAAAGTAACAGTACTAGAAATAACTGAAATACAAATGTCCCTCTAAAATAGATAAATATTGGAAAGGGCGACACATGCCCAATAAGGAGAATGATAGAAGCGGAATCAAGTAAATGAAATCGTCTAAGCAAGTGGCCTGCAACTCCCACCTAAGCTTCAACACGTTCCTTCCAAGGGATCCTAAACAAGACGCCCTTGTGGCTTGGCACCTGTAATATATACATATATATATATATATACAAGAGAGAAAGAGGAAAAGAAACGGGTCAGATCCCGATAGTGTATATGATTTAAAAATTCATTTAGCAAGTATTTAAATTGATTACAGGCCAATGCAACAACATATTAATGCGGCACTCTCTTGAGAAATTCTCACCTCTCTTCTAATGTGCACGCCTATCGTACTAACCTTCCCAGCGGATTATCTATCATATTTCGAACTAATCTCCCCCAACGATTTAACTTATCTTAGGTGATTCACAAGATTTAAGATTGAACAATACAATTGTTTGAAAAGTAAGATTTCAATTTGTAACCAAATTTCTCATTTTAACTTTATTAATTAATAAAGTTTTTCCCGTGTCATATTATACTTTCTCAAAACAAGTATTTACAATCTGAGTCATCAACTATGTCCTACTTATCAAATTACAGTAGGCAGTTCCAAATTTCAGAATTTCATATATATATTAACTACTCGTATAATATATATATTATAACAGCACCCCAAATAAAAACTATGGTGCGGGCATACTCTACTATCCAATCCCCGTATCACTCGTACTAAAGGAAATACAAATTCGGAATCACTCTCGAACTGTATTAACACATACTCAAACAATATTGAGGCGAAGCATAGATTTCAAGTCTCTAAGAGGATGGCATATGTCGGCGTCTCTTAGGACCGTCTGAACTATCACTGCGATAGCCTGTACCAAGGATATCTATACACAAACAATATGAGGCGAAGCATAGATTCCAAGTCTCTAAGAGGATGGCACATGCCTTCGTATCTTAGGACCATCTAAACTATCATTGCGATAGCCTGTACCAAGAATATCTGTCTTCTAGAGTACAAGTCAATATCCCCCATAAAGGTCCCATCGAGATAAGACTGTCCCAGCGCAGTAACCTCAGGGATAGCAAGTAGCGTGGGCATGATTTTCACACATAGATAGTATATGTATACACACACACACTCATATAACTATTCTATTATCACCATATCAATTTAGGTACATCTCAAGTCCCATAATTATGACATTTGTATTTATTTCTCATTATTTAGTTATCACGTATAACCGTTCACATCTTACTTTAATTTGAGGAACTTTTCCACTTACTACATAACGCTCATGGATTCTATCCTCCCAAGTATAAAATTCATTAGGTATTCATATATTTTCCATCGTAATCATTTTTACGTAATCTCTCCCTTCAATACAAGATTTCATCGTCCCTTATGTGATTATCCCAAAAATACAATTCTCGTCTCACATTAAAGGACCCAACATTATTCATATGTTCTACTGGTCTTCCATATCTCCCAAAACATTTTATTAAGGATGTCCAAGAATTATTTCACATTAAATTGAATTTAACTAATTTAAAAAGGGAAATAGGAGTCTGCCAGGAGTGGTCGATCGATCAAGGTCTGGGGCTCGATCGAGCGAACCTTCGATCGATCGAAGCTCTGGGTTCGATCGATCGATCAAGCAGGTATTTCGATTTCTGCAATTTTGCAGTTACGGGTTCTAACACCTATCTTCATCCAAATTCAAGTTTTACATTCCCAAATGTCCAAAGATTCATGCTACGAACATTATATCATCATACTAGGTATTTCCAACGTAAAGCATGTGGATTTCTATCATTAAACATGGATTATTAGCCCAAATATTTATATAATCATCAAGAACCCTAGAATTCTCTTAAACATGGTTCTAACAAGTATTTCCAGAAATTTCTTCTTATAAACATCATAATTTCGTGGTTAATTCCTCTACATGGCAAGGGTTTCCAGAATTATCATTTAGACCATAACTACATGCGATTCCTATCTCAAATCTTTGGTTTTCTTCCATAAAAACTCATTCTAATTACTCCTAAACTAATATGAAAGATGCACCAACGAAATAAGAAAGATAAACACTTGCCTGAGATTTTTGGTGTTCTGATTTGCAGATGATTTTGGTGTGGTTGTGTTCCCCGTCGCGCGATCTACGCGTTGGTGGTGACGGCGGTGCAATCGGAGGTGTTCTTGGCCTAGAACTCCTTGGAGAGCTTCTCCTCTTCCTCTCCAATGGCCGTCATTCGTTTTTGTTTGTGTTAACCCTAGAAGATAACATTTCTCATCTGATATAACCCTACAAAATTCGTGGGTTTAATTACCCATAATTACGAAATGTCCAAAACGCCCTCCCGGGGTACTAATTAGGCCTAAAAACGCCCCGAGACCCAAACTAAACCCCCGGGTACACTTTTATGACTATCTCGACCCTTTCGGACACTTTGGCGCACTCAAAATGACCATACGAGAAACTTATAATTTATTTAATTTTATTAATCAACATTTAGTTCCGACACGACACGGGCGAGTCCCGACTTAAATTTCCATAATTGCCATTTCATTCACACATGACAATTTTATAAAAATAAATCCCGTATATTACTGTACTCATCCAGTAACATTCAACAAATAAAAAATTTCCAATAATTACTAACTCTCGTCACGCTAGTAAATATTTAAAACAACATTTCGGATTAAAATTAAATTAATTTATCTCAATTAAATTTAATAAATCCCTAAATTTAAAAGACATGAAAATACGGGGTATTACAGTTCCTTGATTGAAATAAGCTGAATAACTTACTGCAATCAGGCGAGATGTCGTTCGAAACTAAAAAATGAGGACTAATTACTTTGAAATGATGCATAAAATTAAGATAATGAAAACATTGAAACATAAAGGCCTTTATTTATTCATAATGTAAAATGATAATTGTGAGCAACATAAGTTTTAAATATAAAATTTGCATAAAATAGATGTTCTTAGATATACGAAGTCCATAAGTACAAATTCTTGAGGTTGGTTTCATTCCATTCCCTTGGCATCTCTCTATCCTCCATTGTTTCCAAGTGATAAGATCCTTCACGGTCCTTTCTGACCACCTTGAAAGGTCCCTTCCAGTTTGGTGTAAGTTTATCGTCTGAATGTCTTATGGAACGATCGAGAACCTTCCTTAGGGCATAGTATCCTATTTAGAAATTCCTATATTGACCCTTCTGTTATACTACCTTGTCATTTGTTATTGATATAAGGCCAATTTAATCACGACTTTCTCTCTTCATTTGTCTTCCAGGTCAAGTTCAGTGCGAAGAGCATCGTCGTTCAGTCCTTGGTCGGCCAACTTGGTTTTCATGGTTAGGAGGCCAACCTCAAGCAGTATGACAACTTCAATTCCATAAGTGAGTGCGAAGGGTGCTTCCCTGGTGGGTTTCATAGGCGTGGTACGATATGCTTAGAGAATATGGGGAAGTTTTTCCACCCAAGCGCCTTTCGCTCTTTTCAAGATTTTTTTAAGGCTATCGAGCATAGTTTGTTTGAAGTTTCTTCTTGACCGTTGCTTTGAGGGTATGCTACCGAGCTGAAGTGGTGCCTGATTCCATGTTCATCATAAAAATTCTGGAATGGACCACTCTTGAATTGCGTGGTTTGTTATTTGTGATAGTTCTTGGTATCCTAAAATGTGCTAGGATGTTCCTCGAGATGGACCTTATCATGTTGTCCAGTGCTTCTGCCTCTACTTACTTGGTGAAATAGTCTGTGTCGACCAACAAATACTTGTGGTTCCCAGGTGTGGTAGGTAGTGGTCCCATAATATCTATCCCCCACTGTGCAAATGGCCATAGGCTAGTCAGAGGCCTTAAATCATTAGTTGTTTAATGAACCATAGGGGATTACTTTTGCGCTTCTTACACCTTTGAACATAAATACTCATGTCATTCTCCATATATGGCCACCGGTAGCCTTCCTTAATTTTTTAGAATGCTAGAGATCTTCCTCCGGCGTGACTTTCGCAAATCCCATCATGAAGTTCATAAAGAGATTTCTCGACGTCTTTTGGGTGGACGTATTGGAGGTAAGGACCCGTGAAAGATCTTTTATGGAGTTTACCCTCAGAATTTAGGTAGAATCAAGAAGCCTTTACTCTTACTTGGTGAGCTAACCTCTTATCGACCGACAACATCTCATTCTATAAGTATGCCACGATTGGATCTATCCAGCGGGGAACTTTCTCAATGGTAAAAACGTGCTTGGTGACTATTGCTTTATCAATACTGGTCTTAGCAAGGAACTCCACTTCGATTATTCTTTTGAATTCAAGGTCCACCACTGAGCTTAGGGCTGCTAAGGAGTGAGCGTGACTATTTTTCCCTCGAGGTAATTATTGAATGTGGACTCCTTTTAACTTTTCTATGAGCTCATGAACTACAACTAGGTAGGCAACCATCCTATCATCTTTGGCATTGAAATCTCCTCCGACTTGGTTGGAGACCAGTTTTGAATCCCCGAACATGTTGAGCCATTTTGCCCCAGTACATGGGCCTTGCGTAGGCCAACTATCAGTGCTTCATATTTGTCTTCATTATTAGAGGCTTCAAAACCCAATTTGATTCCTTGCTCGATTATTATGTCCTCTGGTAAAATGAGAACAATTTCCACTCCCGCCCCCTTGGAATTTGATGCTCCATCAACGTTGTTAATGTAACAAACTAGACTATATCTAATTCTTTAATTGCAGATAAATGTGTTATTGTAAAAGAAAATGATATAAGATTTTAAAGTGGTTAGGCTATATGAGAAAGCCTACGTCCACTGTTATGGCATTAATCCTTGCAATAGCTTGCTTGCTTGCTTGTGTGCTTGCCCTTGATGAAAGGGGTACAATGTATTTGTAATGACCCGAAGGCCAGGGGTTAGAATGTCAAGGGATGGAATGCTTTTATATTTAAGATTTAGATCTTTACATAATGAATGTGATGATTGATTGTATAAATCACGTGAAATATGACTTTCGGTATTGTGATACTTCACTGGTCTTGTTGGTCGGCCTTTCATGTGTTAGTTGTCATTTCATAAGTTGGTTGACACTCTTCATGTTGGTCGGCAAAACTATTATTTGATGACTAGGATTTTTTTCATGTAGGCGAACATGTGTTTACTATTGATTGGTCCACGTAGTTGGATAATTTTTTGTATCAACAGAAGCTCCAAATGTTCCATGCTTGATGATTTCTTGAAAGTACGGAGCATTTAAATTTGGAAGCAGCTCGAAGCATTTTCATGATGCTTGATCGGCAACCGACATCCCACACTTGTAAGATTTTGCTAGCACCGTTTGAAAATGGCATTTTTGCAAATAATTTGAATTTTAACGAACCGCCAAAGGGTAAATGAGTATTTTTCACTATCTGACTCACGAAGCCATCGGAACGCTAATCGTTGGTACGTTTAATCAATACATTCGCTATTTTTGAGGTAGCTAATAAAAAGGTGGAGAACTTTCCTGGTTTTGCTTTACCCCAAATTTTTGAACTGTAGCAGTCATCTATGAGTTCTTGTGCGCTTATTTGCCATCATTCTTCCTTTTTTTTGACACTTCTTGCTAAATCCTTAAATTCCTATAAGAATTCTTTCCTTCTCTTTCTCTTTTTCTTTCTGAAACATGGTTTATATAGTTCATGCTGACTTTTTAGGCGAGTTTAGGCTGGAATGGAATATTTTGGATTGGGTGGAGTTAGAATTACCCCTTCCTCCTGTTGATGTTTTTTCTTTAGCTGAGGGTCATTGGATTCCCTCTTTATTCATTGCTGAGTGTGGTTTCACTTTCCCCCCAAATCGCTTTTGTTTAGAATTATATCAGTACTTTGATGTTGTACCTGCAAGAATAGCCCCCAATACATCGATAATAGTTAATGGGATTCATAGGCTTAATGAAATCCATGGGACCCATATCGGTATCCCTGAAGTCATGTTATGTTACAAGTGGGTCACTAGTGACAGTACATATTATTTGAAAACTAGGTTTATCAACAGAGCCCTAGTTGTCAATTTTCCCAACTCCAATAAAGATTATTTCGATCATGGGGTTATTGTGAAGAACTAGCAATATCTTCCTCTTCAAGGGGGTGAGGTTTATGACGGGCCCAGATGTCCTCAGGAGGGTCATGGCATAGGTTGTAATGTATTTTTTGTATATTCATGATGATGGACTATTTATTGATATGCCAATTAACCTTAGTTATTTTATTCTGTTGTAGTTGGTAGGAAGAAGAAAAGTCCCAAGGAGAGTGATATAAATCTTGACAAGATCTAGTTCTTGTGGGGCCTTCATCAGAAAATTGGTGAGGAGCACACTAGATCAGCTTCATATCTGCTGAAGTATAGAATCTTTGTGACTTTTTTTATTTCTTAGCCAATAATTTTTGCTCCTTCTAATGTGATAGACTTGGAGAGAGATCCAATCTCTACATCTTCTTCCACTGAATCTGGTGGGGGTCAACCTATGTAGGCACCTCCTCATCCTTTTAATTAGATCTTCCTCTTGTTTCTAGCATGGGTAAAAGAAAAATTCCTAATCTTTTGGAGGACGAATCAATCATTGTCACCTTGAAGCCTGCTGATACTGGTGCTGGTGCTGGTTCTCAGAAGAAGGTGGATGGTGGGAATAAGCCCACCACCAACAAAGGTGAAGAGTATCATTTCAAGAGACTGAGGAAGGGTCTTGTTGATAAGAAAGTTGAAAAAACTATTATCATCGACGAACAGGTCTTGGATGGTAATGTCTCCTCTGTTGTGGGATCCTCTGTAGCCATGAGTCCTAGCTTGTCTAGAAAATTAATCAAGTCTGGCACCCTCACAAACCACCGAGTTATTGTTGTTTCAATGTCCCGATTTCAACTGTCATCAAGGGCTTCTCAAAGCCTGGCCTTAGTAAGTTTTCATTTTTTTAAGGTAGGTCGAATATTATTCATGTCTTTCTATTGTGTACTAATGTGGCTTTTTCTTGCAGTTCTTAGTTGACTACAACCAGATGCTGGAGAAGGACGATCAGCTATGTTCTTCTTTAGGAGATGTGGAAGAGGACTTTGAGGGTCTGAGGCAGTCTTTTCTAGAATCCCAACATGCTCTGAAGACTGAGAAGAAGACTTGGGAGGAGAAGATCAATACTGCCTAGGAAGTACGATAACAAGCTGACAAGGTAATTGTTTAAGCTGAACGAGGGGTAAAGGCCGCGGAAGGTTAAATAACTAAGCTGACCAAAGACCTTTATGTTGATAAGGCCAAGAGGAAGAAGATTAGGGAGTCTTCCTTCAATAAGGGTTGGGATAAGGCTATTTTTTCCACTAATGCTCAAGTTGGGTATGCCAAGAAAACATTCTTCAAAGAAGGTTGGTCGACGGATCTGAAGGAAGTTGGTACTGCTGAGGATTATGAACCCATCCTTAGGTATAACCCTGGATCTCCCCCAAACCTTGATGGAGAGATTGAGGATGACAATGGTTCAATGGAATCTTCTTTGGCCATTGACTCTGCAACCCCTCATACCGACCAAGGAGATACTTCTGAAATTCTTCATGGAGAGCAAGAGGCCCTTAATGTTGAAGATGATAAGAAGAGGTGTAGATTTTCTTGGCTGATAATCTTTGTATTTTGCCCTTTTTTTGGATCCTCTTTTAGTTTTTCTCTGATGTACTTATAACTTTCCTTATATATTAATAAAAGAACTCTTTTTTCATATTTTTTGTTGTTGCTCGGCTGTTACTCTGTCTTCTGCTTTTGTTAATCAATTATTACTTTATCTTTCTAGTTCATGGCCAAGATGGAACAAATTTCTTCCACGGATTCTGACCTAATCAAGCGCTGCAATAACCTATTCAAAGCTGGTCACTTGGACTTGACTGGTGAAGAATTATCAGACTTGCTCGATGCAGATGCTTCTGATCAAGCCAAAGATGAGTACACTTATCTCAAGTTTCTTCTTGATTGGGTTGTGGACAATAATTTTGCATACTATGAAATGATCTAAGAATTACAGGTAGATCATAATAAGGCCATAGCTTTACTTCAGGATGATTATAAAGCCAAGTATAAGACATTGAGTGAAGCCCGCGGATTTGAAGAGAAACTAGATAAATATGCTTCTGCTTTCAGAAAAAATGAGTTCTTATTGAATCGTAAAGTTGATTAGGACAGAGAAATTTCTAAGATCTTGGAGGAAGAGAATAATAAGTTGAGGGATAATCTTGGTTCCTTGAATAATCCTTCTACTGTTGTTGCCGAAGAAGGTGCTTCTTTCCTAGAGAATGAGAATGCCAAGTTAAGAGAAGATCTTGAAGCTTTGAATAAATCCAAACCTACGCAGTCTTCACAATCCTCAAAGCAGAAGGCTATCCGACCAACTGTAAAAGGGGTTAGAACACAAACATATTTAGATAATAAAGCTTCTCAGTTGAAGGCAAAGAGTCAGGTTATTACCGATCTATCCACAAAATTGGAATCTAAGAACCAAGTCCTTGCCGACCAATCCTCTCAACTGAAAGTGAAATATGAAGTTTTAAAGAAACTTCAACATCAAGTTGAAAAGTTAATTTTCCAATTTCATAAATAGCCTAGAGAGGTATGGATGGAAGGGTACAATGAAGCATTAATCCATGTAGATTATCACTTTTCTCAAGCTCAACGTGAAGGTTACAAATGGGGTTGGACTAACTGCCTGACTATGATGAAAGTTGACCAAAACAATCGACTTTGGCATTGGAATGATCCAGGATTTTTAGATTGTCAAAAGCCTCTATTCAAATTGGATGTCAGCTGGATTCCTATTGACTCGATTCCTTAATGTTTGATATACAAATATTTAGGGGATTATGAGTTACATGATGAACTTCAGATAGTTCGGCCTCCTCATCTGATTAATACGCCAAGCAACAGTAATAGAAGAATGCTTCAAGACTTTAACTTTATTAATTCTCCTTACACCCTGGATGATCCTCCTGCTGGCATGAATAAAGAGCAATCATCTTATAAAGATGAAGGAAAACGTCCAATCGAATGATTATCCTATATTTGTAATACATTTTATATAAATGAAAGATGTTACTCTTTTGTCAATTAATGATCATTTAAATCAATCAATTAATTTGTGATTGTCAAATATGTGATTGATATGCTATTGGTTCTACTAATACACTTAGATATATTCATCCAAATTTAGTATTAGTTAACAGTAGTTGTCATTGGTTCTACCAATACACTTAGTTATATTTATCCAAATTTAGTATTGGTTACCATTGGTGAAGCCATAAAATCTACTAATTCACTTAGATTTATCGACCTAAGTTTAGCATTAGTTATCAGTGTTGACCAAGCGTATGAGGAATGTATTTTTAGATTATGATATTTAGGAATTTTTACATGTCTTCTTGCATTTGGCTTAGTTCAGGTAAAACCTATTAATTTTTATACGAAGTTTTACCACTCGTTCTTGACCAAGTGTTGAGGATTGGAATCCTATTTTGACTTGGTTTTAGTTGTTATTTTTAATAACCCGACTAAGTACTGAGGATTGTAACCCTGTTTTGACTTAGTCGGAATTGAAGAATATATAACATTATCTTTGTTCTGGGGGATGCATATCACCATACTCCGAAAAAAATTAATTTGTTAAAGATACTGAAACCAATGTTTTATTGATATTCGTATAAAAGAAAATAAAATACAATAATTGAAACCCTTTAAATTACTGGTAATACTTTCGGAGATGCTCGGCATTCCAAGTATTTTTAAACTCTTCACCTTCTAAAGTTTATATATGATATGTCCCTGGTTGAATGACTACCAAAATACGATATGGGCCATGCCAGTTAGCTTTAAGTTTGTTGTTCTTTTGTATCACCTTCTTAAGAACATAATCTCCTTATTTCAAGTTGGTCGGCTTGACCCTTTTATTATAGAAACGAGTACTTCTCTATTGGTAGGCACCATTCCTCAGGACATCATATTCTGGTACTTCTTCCAACATATCAAGATCTAGTCATCTCATCAAATCACTGAGTGGAGAATCAAAGTTTAATACTCTATGGGTTAGTAGGCCGAGCTCGATTGGTACCATGGCTTTAGTTCCAAATGCAAGCATATATGGTGTCTCTCCTGTTTTTGTCCTCGGCGTTGTTCTGTAAGCCCATAGGACTTAGTGTATCTCATTGATCCAGTTTCCCTTTGCAGTATCAAGCCTCTTCTTTAGTCCATTTAGCAAAGTTTTGTTCATCACCTCTATTTGCCCATTACTTTGAGGATGGCCTAGTCCAGAATGCAGCTTCTAGATTTTAGATTGGACACAATAGGCTTCAAACTCCTCATTATCAAACTGTGTGCCATGATTAGTAATGAAAGCATATGGAAAACCAAATCTCTAAATTATGCTCTTTCATATAAACTGACCAACTAGTGGCTCTGCCTCAAACTATTTGGTAAAATAATCAACATCAACGATCAAGTATCTAAACCTGACTCTGGTGGTCGGCAATGGTCTGAACAAATCTATTCCCTAAATAGTGAACGGCCAACGTGAAGAATTAGAATTAGAGCAACATTTGGTGTTTTATGAACATTAGATAACCACTGACAATTCTCACACTTTCTTATAAAGGCTGTACAATCTACCCTCATGGTCGACCTGTAGTATCCCTGAGTGTTGATTCATTGGAGTAATGTCCTTCTAGCTGAATGAGCTCCACAAGATCCTTCGTGGACTTCTTGGATCAAGTCTTTTACCTCTATTGGGTGAACACAGCACTGTAAGGAGGTCATCAATCCCCTTTTTTATAAAATTCCCTTGTCTAATATGTATCTCGCTTCCTTATATTTTTGCTTTTTATCTTATATGGGATTTGTTGGTAAAGTACCATCTTCAATATAAGATCTGATGGGATCCATCCAGGAGGGTCCCAAATATGCTTCAATGAAATTGACCATTAAGTCTTCATCGATGCCCCGATTAGCCAGAATCTCTATCGAGGTCGTCCTTCTGAGGTCAATCCTTATTGTTAATAGTAGCCGAGCAAGTGCATCAGCTCAGGCATTCTTTATTCTTGAAATCTAGTTCATCTGAATGGCTAGGAACTTGGTAATTAGCTCTATGGACTTAGCAAGATACCTAGTCATTAATTATCCTTTGAATCCATACAAATTCACTACTTGGTTAACAACCAGCAATGAATCACTATGCGTCATAACTTGCTCGACGCCTAATGAATGAGATTTAATCCCACTATCAGGGCTTCATATTATGCCTCATTATTTGACGCTTTAAACTAAAATCTTAGAGCATACTCAATATAAATATCATTAGGAGTATTAAGTGTTATACCTGCTCCACTGCCAGTAGCACATGAGGATCCATCCACGTACAAATTCCATAATGGAATATTACTGTTGAAACTTTATGCTATCAATGATCCATGATGGAATATCTTCTTGCTTTCCTCTGCATATTTCTGTGCCATTTCTTGAATTATGGATGACTCAGGTTGATCGGCAATAATTTCAGTTGAACTTCCCGAATAAGTTTTGTTGGTCGGGAATCTTTGAATAAGTGAATTCAGTAATGAAATCTGCCAAAGCTTGGCCTTTTAGTGAAGATCTTGGTTAGTAAAAAATGTCATACTCTCCAAATTCTACTTCCCAGTATATCAATCTTCTCGACTTCTCAGGTTTATAGAGTGCTTATCGGAGAGGCAGATCAATATACACAATTATGTTATGTTCCTAGAAATAAGGTTTCATACATCTAGGATCCTCGATTAGTGCTAGGGATAATTTTTCCAAATGTGGGTACCTGATTTCAGCTCCTTTGGATGCTTTTCTGCTATACTAGACCGATTGTTGGACTCTATTTTCCTGCCTGACTAAGGCCGAGCTCACAGCTGACTCGGAAACAACTAAGTATAAGTATAATTTCTCTCCCAAAACTGGTCGGGAGAGAAATGGTTGTGATCCCTGGTACTTTTTCAACACCTGGAATTCTTCTTCACATTCTTTGTTCCAATCAAAAGTCTTTCTCAGCACCTTGAATAACAACAAACACCTATCCATTGCTCGGGAAATAAATATGTTTAAGTCTTCTACTCGTCCAATGAGCCTTTGTATTTCCTTCTTGCTAGTCGGTGACTGCATTTCAATTAAGGCTTTTATCTTTGCTAGATTAGCCTCAATTCCCCTCTGGTTGACTATGAAGCCGAGGAACATCCCTTCCTGTACTTCAAACACGCACTTGGTCGGATTTAACTTCATTTGATGCTTCTCCAACTGATCAAAAGTGTGGCTGAGGTCGGCGATATGATCTGAAGATTTTTAGCTCTTTGTCAGGATATCATCTGCATAAACCTCCATGTTCTTGCATATTTTCTCTTCAAAGGCCTTGTTCACCAACCTTTGATACGTTGCTCCTGCATTCTTGAGAGCAAAGGGCATTACATTATAGCAATAAGTTCCTCGGGGGATGATGAAGGTTGTACTTTCCCTGTCTTCAGGCTTCATTTTTATCGATTATAACTAGAATAAGATTTAATAAATATTAAAAGCTCATGTCTCGAAGTAGCGTCTTCCATCTAATCAATTATTGGCAATGGAAAATGATCTTTTGGGCTAGCTTTATTTAGATCCGAAAAATCCACGCACATCCTCCATTTATTATTCTTCTTTTTTACCACAACAATGTTGGCCAACCATTCTGGATACTTCACATATTCAATAAACCAGACATTTTGAAGCTTATGTACCTCCTCTTGGATAGCTTGATTCTTCTCAGGACTGAAAAACGTACGTCTTTGCTTGATCGGTTTGACATCTTTACTGATGTTGAACTCATGACAAAGGAAATTGGGATCAATCCCAGGCATATCCTCATGGCTCCAAGAAAATACATTTCTTCGCTGCCTCATGAACATAATCAACTCCTATTTAAAGATAGGATCCAGTGTTGAGTCGATCTGCGTAGTCCTTTTTGGTTTTTCGTCATCCAGAATGATGCTTTCGGTTGCTTCCATAATTTGGCCTTTGACCAACTCTGTTTCATCCCATGTATCGAAGGTTTCAACCTCAGATTCACTATTAGGCTCAGTGGTATCCACCTGGTAAATTGTATTCTTCTTTTTTAATTCAATCAAGCATTCTTGTTCGGCAGAGTAGTAGTAACACTCTTTGGCCACTTTCTAGTCGCCTTTTACAACACCTACTCCAAAATGAGTTGGAAACTTCAAGCATTGATGAACCGTTGATGGTACATCTTTAAATTTATTCAATCCCACCCTACCAAGGATCACATTGTAAGCATATTGAACGTTCTTGTCCATCATGAAGAAGGGTATTTTCTCTGTGCGACTTGTTGGCCAGGTGTCGAACAACACTTCTAATTTGATTGTTCCTAGAGGATAAACATTTCTCCAGAAACGCCGATTAGTGGCCTGTGATATGGTTCTAACTGACTAAGCTTAAAGTCTAGACTTTGAAAATAAGGATAAAACATTATATCTGTCGAGCTCCTATTATCAATAAATATTCTGGCTATATCAATATCTTGGATTATGAATTTGACAACTAATGGATCGTCATGGGGATAAAGTACCATATAAAGGTCATTTTTAGAGAAGACAATCACTAGCTTATCTTTGCTGACCTTCCTCAGCTATCAGCTAGATTTATCCTTTGGATATAAGAACAAGTTTATGCCTTGTTTAGGTAAGTTTTTCTTTCAGCATTATGATCACCTCCTCCTGCATCGCCACCTGTAATCATATGACAATTAAATGATCCAAAACTGATCATAAGTACCTCACGTTCGGGTTTCTTAGGCTTATTCAGCATGTCGGGATCATCCTCATGATCATCTTCATGATTTCTCTTTATGTCATCTCTGGACTTACATGGAGAATTTGACCTTTTCTAGTTTCTCTACTATTTTGCTGATTAACAAATTTATCGAGTTTTCCTCGAGGGATGAGGTATTCTATCTCATTATATAATGCGATGAAGTTATCCATTGTATGGCCATGGTCTTTGTAGAATTCATAATATTTGGACTTGTCCCTCTTATTAGGAGGTGCCCTCAACTTCTCAGTCCATCACAACTCCTTACTGTGCTTGATTTCTTCCAAGATATGGTGAAGGCTAACACTCAATGGAGTGTAGTTCCCATATTTTTTGAGTTATTCTTCTTTCTTCAGCTCTGGTTCCTTCTCCTTTTGTTAGTTCTTATCAGAGTTTGCTTCAAGCTTCATGGTAGGAGCCTACTTTGCATCCATTACTTCCTCGGCATTCATTATTTTTGCTGCCTTTGACATCAGTTCAGCCATAATTTGGGGAGGATCTTTGGCCAGAGTATAATAAAGTTTCTCGGGAAGCAAACCATTCATAAGAGCAGTGATGGATATTTTTTATTCGTAATCAATCACTTCTAATTTTTCATTGTTGAAATGCGTAATATACTCCCTGGTACTTCCCCCCCTCGACGCCTTACACTTAAAAGATGAGCTGCTCTTTTCAATGGCTTAGCTCCAAAATAGAAGTTGCTAATGAATAGTGCAGCAAGCTAATTAAAGCTGGCAATTTGTCCTCGAGGTAGGCTATTATACCATATTTGGGTTAAACCCGTGATGGTACTTGAAAATGCCCTACACCTCATTTCATCAGGAACCGCATAAATATCGATTGCAGCTTGATATTGCTCGATATGGAGAACAGGATTGGTTTTACCGCCATACTTGGGGGGTAAACATAGGAGCTTTAAACTTACAAGGAGTAGGAAAGTCAACAATTTCCTGAATAAAAGGAGATCCTTTAACAAAACTCCGTAGTAAAGGATTCTTAGCTTTTGCCATTTCATCCAACCTATCTTCCAACCTATGGATTGATCTTTTCCATGAAGGATTACCAACATCAGATCTATGCGAATTAGCTCGGCTGTACTGACCATTTGTCTGAGTTGAACTCTCCTCTTAAGAGGTCTGCTCGTCACGTACAGATCATCGGACGCTTGATCTTGATCGGATTGAGGCCTCATATTGGTCGACTGAACATTGAGTGTTCCTAGATAATGACCTAGGAGGGTTTCTATTTCCTTTAGGCTCCCAGACGATCAAAGGACGAAGCTCTACTTAGCCTTTCCAAGACACTTTACCTTCCAGGAGAAAAAGAATGAACATCATAGGGTTCTGTAGACTTGAGTGATGAACTCGCTTCTAGGTGATAACAAGTATCTCGTGAAGTTCTTGAATAACTTTGTCTACTGGATCTTGGAGGTGAAGGCGTCATTTCTCTCTATCTGACTTGCAGTGATTGATCCAATTATCTCATTGTGTCTTGTATGGCCTCCTATCCTCTAGACAGGTTGATGAGAATTCCATTTACACCACTGTTTGGTGATGGAGAAAGTGGAGCAGGTGGGTTGCCTTCATTCCTAGTACTGGGCTCATGATCGTTCATCTTGCTTGAACAAGGGTGTATGAGAGTAAGAACGACGATTAGAAACTCGTTCCCATAGACGGAGCTAATCTGTTAATGTAAAACACTAGACTAGATCTAATTCTTTAAACGTAGATAAAATGTGTAATTATAAAAGAAAATGACACAAGATTTTAAAGTGGTTCGACTATATGAGAAAGCCTACGTCTACTGTTATGGTATTAATCTTTGTAATATCTTGCTTGCTTGCTTTCTTGTGTGCTTGCCCTTGGTGAAGGGGGTACAATGTATTTTTAATGACTCGGAGGCCAGGGGTTGGAATGTCAAGGGATGGAATGCTTTTATATTTAAACATTTAAATATTTACATAATGAATGTGACGATTGATTCTATAAATCACGTGCAATATGACTTTCGGTATGGTGACGTTTCACTAGTCTTGTTGGTCGGCACTCTTCATATTGGTCGACAGAGTTATTATTTGATGACTAAGATTTTAACCATGTAGGAGGACACGTGTTTACTGCTGATTGGTCCACATAGGTGGATAAAGGGTCCAGTCCTTGAACTGTGATTCCTTGTTTGATGACTTCTCCAATAAGGGTCCAGTCCTTGGGCCTTTCTTCCTTATTTGATGAATTCTCCACCAATTGTTGGTTGGTTGAACTATCTTCTGTGAATTCTGCTATGAAATCAACAAAAATCTGCCCCTTAATTAATGCCCTTAGTTGAAAGTGGATATCAAAAATTCCCAGTTCGATTGACTATTTAGACATTTGTCCATAAAGGTTGGCTTTTTGAAAAACAACATTAAGGGGGGAATTAAGTGATTATTATCACGGAGTGGGATTTAAAGTAATGCTTAAGTTTCCTTTAAGCGATTACCAGGGCATAAGAATGTTTTTCTAGTGATAGGTAGTGTTGCTTTACGTCCAGGAGTGTTTTGATGGCATAGTAAATAAGGAATTTTGTTTCCTCCTTTTCACAAACTAAGGTGGAGCTAACTGTATGGTCTAAGACTACGAGGTAGAGGTATAAGGGATCCAACAAAGGTGGTTTCCTGAGTAGGCTTTTATCTCTTCAAGGGCTCTCGAGCAATCATCATTCCAGGTGAGGCCCTTCTCATTATTTAGGACCTGAAAGAATGGTCGAAAGCGCTCTGGGAACTTTGAGATGAAGTGGTTGAGCGCTGCAAGCATCCCAGTGAGTTTCTAAATCTCTCGCAACATCCTTGGTGGCTAGACCATATTTATAGCGTCGATCTGGTCTGGGTTGACCTCAATTCCTCTTTTACTGATGAGGTGACCCCAAAATTTATCTGATTGGAACTCGAATGAGAAATTTCTCATGTTAAGCTTCATTCGGTACTTCCTGAGGATCTCAAAAGTATTGTCCAGATCGCTGAGGTAGTTGCCTTTGTCCTTGCTTTTGACTAGCATGTCATCTATTTAAACCTCTATTGTTTCTCCTATCTGTTGCTTGAGCATTTTGGTGACCAGCCTTTGATATGTAGACCTAACATTCTTAAGGCCAAATGGCATGACCTTGTAATATTATAAGCCAAATAAAGTTATGACGATGTCTTATCCTGGTCGGGCTCGAATAGTGGAATCTGATGGTACCCTGAGTAAGCTTCTAGGAAACTCATACGCTCGTGTGCTGTCGTTACGTTGACCAACTGGTCTATTTTTGGTAGGGTAAATTATCCTTGGCGCACACCCTATTGAGGACAGTGAAGTCAGTACAAACTCTCCAGTTGTCATTGCTTTTTCGCACCATAACTATATTTGAGAGCCACTCTAGAAATTGGACTTTTCTAGTGCATCTTGCTTCCCGAAGCTTTCCTACTTCATTTTCCACCACTCTTGACTTTTCTGGTGCTGTTCGGCGTGCCTTTTGATTGGTTGTCTTAAAGTTTGGATCCATGTGAAGGTTATGGAAAGCTACCTAGGGATCAATACCTATCAGGTCATAAGGCTGCCAAGTAAATACATCCAAGTTACCCTTAAACAAGTCAGCGAGCTCTCTTTTCTCGTGATCAGTGAGAGTTATCCCGATCAGAAATTTTATTTATGGCACGTTGGAATCAAACGTAACTTATTCCAAGTTTTTCGACGACCCTGTCTATAAGGTCGATCTTATTTTCCTCCACCCCTAGTCGGTCATACCGCAGTTTCTATTTAGAAGGACTAGACCCATTTTGGGCTTCCTCAGGAGGAGCTTCTTTTTCCTCCTTCTTCTTTTTTCGGGTACGGATGGTGGCAATGAAACACTTTCTTGTAGTGATTTGGTCACCTAGAATCTCCATTATTCCTCTATTAGTAATACACTTGAGCTTCTGGTGGTACATTAACAACACGGCTCTCATTGCTTGAAGCCACCCTCTACCCAAAATGGCATGGTATGACGAATCTATGTCCACTAAAAGAAGCACAATCAACTTCGAAATATGCACGACCTTCACTGGTAGGACTACCTTCCCTAAAGGCATTGTGTTTTTCCCTGCGAAGTCAACCAGTGGAACATTTGCTTCTTTGAGGTCGGCAAAATTGATCTTCAATTTCTGGAAGAGCTCCAGGTACATCACATCGGACAAGCTCCATTGATCCACCAGTAACTTGTGAAACGCGTGATGTCTCTACACTAAATGCTCTCATACCAATTGAAACGTGCGAGGTCATTACACTAAATGCTCCGATACCACTTGTAAGGTATAGAAGCCCCTAAATTTTAAATTCTGAAAATAAATGTGATGGTTCAATTCAATTCCGAACTAAAATTTCAATTCAATTTTGAAACAAAAACAAACTTCAAATTTTAATTTATTCCAAATTAAAATTAAACCAAACTAGAAGTGAAATAAAAACTACTCAAACATTAATTTTCACTTAAACACAATTAATTTAACCCAAGTCCTAAAATTTTCCTAACAATAATTAATTCATTTTTCAATATTGGCCGACTAAATTAACACAAATTTTATCTAATTAAATTGTGCCGACTTGAATTAAATTAACTTAAAAACATCCAAACATATTTTAGCACCAAAGTAAACGAGATTGTGATTTTAAACCAATTTTATCTTTTTAAATCCTAAGCTAGGTGGTTTTGCAAAATAACATAAACAATCATAACCACTATGTCGCGATGTACGAGGAAAACCCACAACGGGAAAAACCTCAGACGACCCTGCCTACAAGTCCAGTAAGTACGATATCTTTACAAATACAAGACAGGTGACTTAGTTCCTCAACTTGACTACGTCCAAGCCTTGACGTGTCTTCTTGTATCAACCTTCGCCTAGTCGACAACCACGGACTCCACCACAGTCTCGGAATCCACCGATGGGGCTTGGTCACCGTCGACCACACATAATGCTTTTTATTGTGTGAGAACGCTGCAATAAACAAACTTTTTCTCCTTTGTGGGTAGATAATGAAAACCCAAACTTCTCCTTTGTTGAGGTAGATTTGATCCCGGTGCCAAACAAACTCTCCAAGAAAATATATATATATATATATATATATATAAGAACTTGGATTTAACAAACATATGGGTGTATGTGTTTTGGTAGAATTTAATCCATGAAATCAAAAACACAAAACTAGAACTTTTGATGAAAACCCTTTTTGCTCTCAAAGGGTAGAAGATAGTGTGTAAAAGTTACTTAGAAAAGTGTGTTTCCCGCACATATTAAGTCTGTAAAAAAGATAGCGGGAAAAGTGGGAAGTGGGTAAAAACTGTTCCCGCTGAAATGTCGTTCGAACGACTTTTTGATATCATTCGAACGAGAATTCAGTGACCAAGTTCGTTCGAACGACTTCGTTCTAACAACTTTCTTATGATAATTCAGAAGAAAAGTGCAAACTCTCGTTAGAAGTTTCGTTCGAACGACATGGGAATTTCGTTCGAACGGGATTCTAAGTTCGTTCGAACGACTTTTCAGAAAATAAAAATTCGATATTTAAGTCCAAAACTTTTATGAAAAGTTCTAACAATATTATCTGAGAAAATAAACAGTCGTTTATAAAAAGAACACCCAAACGAAATATTTTCCAAGCTCCTATATATATTAAGCATTCATACCTTTTGGAGCCTTGGAAATCAACTGTTGATGACGCGAAACATGGAACTAGAAACCGACAATGATGAAGCTTTAAATATCTGGGCCGATGCATATTCAATTCTTCAAACGTCATAGGCTTGAAAGGATACACAAGAACATCTATCCTATGACTCAAATGGTTTTGTCCGGAATTAAGCCAAAACTACATATGGACTCAATTGGAAATTTGTGCCCTTACAAATCTCCCCCTTTGGCTATTCCGGGACAAAACCCAATCAAAAATCCTAAGGGTCATCAAGCACGTCTAGACACAACAACCCACCCAAAAAAAATAAAAATACAGACGCTATGACTCGACCCAAGGATGTGCTTTGCTGCTTTACCAAATTTATCGCTATAAAGATAATTCTTATACACTTAAGCAAACCATTAAACACATATGGAATATCAAAATATTCAATGCAATGTAAATAAATACTCCCCCTTAAATAATTCTCCCCCTTTATCTAATGTCTACCTAAGAAGATTGCGCAACTCCTCCTAAGTTAGATCTTCCAAACTAAAGGTTTAGATACCATTTCTCCCCTTTTTTGTTTAGGAATAGACAAAGGTTAAGAATAAAATTAACTTATTTCTCCTTTAATTAAAGCAAATACCAGTTATCCCCTTAAAGTCTAAGCAAGGGATATGAATTATGAAGAAACAAGATAAACATTGAAAGGTGCATATACATGAACAATAAAGCATATGGCAACAATGGAATGCAACGAATCCACATAATAACAAAGGATACCAATTATGAATTCAAAGCATATATGGACTAGCAAGCAAGGCAAAGACTCAAAAAATAAAAAAAATACCATATATATATATATATATATATATATATATATATATATATATATATATATATATATATACAATGAATATCACTAATCCACACGCACATATACATAGGTATAAACACCACACACGACACAAAATACAATAATATTTTCACACTCGTATGGCAAAAATGTGTCCAAATATATGTGGTAAACGGAAGTGAAAGGGTGTGAACTAGAGACTAAAGGAACATCTACCCAATCACCTAAAATATGTTTGCGGAGTTCTCATTTGATTGTAAAAAAATTTCACATTTAGATATAACCTCATGTGACAATATAAATTGAACTCAGTGAACAAACATACACAATACACACAAGCCTAGAATTTCGATGATTCTACAAACCAATAAAGTCATGACAAAAAAACCATAACTAGGATACAAAGTCATTGTGCAAACCCGTTAATACATCCAACCAAACTCTTCATAATTTTATTTTTCTTTTCTTTTTAACATATTAACTAAACTATTTTTGGCCTTGGCAAATATTCTTTTTAATGCCACATTTTTTAGGGCCTAATATTCAATGGTGGATTTTCATGCAAAGTAATTTTGTCTTTCGCATCCCGATTCCATTGGTAAACAACTACATCGGATAAACATATTTTTCGATTTTTTACATCCGGGAAATGATTATTACATGCACAAATCCTCCATAGTCATACAAACATGTATATGACTAAATTGATAGGAGAACATCTCACTTAGCTCAAATATACATGTGAAGTTTAAATTTCAAATGAGCTTGTGCATGTGTGAAACGAGACATATAAAAATAGAATCCATTAAGCAACATAAAATCCAACTACTCCATGCAAGCATGACATAAAACATTTTAAGAAATGAAAATCTTAACCAAAATTTCTAGCCACATGGAAGCAGAAAGGGAAAGGATTCAAACACAAGTGTATACCACATAAAGTGTGTCAAACCAAAATACACACAAAACAAATTATTTTGAGTTTTTGAACTTTTTTGTTTTTCCCCAAACAAAAAATTCAACTCAAAAGAAAAAAAAATCATTTTGTATTTTTTATTAGGCCCAACTAACTCATACAAGTAAAATAAAAATGATAAACAAAATCATTTTATATTTTTCAATTAATACCAAAAAAATTAAAAAAGAAAAATACAAAAGATAAACAAGTAATAATTTTAACAAAGCATGTATGATGAAGCATGGACTAGAGAATGACAAACAAAACATAGAACTAGCAAAAAAATATATTATGATGACCAAAAGCTAGAGTATGTAATCATGCAAGCAATCACCCATAAGATATAGCATGTGAATGGTCATGTGCAAGCATGAGAGAATCAATAAGTCTAACATCTAGCGCCTCTAAAAGAGATTTCCTAACCCAAATAGATGTGCAACTAAAATGACGGGATGTTGAAACCATTGAAACACTAGACTTTAACTCCCTAGGACCTCTTCGAAGATCAAAACAATAAAACTTAAGGTGACCTTTCCTACAACAATGTGAGTATGTATAAGCGCTAGGAAGGTAACCTAAGGTGTGACCTTTTCTAAAGTCCTTGGATAAAGTTGACCCTCTAAAACAAACAATGGTCTTAGCTTTAGCAACGGAAACATTTGAACAAGACGAGCTAGAATCATTACTACAAACACTACTCGAGTCTTTTAAATTATTTGTCAACTTCTAAATTTTGGACTCAAGTAAGTTATTGGACTCCTCTAATTTTTGGAACTCCTTCTTTAAATTTTCAATAACTCCTTAAGGTCATCACGCTCCCCCTCAATGTGAGCAAACTTATCCCTAAGAGTCTTTTCTCGTGCCATAAAATCATTTATTAAAATATTTTCATCAATGGCACGAACCTTAGAATTTTTCAAGTCCTCTATCTCTTTTTCTAAAATGAGGACTCAATCATCACTCTATTTCTTGGAAATTTTTAAAATATTAAAATTTCTATTTTTGTCCATGAGCTTGTCACGAAAAATATCTCTTTGAGAGTGAGAGGTTTGCAAAAGTTCAATTTAAATATAGTTCTTTTTGCAAATCTCATATTCAATTCCTTTAAGTTTTCATTACACCTATAAAGCCCATTAAACTCCTCTCGAATGTCAAAATCTTCATTATCACTAAAAACATTAGACAACTTATCATTGAGATGCCCCATCGAGAGAAACAAAAAAATAAAGAGAGATAAATGAACCACCTTAAAAAAAGAGCACACAGAACTTTTAATATCCAAAAGGACCTAAACGCAATAATTTAGCATTTTGGGCTCTGATACCAATTGAAACGCGTGAGGTCTCCACACTAAATGCTCTTATACCAATTGAAACGTGCGAGGTCTCTACAATAAATGCTTTAATACCACTTGTAAGGTGCAGAAGCCCCTAAATTTTAAATTCTAAAAATAAATGTGATCGTTCATGTAATACCCCGTACTTTTATGGATATTTATTTATGGGATTAATTAAATTAAATGGGTATTAATTGAGAATTAATCCGGATAAAATACTAACGAGATGTGAGTTGGTATTCGACTATAATGTGTACATATGACGTTATATGAATATTAAAAATAGTGAAATTGTCGTGAGACTGAAAATGGCAATTTATGAAATTTTGTTGGGACGCGTGTGAGAGTCGCGTCAGGAAAAATATTTAATTTAATTAAAAAGTGAATTTTATTTTTATCAACCGTATAGTCATTTTGAGTGCGCCAACGAGTCTGAAAGGGTCGAAATAGTCAGAAAACACTAGCCGGGGGTTTAGTTTGGGTCCCGGGGCATTTTTGGGCCACACTGGCAACTTAAAAGGGTATTTTGGTAATTTTGGAATTTGGGGAATTTTGACCAACGAATTTTGGGAATTAAAAATAGGGTATTTTGGGAATTTTGACCAACAAATTGGGTGATTATACTAATAGAAATACGACTTTGATGATACAAAAACGGATTTATTAAGGGAAATTGATGACTCTAAATTTCTAGGGTTCTTGATGATATTTTGATCTAAATAAGGCCTTTGGGTGATGATTAAATAGTTTTAGAACGTTAACAATGTTGTAGGATGATTATTTGACGATATTATAACGTTAGAATGAAGTTTCATGCATTGTAATGGATTTTTGGGACGATTTGAGGACTACAAAACGAAGCAGTCCGTAACTTATCTGGTGCAATCGATCGATCGACATTCATCAGTCGATTGATCGACCACCATCGATCGATCGATGTTCAAGGTCGATCGATCGACCTTCCCAGAATGAGAAATATTTTCCCTAGTTAAATTTTAATGATGTTAACCCTTAGAAAATTATTAATGGAGATTTTATGAATATCCTTAGACTTAAGGAAGACCAGTAGGTATGGTTATAAACTTTGTACTTGCGTTAGAATTCAATTTGAGGAATTATTATGAAATCTAATAAAATTCGATGAGTGAGATAATATTAGGGTTAAAGGAGTAAATTCGAATAATTTGATAAAATGAGGTTTGGGGAAGAAGTAAGGATCTTAAGAATAATGATGTTATATGTGGGAATAATAGGAGACTTAGTAACCCCTTTGAGATAAGTTTTAAGTACAAGAAACTATGACGTGAGATGTGTTGACAGTCTACATTATATATTATCGAAAGATTTAAAAATGTATAAAATTGGAATAATGGTATAAGGATGTAGAATATACCTTTATTAATAATGAGATATCTAAGATGTGTGAATGCTTAGTATATGTATATGATTTTATGTGTATGACATACCTACCATACTTGCTGTCATGGGAGGTTTGCGTTCTCTTAGGGCCATCTAATCTTTGTGTGCCTACGGGGGGATTTAGATTGGTACCTCGAGGACATAGGTCAGAGAAGGACTTATTGGGAAGTTAATAAGACTGCTGATCGTGGGAGCGTAGGTATGTGCGTGACCCATGTGATGTGATTGTGTTCGCCTCCATTGATTGTGATTGTTGTTATCTGAGAACGATTCCTGAGAGATTCGGAATGCGTGATCCTTATGTACGTGATGTACCGGGATGGATAGCAGAGTATGTGTGCACCACAGCTTAGCCTTAGGGTGCTTGTATTGTATATTTATGATGTGAATAATATATGGTTAAATGAAAAGGAATTGTTATGTTTAATTGCGAGAATAATTGTAGTAACGTCTTGATAAAGATAAAAAGGGAAAACCTGCTGTGAATTGTTTTGCTAACAATTGAGAATCTGAGTTTAAGTAAAGCCTTATATTTAATTATTAATGCTGGGAATTTATATTGTGAATCGAGTAGAAAGGTTAGAACTTATCACGGTTTAGTTGGTTACGAATATCGCTTAGATGGGTACGGTACGTTAGGAGTGCAAAATTAGTCGAGAGGTGAGAACTTCATGTGAGTGCACGTCCTAACATGTATTTTGCATTCATTGTTTTAATGTTATTAAAGCACTTGATGTTTTTAAAATACTCTCCACTTTCGGTCTCTGACCCGTTTGCTTTCAAATCTATTTTTTGTAAAAACCTTTTAGGTGCCCAGCCACAAGGACACCATGCATAGTATTTCCATTCAGGTGACGAGCTGTAGCTGTTGTGGAAGTTACAGGGCCTTGCTAGTTGATGCTTCTTTTGGTTATCTCCATATTCAGTTCCATCATTTGTAGGGCATGTCGCCCATTTCTATTAGATACATTTCATATTTCAGTTATTCAGATTCTTGGCATGTAATTAATTCAGGATACACTATTTTGTTCTTTTCAGTTGTGGGATTGTTGTGAGGAGTTTTTCCTCTGGACTCATTAATGTTTGTTGGTTACTTCGTTGAGACTTTATGGTGCATGGTTATGTTACTCTTTTATATCTCACTTACTTCTTGTTAATCATACTTAATTTAAAATTTGACATCTTACTTTTTCAATACTAGGTGGTTAGTAATCATTAAAATGTTTTCGACAGTGATGCTATTAACTGAACCAACTTGGCATTTTGTATTAATTTAATAAAGGAGTAGCTACCCGATATTTAATTAGTCGAGGTGTCACAGGTGGTATCAGAGCATCAGGTTCTAGTGTCCTTTAGGATCTCTACGGCTTATTATGCTTCCAGCGTAACTTTCTTTGATATAGAGCCCTATGTTTAGGATTGTTGATTCCTTTAGTAAAATTTCGTTCTCCTGCTATG